>MU868346.1:510459-554587 GCA_036418205.1 Ostertagia ostertagi | reverse complement strand
CATCCTGTGTTCTAATTGATTATTTAATTGTAAACAATGGCTAAATAAATAAATAAACTGTGTTGGTGAGTGGAGCGTGCGTCGAAGCAGGAGAAGTTTGTCACGTGACATTACAGGTACGTTCAAAGAGGGTCCAGAGGCCGGGGGAAAGTAGATAAATGTGGCGAATGATAGAGTTAAAACTGTTGATGTGTTACGGTGAACTAAAAAAATATCAATGGCTCTGTTTCATACCATTGCAGTCTCGTGTGATGCACGCGAATGCGTGCGCAGCTAAACTGGTATCATATAATGCGTTGCGTTTCATGGCAGAGGCGGCAGTAAATACACGTTCACTCGTTGTTCCTCTTACCCAGTACGGATTTCTATAGATAAAGGTATCCTTCTTCCACATTTCTCCTGTACCACCTATGTCTGAGTCGTGGTAACTAACACTCTAAGCAATCTTTTCAGCTCCTTGCACATCGTCCCCAATTGGTAATATCTTTCCAATCGAATTGACCCATTTCATTTAAGGCTTTCGCGGTGGACGATTTTGATCTAATGCGATCCAGTTCATGAGCTGGTGAGTCTATCCTTCAAGTGCTTTACATGACCAGCCCAGTTCCAATTACATTTCCACATTTCCTAACCAACATCAACAAGGCCACTTCGTCTTCGCGGGCTGCGTTCTATTGATTTCTGCATTATAGCAGATTTCCCTTCCTCTGCTTTCGTGGGCGGCCAGCATTCCGCGCTTTGAATAGGGTACACCCTAAAGTGGACAAAACGCCTTCATCAACGGGAGGTAATTGCTAAGCAAACCGTTCAGGTTTGCTAAGCAATTACCTACAATTTTGGTTTGAACAATGAAGCGTTACGACTGGACAGTTAGATTTCCCTCCTTTGTCTACAATTCTGTGTAATCCTCACTGAGTGAGATTGCAGTCTTTGTTACGACTGGACAGTTAGATTTCCCTCCTTTGTCTACAATTCTGTGTAATCCTCACTGGGTGAGATTGCAGTCTCACGCATTGCTGGATGAATTCCTCCCGAGATCCTCTAATCGAGAGCAGTGCAAAGGTGCTTCCATATTGTAAGAAACCCACTTGGTCTCGTAAAGGTAGGTCGGACGCAGTGGCACATGACAGTCTTCACAATCTTCCTTCAGTTTACTTCAGCCTTTCCGAATTTTGTGGAGCTTGACGGTGCCTAGCAATTAGGCACATCTCTGGCTGTTTATGCAGGGCATCAAGATCAATCGTATGTCGCAGTACAGTGAAAACACGTCATTTTTATTGCATAGGAAAATGTAGAAGAGATACAGGCGCTATTTCGCAACGATGAGTTGTCGCAATGCGCACTTATCAAGTTGTCCGGACTCTGCAGCTCTCCTGTATGTTAGAAACCACACATCATCAATTTTCAGTCTATAGAGGAGTTTTTCAACGGTTCCATGCACATTTGCTTCGACCAGTCTCAGGCGGATCGTACGATATCCGACTGCTATTCTTATCGGTCTCTACCACTACAAGGCTTTAAAACCACTACATACAGCTCATACGAGGATCAGCCAAAACAGCCTATTCCGGGACGAGATGTGCATACACTCCAAAATCCGCTCGGTCGCCAACGTGTTAATGCTGGTTTTTTTTTCCCACTTGCACATACTTCTCCATATCCTCCACTTCTAATAAATATATATACATAATATATAATATATGTATGCGTGCATTTTAAAAGTAAGTGGGCACCTCACAATTCAGGTTAAAAAGGTAACTAAGAGGCTTCGTGCCATGCACCCTTCCTCAATCGATTCCTCGTAGTCGATACCAACGTGCCGGAATAGTTTAGCAGGTAATATCGCCTTGCTTTAGTGAAAAAGAATTGAATTGAATTTTCTGCTTTGTTCCAAAAGTATGTGGACAGTTAATAAGACAAAAACATAACTCAGAATAGAAACCAGTCGGGCCTCCAGAGTTTCTAATGAGCGCAGACATCCTGTCCTGCATAATCTGAACTACGTTTGCCATAGTTATTTCGTCGATGTCGGCCCAAATGCCTCTACCGCTGCATTCAATTCATCCGCGGTTCAATACTGCCGGTAGCTGAAGAAAACTCCTTGATCAAGGGTTCCCTATGGTTGCAGTTAGGAGGACGCAGATGCCAATCCATCGCTTCAGCACCATTTCGTTCAAGCCACTCTTTGGTAAATTGCGGAATATTGACAGACGTGTGATCCTCAACCTTCCAAGAAAAGGCAACGGGTGATATTGGAGCACTGCTTGGTATTCTTTGCTGTCCATACGCAATAATGGAGCGGCAACTCCCAACTTCCCGCTGCTTGCGGAACCGCCCCAGACCCATCAACGGGCTTTCTCCGAAACTTCATCTTGAGAACACGAGCGATTCATGCATTAAGCTTCGAGCCAACCTTCTCCAGCAGTAGCAAAATCCATCTGGCCCATCAAGATCGAACTCTTCCGATGGGTTAAGATAACCTGAGGAGAAAAAGTGTATAAAACTTGTTGGTTCTGAAAATAGAAAATTCCGAGAAACTGTATCTTGTCCCCGTGTCCTTTCCTATGTTGCCATCTTTTTACGAAAAGTCTCCAATCTTGCTAACTTGTGCTGAGCCTTGAAGTGAGTAGCTTTTTGCAGCGTCTGTCGAGTGGTGCATTCATTTGAGCGGATAAGGTGCTTAATGGTCTTTCTCAAGGCTGGTATAACAATCTGAGCTTGGACAGACAGTGACGAATTCGACAGGATGTGGGCTACTCTTCTGTTGTTTTGAGCACTGAAGGATCGTGGATAGCACGGAATGTGTGCTGAGTATAATTATCAAGGTGCCACATGAATCTTCCGATGCATGAAGGAGAACGACCTTCAAATCAGTGCTTTGCATAAAACTGGACATTCCAATCCAGAAATCACACGACAGGTTGTGTGATTTCTGGATTAGAATGTCCAGTTTTATGCAAAGCCCAGACTTGAGCTTGCTCGTATTCAGGAAGAAGTATGCCACGAATAGGCATAATGACGAAATAAAAACAGCAAACTCGGATCGAAACCGGTGAAAATTTTAGTGCCAACATCTGATCTCCTTCAAGTGTCCACATACTTATGAAACAAAGAAGAAAATTCAATTCAAACTTTTTTTTACTAAAGCAAGGCGATATTATCTGCTAAACTACAAGGATACGTTATCGACTACGAGGAATCGATTAAGGAGGGATAGCATATCACGAAGCCTCTCAGTTACCTCTTTAAGGTGTATTGTGAGTCGTAGAAGTATGCGTGTCCACATACTTATGAAACGCATTGTATATATATATAGGTGTGGCCAAAAAAATAGACACTCCACTCCACCTTTCAAACAGCATTAATCACACTATGCCAGAATCAAATCGACTGCCACCAACTTAGTATTAAAGAGCACGTTCTTATCTATCGAAAAGTTACATTACAGCCTTCTACACTGAGTACATCAGAAGATTCTCCCACGGAAGCATGGCTTACGTTGCGAGCTCAACGAGGTTGTCGAGGTACCATAGAGCACTGTGACGTCCCTCAAACGCTGATCAAGAGCGTTTCTCCATAGTAACACTTATTGTCTCCAGGAAGCTACGACAATTGATCCATTTAAGAAATTTGGAAGCAGCTTCAGGCTGGAACGATTACCATAAGCCTCGTTGAGCTCGACGGTGACGGCAGGTGACGTCATATCCTGAAGACGGCGAGGGCAGTGAAGGAGGGCCTGTTCCTATTCACAGCGGAACATCTAAGAAATATTACGCCATAACACTTTGGTTAACATCGGCTCCCTGTGCGACGAAAAGTTCGATGATGTGCGCTATGTGCAAAGTGTCTCTTTTTTTCTTTGGCTACCCCTGTATATACCCATAAGACATTTATTGCTATTCTTGGCAACGCTCATAGAGCTCGGAGTCCGCCCTTTCCTCTACCTCCCACCCAACGATCCTGTAGGTTACTGTTGTTCTTGTTGTTGATGTTGCTGCTCGATTGTACGTGGTGTTATTACATCCTTATTCAAAATTCAATTAAACATGAAGTAGAGCCTATGTCCGAAACGTTGTCTACAAAGGAAGAAGAGCTTCTCATTCCGGTCGATCATGAAAGATCCATATCAGTGAAGTGCTCAGGGAACTTACTACACCATCAAAATGTTCCTTAAATTGTATCAAACCCTCCATGTCTCTGATTCCTTACCAGGAAATGGACTCAATAGCTATTACTGTCAATCGGTACATCTTCTGAGATTCTTTTCAGGCTGAACAAATCTTGGAACGTTCCACAGAGCCCCTACTAGCATGAACATGCGAATAGCGCGTACAATCATTTACAATCATTCTAAAACACCTGGAACTCGGATCCTTAAAAACTTCAAGCACTGTACAAGTTTATATATCTTTAGCTCTTCCTCTAGGCATTTAAGGACAAACCCAACAACTTAAACTCAAAGTATCAATATTGACTTCACGTTGGAAGAAAAAACAAGGGAGATTTCGTTCTTTCTGATTCATACCTTCGCATTAGCAAAGGAGGGGAGGAACTTAAGTGGTGAAGGAAAGCACGATCAAGAAATGTGCTCCTGCATGTCAGAAGTTCTACCCCACCTACACCTGCAGCCTGATTAGAACAAAGATTATCTACAGTCAACCCTCAAAGTGGAGCAGATGAGATGCTTGAACATATTCTTAACGGAAACGATATTTCAATGCAAACTTCCAATTTGATTACGGAATCATATTTGAATGCCGTATCATGGCTTGTCTGTATTCTTCGTTTGTTATACACCACCAATTCTGCCCGATCTTTTTCGTCAGATCGTCACGGCATGTGTAAGGATGTCTTCATCTTCTTCGGTCCACACAATCGTATAGTATCTATGTTGTTATCTTGCGAGCCCATCCTTTTTCGTCTATCCCACCTGGCTTTTTGGCCCATAGTTTTTCTTCTTAATCGCTTCCTTTATCCACTTACTGAGCTTCGTAAGTACTCTTACTCTTTCACCACTCCACCGATCCAGCAGTGTCAGCATTTTTCTTTCCATCTTCCTTTGCAGCAGCCAGCTTGGACATGTCCGACTTTCTGAACGACCAGGTCCCCAAAAAGCACTGATGACGTAGCACTGGAAACGAATGCTCGCCTTTTGAGCGGAAGGGGGACGGCCCGCTTGCGGAAAATATGCTCAAGCTTCTGCTTCTCCCTAGCGTCAGTCCACAGAGTCACAGGCTTCACTTCGTCTTTGTCAGCCGTCGCCATGTTGTTCTATCCAGGGCATGTGTGCTGCTGTAACCCTGACTCCAGTAAGGTCCTCCTTGATGACGTCTCACTACCCCTTCTTTGGAACTCCTCGCGGACCATTGCCTTGTGCTTCAAAGGTCCTCCTTGATGACGTCTTACTACCCCTTCTTTGGAGCTCCTCGCGGACCATTGCCTTGTGCTTCAAAGTCCATTGCTGTTCTTATCGGATGATAATGTGGCCTCTTTATCACGTGCCCATACCATCGCAGTCGTTCTGACCTTCATGACTGCTCTGAGATCCTCGTTCCTGACTCTGTACAGCGCCCAGCCGCAGACCCATCTCAGCATCCTCATGTCAGCGGAGTGAAGCTGCCTGTCGCGATTCTTGTTTAGCAGCCATCACTCGCTGCCGTATAGCATCGCAGGCCTTACCATTGTTCGGTACACCATCCATTTGAGCGTTCTGGAGCACCTTCTATCGCAGAGGATTTTTGTGGATTCCCTCCACTTCATCCAGGCCGCGTTCATTCGTGCTTCCACAGCCTGATCCACACTTCCGTGGACAACTAGCTAGGCTAGGGCTATAATACTGTACCAGGTGATAGGGCGTAGCCGCCGTTGCCTTTTTTTGCTCTCGCCATGGAAAAGATCAGATGCAATACACCTGCGGATTCCTTCTGCAGGTGTATCGCATTTGATCCTTTCTATGGCGAATTTGAGCACGGTTTGACGTTCTGTAGTTGGTAGGGATTGAGCGTTTATCGTTCCAATTATCAGACTTCTGATAGTGGTGGCCATGAGTATAGGCGATAGTCTGCCGTGGGGCCCAGACATTTCTGGCCGACGAAACTGGGTTTAGGGAAGGAGGTGCATGGAGAGGTGGAAAAGCCGCCCAGCCGGCACCACTTGAGTACCGAGATGTATTATATAATAGAAGAAGGATATTGCAATACAAACATACAATTACGTAAACTTATTCAACACCTTACTATGAAAATGCCGTACATCAACAAAAAACGGCACAAAAAATCGATAAGTGATTTCAGGAGTTCTTCGCTCTTAATACGGCTCCACTGAAATTACAATGACAAGAAAAATACAGTATCAGAGGCGCTCTGGAATTCAAAAGGTTAGTCAAAGAAATAAATAGTAAAGACGAGTTGTATAATTCCCTCGAACTCATCGCATGAATGGAATTAATGCGAAACCTCCCTATACTGCGGCCGTGTTTGATATGGATTAGTTTCTGCTCCACACCCAATTAACTAAGCTTTTAACAACGACCTTCGCCCTTGTTAGGAGTGGCAGGGCGTTAGTCATTTAGGCCACTTTTAACATATTAGCTGAACAGAATATGCTATATGATTTTTTGCGTGCTTCAGGCTTGAGGAAAGCGTTGAGCGCTGAACGCTTTCCTAAAGAGGTCTTTAAAGATTTTAAGGATACCTTGAGTTCGATGAGAACAATGATGGGCCCAATTTCCGAATTCAAATGGTATAGATGAGGGGTTCACCACCCCTCATCTATACCATTTGATACCTAGATATCTTGCTCTAATTCGGCCCAGATCGATAAACAGCATTGTTCCGAAGCACTATTGAACCCATTACAATCCCAAATTACTACATAGTTACTGCAGATGCTGCCAATCATGTAATTGGAGCTGTCCTTTCACACAGATTTCTAAATGGAGCCGAAAAAGCCGTCTACCATGCAAGCCGTACGCTAACACCAGCACAGAAGAAGTATAGTCAAATTGAAAAGGAAGCCCTTGCCATCATTTTTGCCGTTCAAACATTTCATCGCATCATCCATGGACGTCACTTTACCCTGAAAACTGACCACAAGCCGCCGGTATCCATTTTCGGAAGCAAAAAGGGAGTGCCAGTTTACAGTGCTAATCGACTACAACGATGTGCCACTATATTGCTGAACTACGACTTCAACATCGAATATGTCAGAACAAGTGATTTTGGACGAGCTGACGCGCTATCACGTCTCATGGCGTCACACTCGCCGGAACCAGAAGATATAGTTATCGCTACTATTGATGTTGTACCGCCGAGGTGGCGGTGTCCGTTCCTCCAAGGGGTGCCACTGAAAACTGCTCACCTTTGTGAGCTGAGCCGACCACGGACATTCGAATGCAGGCGACAGGCCCTCGTGACAGGCCGGCCTACGAACACCCACGTCACATCACAAATGTCAATGTCGCCAAATGAATTTCGAGATAATGCTACGGCGTCCGCGGGAGCCGACGCGCACTCGCAAAGCCCGGCGAGTGTGAAAAGTATGCGAGGGTCTCCGGTGCAAGGACGGCATCGGGGGGCAACTAGGCTAGTCCAAAAGCCATGCAACGTATCGAAGACCCGCGTTGCAACACTGAATGTTGGCACGTTGACGGGCCGCTCCAGCGAGCTGGCAGAAGCGCTAGAGCGCCGACGATTAGATTTCTGTGCCGTGTAGGAAACGAGGTGGTCCTGCTGCAAGTCGAGGGACATTGGCCGCGGCTTCAAGCCCGTTTTATGTGGCGGTCCCAGAACCACCAATGGCGTCAGGGATGATTGTTCTCTGAACGCTTTCGTGATTCGATAGTAAACGTGACGAGAGCTTCGAACGACCGGTTAATGAAAACTCATTGTCGTCAATTGAACAACGAAATACACACAATTCTTCTCAGCGTACGCTGCCGCAGACCGGCTGCACCGAACAAGCCAAGATAAGTTCTGGAATGCTGCTTGATGAGAAAGACAGCTGAGTTCCGTCACAAGAGCTAATAATTGCTCGCAGGTGCTTCAATGGGCCAGTTGGCGCTACGAAGACGGTGTACAGCTTCACGGTGGTTTGGATATGGGTTACGTAACAACGCATGGCGAGACGAATCTCGATTATGCAGACTCGCACAACCTCGCCATTGTGAACACGAAATTCCGAACGCGATCACATCTCATCACCTCTACGAGCGGTAACACTAGAACACAAATTGATTTCGTACTTGTCAGCGCGCCGCGACCAAGGACTCGTAACAGACGCGAAAACAGCTGCCTCATGAAACGCGTCGCCACGCAACACCGACCACTAATTTGCACGCTAAAGTTCGCCCCGCCGAAACGAAAATGACCGAAAGGGTGGGCCAGCGAGAATCAAGTTGGTGGCGACTGAAGGAAAAAGAAGCAGCCGTCATTACCCGCATTCAGTTACCAGCGGTCAACGACTGTCGACGAAACCTGGAAAGTGCTGCCAAAGAAATAACTGCGGATAGCTCGATCGAGCTCGGATGACGAAGCCGCGGCGGCGGGAGAATTGACAAGCAAACGTGGCTGTGGACGACCAGGTCAGAGAGAAGATGCGCGAAAGAGAAGAAGCGTACCACGCATTTCTTCACGAAAAGACGGCTGAGACTGGCGGAGCTATCAGATAGGCGAAGAAAGAGGCAAAGAAGGCCGTTGCCTCTGCGAAAGCAGCTCATTTTGCTCGATATCAGTAAGAAACTCGAGTCGCGCGATGGAGAGCGGTACGTTTACCGACTTGCCAAGACCCGCCATCGCCAGACCGAGGATATAGAAAAACTTCTGCGGCCAAAATGACGAGAAACTGGCCAACCTTTTACACGGACCGCAAGAAAACGCTGGAGCGATGGCGTGACTACTTCGAAAACATCTCAACAGTCGAATTTACTCATCCCGCCATCCCCTGCGCTCCGCCAGTACACGGTCCGGTTCAGAAGATAACCGTGGAGGAGACCATCACGGCCATGAAGAAGATGAAATCAAGCAAAGCAACTGGCCCTGACGACTTAGCAGCAGACTTGTGGAAATCAAAATGCTGGAATCCTGCAGAATGGTTGACGGAGTTCTTCAACCAGATCGTTGCAGAAAAGAAGATGCCTGAAAGCTGGCAACAAAGCACGACGATTCCTATCTGGAAGAAGAAGGGCAATCCAGGAGACTGCACTAGCTATCGTCCAATTCGCCTGCTTTCGCACAGCATGAAAATCTTTGAGCGAGTTGTAGATAGCCGTATCCGGGACATCGTCGAGCTGACCGCCAACCAGTGTGGTTTCGTGGCTAGCTGCAGCACTATCGATGCCATACATGCCGCTCGCCTTCTGCTAGAAAAGCATCGCGAGAAACAAAGACCGGTGCACCTTGCTTTCCTAGACTTGGAGAAGGCTTTCGACCGCGTTCCGCGCGACGTTATATGGTATGTCTTACGACAGCATGGCGTCTCTGAAGAACTTGTCGAGTGGGTACGCATCCTTTACTCGAGCCCAAAGAGCCGAGTGCAAACGGCAGCAGTAACATCGATGGATTTCCCCATCTCTGTCAGTACATCAAGGCTCTGCTTATCCCCACTCCTATTTGCTGTCGTCATGGATGCCACTACGAGAGATCTCCAGAAACCGGCTCCATGGACGCTTCTCCATGCTGATGACGTGATGCTCGCTAGCGAAAATCAAAGCACGCTCGAGCAACAGGTGCAAGCCTGGTCCGACCGTCTGGCAAATGTTCGGGCTCAAGCTGAACGTCAAGAAGACTGAGCACATAACCACCGATTCGAGTGAGTTGAACTCTATTAAGGTCAATGGTACTGAACTCACTCGTGCAACATCATTCAAGTATCTCGGATCAGCAATTGCGTCTGGCGGCAGCCTGGTCGTGGAAACGAATTTTCACGTGAATGCAGCCTGGTTGAAATAGCGCTCGATGACCGGCGTTCTCTGCGATAAAAACATGCCAGAACGTCTCAAATCCAAGATCTATAGGACCGTCATCCGGCCGGTCGCATTTTACAGTGCTGGCGTACGACTAATGAGATCGAAGCACGGCTCAGTGTGATGGAGACCAAGATGCTGCGATGGACAGCCGGAGTCACACGAGTAGACCACATCCGAAACGATGTCATCAGAGAGCGATTCGGGGTGGCTCCAATTGTTGACAAGATGCGCGAAGCCCGTCTTCGATGGTATGGTCATGTCCTTCGCGCGAAAGATGACAGTGTCTGTAAGATCGGTCTCAACCTTGACGTGCCCGGAAAGCGGCCTAGGGGGCGCCCGAAGCAGCGATGACTCGATACGTTGCACAAAGATTTGAAGACTGTTAATATCCACCCCGATCAAGCGTTTAATCGGGAAAAGTGGCGCCAACATATAAGAAAAGCGGACCCCGCCTACAAGCGGGACAGACGCTAAAGAATAAGAAGAAGAAGAATGGTGTTTCTATTCCAATTTTTAAGGTATGAGGAATTATTTATCCACTACCATTGCAACATCCAAGGGGTGGCACTTGTTTATGCTAAGGATCGAGGGTAGATTGAAAGTGATGCCATTCCTGATTCGCCGCACCTAATTAAGGATACCTTGCTCCTAGGTGCAGCTCTAATTGAGTTGGAAACTCAGAGGTTATGATTCCCTATTTATTGTGCAAAACCAACTTCACTGGAAAATGATCAGGGTCGAATATTTATATATTACACAAGTCAAGGTTTTAGCCTTACAGAATGCTCAGTACTACTTAACTACGATCTGTTTTAAAGGTAAAATGGCGCCCTCGAAAGCTGCTGGTCCAGATTGGGTTGGAGGATCCATCGCTCGCTACCGGTTTTGTTGAATTCATACTCCGAAACTGTAGTTGACTTTATTTCCACAACGAAATATAAACCACAAACATTTCAAATAACAAGGAAATTTTGAAAACCTCCCGTCCCAAAACTATGAAGTTACGCTGGACGAAAGCAAAGTCATAGTGCTCTTCAGCTGGGGGGGGGGGGACTTCGGCGGCGGATGCCGCGTGGTGTAAACTGCATTGCGCAGCAATACTTTATTCTCTCTCTAACATCTTCGCCCAGCACGGATTTTTTTATTTCACACTTGTTGATTTCCTGTGTAGCAATGGCTTTTTGTCATTCAATACGGATGTGGAGGTGGCATCATGATCTATTAGTTTTTGCACTCAATTACGGCTGCTTCCCTCCTGGGAGCGACGTATCCTTAACGAGGTGCGAAGAAACAGGAATCGTATCACTTTTTACTGACACAGGGATCGATAGCAAGCAGATAAGGTGATTGTGTTACTTGATCAGCCGCTGGACCATGTTACTTTCCGGGAAATAGTGAATGTTTATGGGTATTGACGGAAAATACTGCTTTATCACTATCACTACAGTAATCTTTCGGTAATAACATCGATCAAAAGCAATGGAAGCGTGCAAGCTGCCTAATGCGAGAGCTCAGCTATGCTGAGCATCACTAGAGCTCGGCCTTGTATGCGCACAGAAGCAAGCGGAACTAAATTTACATATATATATATTATGTATATATATATATTTATATATATCATATATATTAACATATTAAGGAAGTAGCCAAAAACAGAGGCACTTCACTCCACATTCAAAACGGAATTACTTACGCGCTGCGAAACCAAATCAAATGATCCTAACTGAATATTAAAGAGCACATTATAATCTATTAACATGCTACGCAACAGCCTTCTACACAGACAGCATCAGAGGATTTTCCCACGGAAACATTGTGCACGGTACGAGCTCATTGAGGTCGTCGAGACACCATAGACGATTACGACGTCTCTGAGACGGTCAAAAGCGGTTTTGCATAGTGACAGCTAATGTCTCGAGAAGCTATTTAACAGTTAATCCACTGAGGAAACTATGTAGCAGCTTTAGGCTGGAGCGATCACGGTAAGCCTCGTTAAGCTCGACGGTGACAGCAGATGACGTCATATTCTGAGGACGGCGGGGGCAGTAAAGGAGGGCCTGCTCTTCTCACGGGGAAGCACCTAAGGAATATTCTGCCATAAAACCTTCATTAACATCGGCTCCCTGCGCGACGAAAAGTACGATGATGTGTGCCATAAGCTAAATATCTCTTTTTTTGGCCACCCCTGTATATACTCGATTTGATTTTATTTATTACTCGAGCAATTCCGTGTTAATGTAATAATCGCAAAACACGAACCTTTGAAAAATAAACCACATACATGACGTAGGAACTTAAGCTGACTTGTGAAGATAAAAACAATAGTAAAGAGGCAATAGTTATTATAAGCAACAACGAAAGAACGAAAAGTTATGATAACTGTTGGGTCACTAGTTTCTTGAAATGAGCGTATTTCGGTGCCCCAGCCTGCCTCACAATTTTGCTGAATTCCAAGCCGGCGCGATGGCAAGTGAAATAGCTTCGATACCTAGACTTAGATCGAGGGATAAAAACCCTGATACTTCCGCCACGATTACGAGAGTCCCCTGCTTATGTTTATCGAGTGAAACCTTACCAACGAGAATCTTATGAAGCAGGAATACGTCGTTTAATTTCCTTCTTTTTCGAGCGTCTGCAGACCGAGAATTTTATTTTTGATAGCACTGTTGGGTATTTTCGCATATTCATAGGACTCTAATCATTAACTTCCTAGTAAATTAATTTTGAACTTTTTTCAAGAGCTTTAATCGAGGATTTTTCGCATATATAGAAGCCCCATACTCGAGCAATCGACGAATGTAGGTCTTAAATACACGTAGAAGAATCTCAGGATCACGACAAGCAAAGGCCTTAAAGAAGTTATAGAGCTTATTGGTAGCCTTGCTGACAGTCATGTTCACATGGTCATCGAAAGTTAGGTCACGGCAAATAATGTAGATCTGTGGACTTGCCTATGGTTAGCAGAACCTTGCCGTCTATGTGATTAAAGTCACGGCAAGAATGTGACTGGGATAGAATCAAAACCTTAGTTTTGTCAACAGAAAGAGGGAGTCCTCAAGTCTTGGACCAATTGCTGACAATATCTACAGGCTTTTGCAATTAGGCCGAGTCAGAATCAGAGTCAAAGACCTTGTAAACTTTAAGGTCGTCAGCAAAAATCTTACATTCTAGTCCCACAGAGGTGATTGGGGAACTCAGTTAAAAGGTAAATAGATTGAATAGCAAGGGAGATAGGACTTCACTTTGCGGGACGCAGCTAGTGACCTCCATACTTGCCGACAAGGAATTATTCACTCGAATTTGGAAGGCACGATTAGTGAGAAAATTACGCAACCGTTCATGCCTAATACCATAGATACCAACACACTCGAGCTTATGGAAAAGGTTACTGTGGGGAACGTTGTCGAAAGCTTTCATAACATCAAAATACACACGATGAACTTCCTTTTTTGCATCAATCCCCAATGTCCAATCGTTGAGGGCTTCTAGCATTTGGCTCACTGTGGATATTTAACAAAGCCGTGTTGATTTGCCGATTACACGATGTTTTCCAAGATGATTTGCAGCTCTTTTCCTGATAATCTTCTCAAACAACCTAGCAACGACCGAAGTAATACTAATTGGCTTATAGTTAGTCGCTAAGTCATAGGTTGGTTTTGGGGTAACGTACGAATGCCTTTCATATTAGGTTGGTGCAAAAGTCTTAAGACACTCAGATGTGTGTTTAAAAATCCTTTACAGTTTTATTCAAACTCTATTTCAATGAACTAAATGGTATATAATCACCATCATTATCTACGGCATTCATCCAACAGTAGGCGAATCGGCTATTCCCTTCTCCCGAAAGAAGAGGATTGTGAGTCAACGAAATCAGCCACAGTATTTTTGAGGTCACCAAAAGCGGAGAACTTCTTCTTGACCAGGAATTGCTTGAGGCGCCTAAAAAGATGATAGTCAGAAGGGGCTAGATCGGGGGAATAGGAATGCTGAGGAAAGTTATTCCAGCAAACCTCCTGTAGCCTGGACTGCGTGATCTTTGCGACGTGAGGTCCAGCGTTATCATGCAGAAAACGGACAGAAACCCTTCTCGGTCGCTTTTCTTCGATTGCATGAGTGAGTTCCTAGAGCTGGCGACTGTAAATGATAGCCGTGACAGCCTAGCCTTGAGGGGGCAACCCAGAATTCCTTTCGAGTCCCAGAAGCAGCACAGCAAAACTTCTTTGAGTGCCTCCTAACTTGAGCTGCTCGGATAGATCTTCTCCTCTTGAGAGCCAGACATCGACCCTCTCGTTGTTGTCGTAGAAGATCCAGCTTTCATCCCTGGTAACCAGAACCTGCAGAAACTTCTCCCGATTCGGGGTTAGGAGGAGCGATAGGGCGATTGAGACACGCGCGTGACGCAGATCGTCGGTCTGTTGGTGCGGAATCCATCGCACGAAAACATTCATGTAATCGTGCTAATGAAATTGTAGAACGACGTTGTTGTGACCGCACTCGAGAAGCTCCGTTTATTCCCTGTTCGTAGCCTCCGGCTTCTCCTTCACTTCGCTAACAAGACGGTCGTCTTCGATAACAGGTGATCGCCCGGAGCGAGGATCGTCGTCGAGCATCGTATCTCTGGACTGAGAACAAGCGAATAAACGACTAACCGTAGCATGGCTAACGAGGTCCTCTCCGAATGCAGTGTTGGTATTGGATGTAACCGAACGAGCACTGGAACCGCGGCGCCACTCGTAGAAGACGACTACTCGAAGTTGACTTCTTGACAATGGTTGCGACATGGTTTATACCAGAATTGCTCGGGGACCTATTCAAGTACTGCTACCAGTGACTCTGAGATTGTTCTAGAATACGGTGAAATCATGACGGTGGCAAAGGTTCTTGTAGAGACATAAATATCCATGTAAATTTGTGTCTCAAGACTTTTGCACCAAACTAATATTATATTATACATTAGGTCGGTCCATAAGTCTTGCAGCAAACTGGCTGTGACTTTAACATTTTTGTTATCTTTTTGTTCTACTTTTTGCTTTTTCCTCCAGCATGATACACACCATCAATACCTACAATCCATTGTCAACGCACTAGATGCTGTTCGATGCCTCTTTGGTAGAATTTCGCTGAACGCTAATCGAGGAAAGATCAGGTGTCAATTCTGACATCACGATGGTTAGAATGCGATTTCGTCTCTAAAAAGTGGTCTGGAGAGGGAAGCAGGTGGGCATCCTTTGGTTCGAGGTCGGCTATAAGGTGGATGCAGATGAACTTTCAGTCCTAAAGCTTTTCTGGTTTTTCTTAGCAAGAGGTGGTTCAAGGGTGTCATAAAAAAGCATATTTTGCATGGTATGATGATGCCATATCGTGTTTGGGGCTGACTTGGGCTTAAATCATATGGTTCCAAAGTCCATATTTTTAGAACTTTACAAGTCTTTGGAGATGCCACAGTGCTATGTCCTTGTTGCATCGAAATACTCTGATAAATGATCGATAGTCCATAAAGATCCCTCTTCAGCAGCGCCAGATAGATCATCGTGATTGTCAGTCACAGGGCGGTTGGGGTGTGGATCATATTCAAATAAAAAAACTCAGCAGTGAGCAGATGGAGACGCCTGTGCACCAAGAAGTGAGAGAGCGTGTTCTCGCCCATCTTCCGGCTAATCCTTGGTGTAGACTGACTTGCGGAACATCCCAAGCAGTTCTCGCAAGAATTATGAGCACGAAGACCTTTTCGCAAAGTCGATGTAATATCCACAACAAGTAGCGAGACAATGAGCTGGATGGTTAGCTGAAATTGCATAGGTGGATGCTACGTAAGCAAGCATGTTGCGAATTGTTCGGAGTTCCCACAAAAATTTTTTAGCATCGAATGGAATGCTTGCACCAATACTTTATGGACCAACCTAATTTACTATTTATATATAGTATATAAAAATTTAATTTAAAAAAATATATATATAGTATGATATGTATATATATATCATCTTCATTATATAAACCAGAATTTTGGTGTGTCGGTTTGTCTGTGTGTTATATTACAATATATGTGGTATTGTGTGGTTAGTTGTGTGTGTGTGTGTGTGGTGCGTGTGTCGTTCTGTCCGTCCGGATCAACAGCAGTCGATGAGCGGGGAGGGGGAAAGTGGCGGGGGTGGAGGGGTAGAGGGAAGGTGGCAATCAAGGGGGAGGCTGGAAGGGGGGGAAGGGGAGAGTGAGAGCAAGAGAGAGGGAAGGGGTGAGGAGAAAGAAAGGGAGAACATGGCGCTCTCATGCGCCGGAGAGGAGGGTATAAGTAGGGGGGAGGTGGGAGGAGAGATTGAAAGAGGACCACCGTTATTTAGGAGAAGACGTATCCATGTTGACGTATTATTTTAACCTGATGGATGATTGTGATAACACCCATAATGTCTACAAAAATATCGAAGGAGTACACTCAGCCTCATTCTACATGATGCTACCGGGGCAGCCGGAGTTGGCGGATGGTAGAGGGAGGGGGAAAGCAGAAGGTAAGGGAGAGGAGAGAAAGAGAGAGGAAGGAGAGAGGAAAAAGGGAGGGAGAACATGCGCTTGCCATGCGCCGGAGAGAAGGCGGTATAAAAGAGGTATAACATATTCAGTGAGATGGTTAATCGAGTACGTCATGCTGCTACTCCGTGATTCCCCTACCCTGTGATGCGCGCGATAGCGGGCGGAGCAAACCCTGCTATATATATACCAGTTTACCTCTGCACCTTACCGCGCGCATTGATAGAACTGACAGTCGATGAAGCTTTAGGTTCATCGCTAATTATAAAGGATAAAAGGGATAAAGCATTTGCCGTTGATCAATCCCTTTGTGGGATGCGGCACGCATTCTACTTCCATTTGACATTCGCAGTGGCGTTTGAATGCGATTTGGCCTATACAATGACTTGCGGGGGCCAGCCGATGTTCAAGTCAGTGTTTTTATCCTCCCAGACAAGTCTGGTACCAATTAACCGACACCCGGACGGGATGGAAGGCTTGGTTGCGCCGCGGCGACTCACAACCCAGGATTTGATCCTGGACGCTCGCGTGGAGAGGGCGCACTTGTCACTACACCACTTCCGCCCATCGCTAAATTATAGCTTCGTTAAATGTATTACTGTTCGTTGCATAGGCGTGGCTGTATCCCACTGTATGATAAGCGCAGGAAGTGCCCAGATAAAGTGATGATGTAAACAACCACTATGCGTCGAGTTATCGATGGTAATTTAGCGGTCGAGTATCTTCAAAACGGGATGCCCAGTATTCATTATCATTCTTTATTCGAGCATCCGTCATCCTCAAGAACTCTAAAAGGTGCGTAGCGGTCGAAAGGTGGTTTGAGTTTACAATTACAACATGTGATGAAATGATATTGGAATGAAAGGCATTATCTACAATCTGGCTCTCTATTTCTATTTCAAGGGCTCTCTACGTTCGTACGCATAATCGATACTATTGTAGTCACTCATCAGTCGTTATCACGTTTTGACGCCCACCAAATATATTTTCCGTCCCACCCCTATATAATGCCCCAAAATCAGCTCCTGACGACTGCTGCGAAGCGCACTATGATTTTCGGTGAAATTCGTGTTTCAGCGCTTCTTATTCTGCTCCTATCAGTCGTTATCACTTGGTTACCCCACCAAAATATGTTCCCGTCCCAGCCCCTATATCACATCCAAAATCAGCTCTGACGACTTGCTGCGAAGCACACTATGAATTTCGTGAAATGTGTTCAGCGCCTCTTATCTGCTCTTATCAGTCGTTATCACTTGGTGACCCCACCAAATATGTTCCGTCCTAGCCCCACATATACTAAAAAATCAAGCTCCCAGCGACTGCTGCGACGCGTGCTACGAATTTTCGTGACACACGCACACACACACACACACACAAACAGACAACAATAGCGCTTTATATATAGTAAGGATATATATATATTAATGTATAATATATGTATAACAACAATATAACATAAAAACAATTACATATATACCTATTATATATCTACTATGTATAAAAAGCTATGTCTGTCTGGCTGTCCGTGTGTGTGTTCGTCTGTGTGTCACGAAATTCATAGCACGCGCCGTAGCAGTCATCGAGAGTCGATTTTGAGATATGATATAGGGGATGGGACGAGAGCATAGTTGGTGGGGAACAGAAAGTAATAAGGACTCATTATGGCTGATAAGAGGCGGAAAATCGCAAAACTCACAAAATTCACAGCTCGCATCACAGCAGCAGTGCAGCCTTGGTTCTAAAACGTGATATACAGGGCAGGATGGGAACATTTTCTGTTGGAGACAAAAGATGATATCGGCGGATATGGATTGATAACGACAATATGCGCCAACGCAGAGAGGCTTCAATCCAATGAAATGCGGTTTCTAGATACCTCATTTCATCTCAAAAAAGCAATGTGCGTTGTCATTAGACACTGGTCGACCGCTCACGCCCTAGAGTGAGTACGAATGAATGATATTGGATGTTTGAAAGAGTGCCATAATTAGCACTGGGTTTGTTTTCTTCAACATCATTGGCCTCAGATGTTATTCGACCGCTGAATTATTCTGACATTCGATGCACGGTGGTTGTTTACACGGCATCAGTTCAGCTCCGCATATCACTGTGCTTATCATATTATTGCTTACTCAGCTAAAATTGGAAGCCTATGCAACGGCAACTAACGCATTTACAGAAACAACTATTTGCTTATCGAAGTGGAACTTAATGCTCCACCGGCTGTCCAACTTAACCAAAGCCTTCCGTTCAGGTGCGCGGTAGCATGCGGAGCTAAACTGGTACTATATATAAAGAGCTAATTGTGAGTGTATGTGTGTGTGCGTGTGCGCGTGTGTGTGCGTCTGTGGGTGTGCATGTGCGCGTACGTGTTTGCGTGTGTCCGACCGTTTATTGAGAAGATTAGGGAGCATGCAATGCGAGAGGGTTGTTCTGGGGAGCAAAGTAGTGCGAGAGAGCAAGCGCCAAACGTCAGGGAGCATGCGACGGGAGAGAGTCGAGGTTCGGAGCGTAAGGGCGAGATAGTGCGCGCTGTGGGAGAACCGCGTTTGCGAGCGTTAGGCTGGGATGACGGGGGAATGATGATATTTTTCACACTATATTTTGATATTAAATTACATTTATTATACTTGTTTTGGAGCTGTTGAGAAGGTCCATCCAACGCAAGCAATCAAGTGGGGCCATCCCATAGGCGACTCCAAGGTGGTGCGAAGTGACCTACCGCACGCTACGGTAATCCTCTAATTACCTTACCGTACTTACTTTCCAACTTAGAACCTCCACACAGATCAAGAACTGATGAATGTGGGCATGCACAGCTTGATTTGGGAAAGGGTTGTGCGCCTGTACCAAAGCAGTTGCGCGCTATGAACATTGTTTTCCCACAGGACAGCGATCCGTTCTTTGCAACTCTGCCGTAAGAATGGTTTCTGCGGCACAGCTTGCCCTTAATGGAGCGGGAAATTGCTGCCTAAAACTAAAATTAAAATTATCGAATCACCATGGGAGAAGTTGCAGAGCCGTTCCCAGCAAAAAAAGCTAGTAATGCCGGCGGAAAAAAAACAACACAAGTAAGGGGAGAAGAAAGACGCGCAGCTGTCCTAATGACCCTATGCTCCGACTTACGAAGCTGTCGTCGAATCTATGGAGTTGGGAGCAAATTTTCGGATGTGCCTATTATTGATTATTGTGCAGCTGATTGTTCTGCTGAACTGTAGGCTCGTTACGATAAATTAAAATTTACGAAAACCCTAAACGTATGTGATGGGGTCAGTGAAACAATTTTTTCCAATCTCTTCTCATTCTAATGGACAGGTTCAAGTGAAAATCCCTACCTCCAAAACATATGAAATTTTGGGAGAGATTCACGATAGCGGACCGAAGTTTTGATCTATCTGCCTAGGCAATTGAACAATGCTGATTGCAAGTGGTCGATTACCTTTTCGAATTATTAGGTTGTAAGGAAAGTTCTGGCCGTTTTCGACACTACAAGTTTCATGACATTATTTCTAGCAAACTTTCCGGCAGACTGCTGCGAGTTGCATATCATTAGAGAGTGCGTATCTTGCTCTATCCAAATCCGTGGTAAGCTTTGCTCAATAGGGACTGGTCCCACTTTTTAAAAGCCTTGCAGCATGCAAGCCAATCCTCACGATTTTCTTCTTCTATCTAGAATTAGGGCAGAAAGAAGCGGAATCAGCTTATGATATAAATTATTCGCTTGGCCATGCATTTGCAAAAAATAAGCCATGAAGTTATAGTTTGGAGAGCTTGTAGGGATGGCGATAGCCTCGAAATTGGCGATAGTGATCGCTGGATTTCGAACTTCGATAAAAATTACGTGAAACTTTTGATGGGATAAAATGTGCTTCAAACAATTAAGAAGACCGCTACCAAATTGGGCGCATTCAATTTATGGTTTCAAGTTACATGGGATAGCTTAAGAAGCACGGGAGCGTCGATAAGGAGGGTGTTGCGAAAAATCGCGGTTCCGTGGGACCATCTGCCTTTCTTCTGCAATCTTTCCTCCAACGAAAACGACCCGTTTTTGTCCGGATCGTGACTCCCCTTGTAGAATGGAGTCTTCTCAATAGCCCATGAACTTCGGATGAGTTATTCGGTCATGACTATGGTCAACAAAACTTCGCAAAGGTGAAACTGAGCATGTTGCATTTAATGTTTCGAATAAGTGGGAGTAGTCCCTCTGAAGCAAAGCTTGCAGTGCGATTAGATAGAGCAAGAAACGTGCTTCCTAATGATATGTAACAGGTAGCAGTCAGTCGAAACCCTACCCAGAAATAATGCCATGGAGCTTGAATTATCGAAAACGGCCAGAACTTTCCTTACGACCTAATAGAATGAGAGGCGACGGATTGAATTTCTGGAGAAATGAGGAGTCAAATCCATCCTGAGAAGGCTCAACTATCTTAATTTCAAAATGGTACTACATACCACCGGTTTATCCAGTTGGAGACCTTTTGTAGTGCCTTGCAGAAACACCTCTCGAGCATCGCAATAATAATGTTTTAGGATAAAGAGGCGAATTCGATTCCTTGAGGTGTTTTAGGACGACACAGAAGGCGAGATCTGCTGCATATCGCAAAAGACAGCATAGGCGGGCAATAGATGAAATTTTTGAGTAGTTACACAAGCGCGCCCTGTCGCAATTTGTCATCACTCTGTACATTGACTCAGTTACAAATGAAGAGAGTTCTTGGAGAAATTATTATCACAGTATTTTATGTAAATTATAACGCGTAATGTAAGCACCATTAAATGATGCTTAGGTAGATCGCTATCGACAACGACTACTACAGTTATACGAGCGAAAAACAGCTTGTCGATATTGATATTGTTGAATGATAACGGTGATGGCCAACTTCAACGGCGACGGAACCGGTCTTCAGCGACGATCAGGGTCGCCGAAACGAGCGGTGATAACTGCGAATGACAGTCTTAATTATCTAAGGTCTAATTTGAAACGTCACCACAAAACTTAAAGGCTGTGCTCGTGAGTAACAATTCTGTGTCGTCAAAATGTTCAAGGTTGGCCACAAATTACGGTGACACGACCGTACCGTATACAATTTTAAAACTATACGGATACAATTCTGCAAGTAGCTCTATTAACACCTTGGAGCCCGGGCAGCCCATATGTGGGCTGCAGTCCTCTGACCGCATAGGACCTTTCAGCTCGCATTTCGTAAACAATTATTAGGTTTTTCATTCATTTTATTTTTTAGTTTGTCCGATAAGGTTTTTTCTGCATTATACAGTAGGTACTTCTCTTGAATTTGCTAGATAAAATCCCTAGAAATTTCACCGAAGTCCCGCGCGACCACGGAACGTAACACGCGCGGTTTCTAAAGTGTTCATACAATGCCCATTCTATTATTATGTCTATTAATTTTACTACGTAGATTTGTTTAGTTAGGATTTTCAAGCGTTTAGCTCTTTATGATATAATCACTTGCTTCTTTTTCATCAAGGCGTCTGGTGGTATTGCGTTACAAAGCGAAGCAGGATCTCTTGGCCCGTAATAAGCACCGTTGCAATGATCAATCAACTATGTGCTATGAGCGAATTGCCCTGAAGAGAAGCTTTCCTCGGTGTTCCCCAGAACAATATTGAGAAAGTTCGCGAAGCTACGGTGGACTCTAGCACATTCAATTCTTGGTTTTCTCCAATGTCAGCGATCAGGTGCATTTCTTGACAGGCAATTGCTAGAAGACGTCTTATGGCGAAGGCACATGAGCGTGGGAAAGATTAGCTTTCCAGTGGTGCGAGTACAGTGAAGAGAAAGTGAAACTGTATGTAAGCGTAAGCGTAAGTGTTATCTCAATTCTGTGCTGCCGATTTTCTTCAATGATGGAAAAGTATTCACAACCAAGTTAATCTTGAGTAGGTAGAGCGACAAAAACTCCGTTTCGAAAAAGCCTAGACTCAACATCTCAGAATCATCGAATCAAAAACAGTGAAGGTTTTTGCGGCGATCACCAGTGATCCAAACTCCTTTACATTTCTTTCACAACTTTTGGCATAAAACCAACCGAATTGTAATCGGAACATATCAAACTTCTCCATGCTCCAACAATTCCTTGAACCAGTTGAAGTCTTAAAATAAATCACAACATGCTCGCAAACCCTGCGCACGACGGACTTCGCGCCTGAGCTCCACAGAAATCATTGTGTTTTGGAAGTGGCCGCCCAAATCACGCTCACTTAAATCTACTACTTTACGATGTACGAGGCGCGGGAGGACGAGCAACTGCTGTCAACATCAGTGAGAAGTCAAGGATTTGAGAAAGGGATTTGTGGAACGCACGGGCTGTCTATCGACATGCCGCGGTCAGCTCATTTCCTGCAACACTTCTCCCCTTTCTTGATGCGGATAGTGGTTACGTAGAGAGGTTATATGATTTTTTGTCACTCAACCATCTATGGATATATTGTATACTCGTTGTCCTTTTCCTCTCCGTTTTTATCATATAGATTCATATTTTTCGTTTTTGAGGAATAGGAGTGAATCTAGTAGTTGTTCTTCTGAATTTTTCATGGAATATCTCCTTTGTCGATTGATTTTGTTAGTGCATCGGTGTTATCCTCGACATAATTGACGATTTCTCTGCAGAATGTATCTATTTGATCCGGCAATGATTTTCTATACATGTACTTGTGCTAAATAATATCGCATCTATAGTATCTTTTTTTAGTAGTTCACTGAGACTCGTGCTTTATCTAGATTTTCGATCTGGCTTATTTTTCCTATAAAAATCTTACTCTAATTTCCTTATTTATATCAAATCCAGATGAAAATTGGGTTAGAAGGTGGCGTTCAATACAAATGGGACGGACTTGCCTTCAGTTCTTCCTTCATTCATACTGCTAAGTCATAGAAACAAAAACAATGCATGCGCTCTTCTAACTACTCTCATGCGCTGATTGACTACAGCAGCTGCTATGAGGTCGCGTAGTTCAAGGAATCCATTGACCCCTACCGTACTCCGAAAATGGCGTCTCGACCGTGTTGTATTGAACCGAGCTAGATTAGTTGCTAGGTTTACGGAATTGCAGCCGCTAGATATCAACGGCACTGTGATAATGAAATTCGAGCGATCCCGATAGCGTATCATATCTGGTACGCTCCCATTACACCCCTTCCATATCAATAATTCTTTTTTCAAGTCCACCGGAAGTGGATTTCGGCCTCATCACTCCGTTGATAAGGGACCACTGCCACTGAAACTTCACATATTCTAACACTGGGCAGGACCCCTACCCACTCCAGTACACAGCTTTCCTTATCGTCCCTATGAGATTTATCGTGACCACTTCCTCTACCTTATTTAGTGCAAAAGTCCGATACAATAAAAGAAACAAAAAAAATTAGTTCGGCGCTCATTATTGCTCACTATAATGTTTCAGAGAGGCACGAATTTTCCAACGGAGGGAGGGAGTGGGGAACTTCACTGTGAAGAGCAGTGACCCGCCAACACTGTAACTGCACTGCACCTTAAATGGAGACAGCTTAAACTAAACTTGACCTCTGGGTATTGTCAGTATCCAGTAAAAAAGTATGAAAACAATGTGTGACACGCGTTCACTTCTGGACCATACTGAAAAGATCTAAGTTTCTGTTCTCATCGTCTATATGTAATCACCGTTTATTTTAGAACGGCTCTGTGGAATATCCGAACCACCCTTGGGCAATCAAGATTTTCTTAGGCTCCTTTTAAACGAAACTACAGAACTTGAGTCAACCACCGAAGGCGGAAGTCGTCCAGTAGGGATGACCCTCTGTGTGAAAGAATTCCGGAATTCTGTCAATCTAATTTTCTGTCTTAGCATCCTCTAGCTACGCCGGCGTTTACGTCCAATAGTCACCATTCTACTGAAAATCATATCGAAATCAACGTCTAGTAGTTTATGTGTGACCTCTTTGGGGCACTTGTTCAGGGACCAGCACTCGCTGCCGTATAGCATCGCAGGAGCTCAGAAGCTTGGTCTTCTCAACATTCAGCTGGAGCCCGCCTTCTGACAGTACCTTCTGCCATTTCTGCATCTTGGCCTGTAGTTCTTCTCTGATATCCGTTATCAGGGCTATATCGTCAGCGTAGAGGATGATCTTCAGTGGTCCTTCCATGAGGTCTTTCACCATGGCAACTAGCATTAGAAGGGACAGGAGGGGGCACGGAGCTGGTCCTTGGTGCACTCTAACCATGTCGTCTACTTCTTTTGTCAGGCCGTGCGAGGTGCGTATGTTGTTCTTTACACGTCATCACCGTGATATCCTGGGTAGCTCGATGCCGAGCCAGTCTGGAGGCTCCCCATTCCTCCACTTACCAGCTTCTCGCACAAGGCTTCCATCTCTGTGTTCGTAGCCTTGGCGACAATAGCCTTGACAAGCCTGTTGCAGCTCTTGTAGAAGCGAGGCCAGGGCTCCGTCTCTCTTCCCAGAGCGTCTATGCTTCGTTCCTCTTCACTGCTCGCTGGACTCCCTCGTTCCAGAAGCACGCTGCCTTGTCTCCCCTAATCCCACCTCGCGTCTCGCCCAGTACGTCTTTGGCGTAGTGTAACTTTAGCGGCACTGCTCCATGTCAGCTGGACTGGTGTATCGCGTGGAACTAGGAGTCCAGTTTCCAGCACCATTCTTTTGAGGTCTTCCTTCTCCGCTCGGTGGGGCTTCCACCACCAAATTCTCCACTCAGTTCTTACCCTAGCCTTCTTTTAGAGGCTCATGGTGTTGTCTGCCCAGGACGGTCCCGTGCTGGGGAGCTGGTTCTGACGGAAAATACTTTGATATCCTTCGCAGTTTTGACGGATGACCTACTTACCAGCACATGGTCGATTTCCGTCTGTCTCCCACTGCTGTAGGTTACCTTCTGAGTCTCCCTTTTCGCGAACGTGCTGCAGATTGCCAGATCGTGGGCTGTGGCCAAGTCCAAGACTCTCTCTCCCCCGGCCTTTCTCGCTTCTATCCTTCTACCTCCATGCACGCTTTCCAGGCCCTTTATCTCACTGCCAAAGTGACCATTCAGATCACTTGCTGTGGTGAGGTAATTGCCTTCCGGAATCAATCTGATGGCATCGTCGAGGCTCAGGTAGGTCCTTCTCGCTCTCGGGGCATCCGGTATGCTGTGCGTATACGGACAATATCGTCTAGTACCCTCTTTCGTATTTATCTTTACGGCCATGATCCGATCGCTTACTTGTTCACAGCGGAGACAAAGTCCATGAGCTACTCCGCTACCGCTAGGCGCCTTCACGATACTAGGCAACCTGCAAAAATGTTGACATGGTTATTTTACAAAACAACCCCCTCCTCCTTATCGCTTAAAATCCTCAAAAAAAACGATAAAGGAAGCGAAAAAGAACCAGGGACGGTAGTAAACCTTCCTTACAAGGGAAGGATGGTAGGTCGAAGTGGCCGTTTGAAATGAAATGTATACCTCCTGATGCGTCTCCAGACGCTGATTCCAAATCTGCCTTCCACATCTGCTAAACGACTCTCCGAACGGAGTTATGAAGCGTGATAGCTCAGTGGTGATGGTCCAGGGTGGCAGGTAAAAGTTCGTAGGATCGGTTCCTTTGCAAGTTGATTGCTTTGGTTTTGTCTCTAGACGTGTTTCGGACAAAAGCAAAGCAACAATGCAGAGGAACCGATCCTACGAGCTTTCACCCGCCGCCCCGGACCACCACCACTGAGCTATTACGCTTCACAATTCCGTTCGGAGAGTCGTTTAGCAGATTTGGAAGGCAGATTTGGAATCAGCGTCTGGAGACGCATCAGGAGGTATACATTTCATTTCAAACGGCCACTTCGACCTACCACCCTTCCTTAGCTCAGAGTTAACGTGTTGGAATTAGTCCAGACAAAAGTCATGGTTAGCTGACAGGTCTAAAGCGCTTTCCAACACACTAGCTTTTGTTTAACTCATAGCAAGGTCAATATCAAAAAATCGATTTTAATTACAAATCAGAGAGGTGACCTACAAAGCTGATTTGGAATTAAGCAGAGAAGAAAGAGCAGGCGGATGCGGAGACGCGGAGGCCACGTTGACCCCCAACAAAAATTACTCCGAACGACTTTTTACTTAGACGTGACGGCTGCGCCTCCACAATCCCATCATCCTTGCTTTCTCTGACCTCCACTCAGATCCATCAATTGTTTTGTAGACTATGTCGTCTTCACTGAACTAATGCCGACCCTCCATCGTTTTTAGCCCTCATGACTTTGTGTTTGTTGCGTGCTGTACGGAGCTTCAAGATTTCTCTAATCCCAATGAACAATCGATGGCATTCACACAGGATCTCGTGCCGTTGGAGTAGTAAGAAATACCATGCTAAGGTTGGTTTTTCGGGACATTCGAAATGTATGTTGTATCTTAATTCATATTATCTTTGATTCCAATATTTTATCTTTTCATTGCGAAGTGAGAGGCACAGGTAACAGGCAATTGTTTTTCTTTAGGCTCATTTGCTGCGAGACAGCCGAATTTATCCGTGAGCATGGCAAAAGTCGAAGTGCTGCTTGTTTGTCCATTTATTATTCCTCGCTCCACTCTATTTATTTCCGTACGCAACTATTTTTATTGTCGGCGCGGTGTCCATGTCTTGCTGTCTTGGTGGTGGCGGGGACTGATCTTAAGTGATGGTAGGAGCGAAATTGATCGCCATTTGCCCCAATGATAAAGCATGCTCATCTCTTTATACTAGCTTAGTCCTGCTAGTATAAAGAGAAACTGAGCACAGCAACTTATTTTTGATCATTGAGTGTTGGTTCTTCTTAATTGACATTACTGACGAAAAATATGACAAAAATCTATGTAGGAACACACATGACGCCGGTCCGCAATAGTGTGAAAGGTCGCCTGAGTTTAGGAGATGCTCCGTTGGGGAAGGGGGGGGAAGGTGGGTGAACGAGGGAGGAGGGTGGATCTTGTGTTTAGGACAAGTGTTATGGATATCAGGGGCAGGAACTGGGTCTCCCCTTGTTGAATTTCGTACTCTCGAAACGAAAAAACTGTTGTGAAAACCTAGCCAAACACTAAAAACTCCACATCTGTAGTGGATAGAAGCCACTTGACTAACCTACTTGGAACTTTTTACAGGACCGAGCACCCATGAATGAAGCAAAAATCCTCTAGAAAGCGATTCTTCGAGTTCGTTGCTCTCGAAGAATTGTTACAATAAAGCCTTCCACCTAATAGCGCTAGACTTATGTATTTCACACGCTGGAGGCAAGGGTAAATAAATGCCAAACAAAACTTCGATTCCCTGGAGGAAGCAGAGCAGGGGGCCTGGAAACATTTTGACACGCCATACATAGTAGCGCGCCACCACACGCGCCTCCGTCTTCATTTTGAAGCTCGAGCAAATGGGCCAGGTGGCAGGTCTTAATTCTAATCTGGAATTTCTCTCAGATAAAAGTTACAATTACTTCCCTGAAGTTTGTTTTTTTTTCATCAAGCTATTATGCTTTTTCAAAAACACAATGCCTTGGTCCACATAATTTTGGCCCACCCTGTATAATCACCATGGCAAACTCTCCTACCTCGGTGGAGCCCAGGAGTATGGCCCCTTTCCTGCGCCATACTTAATCCTTTTTCCCGGCCTCTGGACCCTCTCTGAATCTATCTGTAATATCACGTGGCCAACCCCGCCTAGTTTGGAGGAGACCTAGTTCCTCCCCTGATATTTTTTTCGCACCCATCCCACCAATAGCAAATGACCTCTCTTCCTTTAACCGAACTCTACTCAATCTTTCTCGGTCTCGAGGACCTCTTGGAACAGAGTTACAATGTCTCGTGGCAGCCTGGGCACACTCCTCACATATCAATAGCAGTTGGCCGCCCTTCCGCTGCCAGACTATCCACCTTTTCCCGGGCTCAGGACTACCCGCGAGCTGATGACTCATGGATCACTCGTATGGTGCACGACACGCCCACCACCCACATTTGAACTTCCCTTCTTCTTTAACCTCTACATACTTTGTTCCAGTTTCTAGAACTTCCCTGAACCGGATTATGAGGATTTGTACTGATAAACACACCCTACTCAAAGACACGCTCCCCCACTCTTGACGAGCTTCCGCCCGAACAAACTGGTCTAAACATAGTAAGAACACCAAGTACTAGATTTCCGCCCTCATTCCGGCCCTGTGCCTGAAAACCGATATATTCTATAAATGTCGACGGATAGCATGTGGCATATTCACTCCCACTGCAGTACCCAACCAATACTGTGATTGCCAACCTCGTTAGTGTATTGTATGCAAAAGCCTATTTTTCAAGAGAAATTGGAATCGATCCCGCCTATGTTGGTCTAGCTTGGTCCCAACACCGTACCCACTTTTAGCTATACTACGCATGTCGTAGGAGAAATCGCAAGTGTCGCTCTATGTTTAAAAAATGCAGTCTTAACGTTTTCACGACGATTTTGGAATAAGCCCCACTCAGCCCTGTCCGTGGCGGGGCTCGGCCCACTCCCGTATCCACCTCTAGCCTATCGTACATTCCCTAAGGGAAACTTCCTACCCATCCGATTGCATGCCCCAACTGTTTTCTCGGGTCTACGTAGCGTGCGAGGTAGGTACAAACAGACAGAAAGGCAGATAAACACACCAAACTTCTGCTTTATATATAGAGGGGATAATATGTCTTATTATCTTCTATTGTAACTGTCGCCATTTTGTAGCCATCTAATTGTATTATCATTGTACAATACTCAATGACTGAATAAAGATATTCGCTAGCTTTGTATTGTCACCTCTTTGCACACTTTGTGGCAGCTAACTTTGTCCGAAACTCTCATATGTCTGAAGGTCACTGAAGCACATTTTTGTGCTGACCTCCAGCACCACTGTGCATCGTGAGAAAATGATAAATTTTGTTTGTTGCAAGTGGGGTTTCACGCGGTAGCAGCTTACTTTAATCAGGTTCGTGAGTTCAAACTCGGAAATACTGCGGAATGACAAATCGCAATCTTATTGACATGTAGATTTAAGTTAGAATGAATGAGGTGGAACTGATTGTGATTGTTTCGATATTTGATTGAAAGATGAGGAATGTTACGAGCGTTGTTCTGATTTCAAGGAAAGCAATCTAAGGGTTTTTGTAGAAAGAAGACTGCACAGAAACTCAAGAGTCGGCACAACTAGAACGTGGGACCATCATATTATCAAGTGCATTTGAAAGCAACTGGAAAGAATACGAAGCTGAATGGAAAAACTTCTCCAGCCGACTCGCGAACGGAAGATCTCAGATCGCCAGCCACATACGATTATGTATGGTGAAAATTAGTTCGGAAACTTTTTATACTTATTCCACTTTCTTTAACCTAGCACTATCGGTGAAGAGGTGAACACAGCGAGTACATGCATCAAATGACAAACAGCACAGGCAACGTTGTTTTAAAAATCAGAAATCTCGGCTGGAGAACAATTGATTCCAAAAATACGGCTTCAGATTCTGGAATTTTATTCAAACTTCGCACTAGCAAAACAAATGCAGCAGAGTTGCTATGGGACACACATGAAGAGCATTATTTCTTGCACAGCTACACAATTCGATATGCAGTGATTCTTCTTGAAAAAGGAATCGATTAGAACACCATTTGTGGACTCTGAAGGTGGTCGAAGGCATTCTTTAGGCATTGGATCAAATATTTCGTGGAATCCGTCATTGGAAAGGGCGATTGCATGACATTCAGTAGGGTGCGTCAAAATCATAGCGACAAGGTTTTAGGCACCTAAAATAGGAATGGTCCACTTCCAAGAGCTAAAAATGCAATGGAGTTTACAGTTAACCTAGATCTGGATCTGGAATCAGAAGATTTATAAGGCCTGGGAAGCCTCTACGTTCAAAGTCGATCAGACATTGTATTAATTCGACGAGTTCACCTGAAGTACTGACCCTGTCCTAGTTTGAACTTACGAAGTCGGCAATGTTGAGCTTGCGAGTTTCACACCACCCTCGCTTTGTGAGTGGCAACTTCTTCCTGCTGTAGGAGGGGGCACAAGCCTAGAGTAGCTTGCCATTCAAAAGGGCATGGTCACATGGTCTTACTGACCATTTTGCTCGGCGTTCATCGAGTGCCTACGAATTCTATCGCGCATTCCGAAGAATACCAGTGATGCCGCAGAAAGGTCCCTTCCTTAACCGGAACGATTTAGTTTAGTCGCTTCTTCGATTCAGTTGTTGCAGCATTTAGTAGAATTACGACTACTACTCTGATGCACAGCCATACTCGTATAACTTTTGCGTGCCGAAAATCCTTGTAGTTCGGTGTTTCAAAGCAACAACTGGGGTTTGGGGTAACAGCGGACCGTAATAAAATCGCGGATGACGAGTTGACTGAAAATGAAAAAAAAGTAGCAAAACAAACCGCCAATGAGGCCCTTGAACAAGAACTCCCTCACTTCTCCTCTAAAACAAGAGCGTTAAGTCAACTTCACGTTGTGCGTCATGGGGCGTGCGCGAGGTATCTCGTCCATTAGCTATCATCAGCCGCCCTCATCTCAATTTTAAGGCTTTGCCATTGTCGCAAGCTTCTAAATACCGTGACAGCGGCACAACTGTGATACTCGCAGGCTACTCTGTTCTACATGCGCAATAGATTGTACCATGCACTCATCGATGGCTCTTTCTCTGAAGGCAAGACCTGGGTGTAAGAGCGTTCACAATTAATCTGGAGTGGTCAGTGGCCTAAAAAACAAGAAGAAAGGAAAAAATTCTCTGTGACTCCTCGAATGAGGCACCCCTGTCTTCGGCCATATTTATGTCGGGATGGAGCGGGGGCGACTTCCGCAAACGCTCAGCTTAATTTGCTCCTGTGGCAACGACGAGCAGCAGTGTTACTTTTGATAGCGAACCGTTCTCTCTATGGCAGACAGAACGGCCGCTTCTCTCTACATTCTCGGACGATGTGTTCCTTTTCTGTTATGTCACTTCACAAGATCTTCCGAGATTCGTTTCTTACAAGGGAGCTTCTTTGGGTTGATGACGCTACAGTACGTTTCAAAAGGATGTGAACACCTCACAATTCACGTTAAAAAGGTAAGAGGTTACGTGCCATGCAACCCTCCTCAATCGATTCCCCGTAGTCGATAATGTAACAGAACAATTTAGCAGATAATATCGCCTCGCTTAAGTAGAAAGAAATTTGAATAGAATTTTCTTCTCTGTTTCAAAAGTAAGTGACACTTAAAGGAATCTTCCATGGAAAAAGCTCCGCCCTCATTACCACAGAAAACGATACCTTAAAGGAATCTTTCACGAAAGGAGTGATCATTTTGTCTTGTGTAGGATCAGTATTATCGAGACTAACGCTTATGTTTCGTTCTTTTTGCTATGCTCATGAGGCTAGGGGCCTAAGGGGTATCATTCTTCTGTGGTAAAGGAGGCGGAGCTTCTTTCGCGGAAGATTTATTCAACGAAAGACAAAAACATAAGTGCGATTAGAAACCAGTCGGGCCTCCAGAGTTTCTAATTAGCGTAAACATCCTGTCCTGCATAATCTGAACCACGTTTGCCATAGTTGTTTCGTCAATGTCGGCCCAAATAGCCTCTACCAGCGCCTTCAGTTCATCCGCGGTTTTGTACTGCCAGTTGTTGAAGTAAACTCCTTGATCAAGGGTTCCCTATAGGGTTGCAGTTAGGAGAACACAGATGCCAATCCATCGCTTCAGCACCATTTCTTTGAGCCACTCTTTGGTAGATTGCGGAACATTGACAGACGTGTGGTCCTGTAAATATGCAACTTCCGCTGCGCTTCTCTAAGAAAATTCAACAGGTGATATTGGTGCACCGCTTGGTATTCATTACTGTCTGTACGTAATAATGGAGCGCCAACATCCAACTTTCTGCTGTTTGCGAAACCGCCCCAGACCCATCAACGGGCCACCTCCGAAACTCCATCTCGAGAACACGAGCGGATCGCCGCCATACCTCTTCAGCAGTGACAAAATCCTTCCGGCCCGTCATGACCAAACTCTTTATATGAAAGATTACTTGAGGAGAAAAAGTGCATGAAAAGGTGTCCGTTTTGAAAATCAAAAAAATTCTCCAAAACCGTATCCTATCCCCGTGTTATATCTTACGTTGCCATGCTCTCACGAGCAGACTCCAATCTTGCTAACTTGTGAGCCTTAAAGTGAGTAGCTTTTCTCAGCGTCTGTCGAGTGGTGTATTCATTTGAGCGTATGAGGCGCCTAATGGTCGTTTTCAAAGCTGGTTTAACAATCTGAGCTCGGACAGTCAATGAAGAATTTGAAAAGGTGTGGGCTACTCCTGCTCTAGGCAGTCAAGGATCATGGATAGTGCGGAATATGTCTGAGTATAAATATCAGGGTGCCGGATGAATCTTCCAGTGCATGAAGAAGAACGACCAAGTTGTCTTATGATTTCGATTAGGGCGTCCAGTATCATGCAGAGCTCTGTGCTTCAAACAGACCAGTTGGCGCAGCAGGCGTTGCGCGCGCAACACAGTTCTGCGGTGATATGGGATGGTGTGGCGTGAGTTCTCGATTTGACCCATTCAACAACGAATATTTGACTTCTGAGCTAGGTTCTATCCCCTCCATAACCAATAGCTTTTGAGTTCTTCTTCGCGATCATTACCCGCTTTTTCCGCGCTTCCGATCTGCCTCTAGACCGACTTTAAATTCTCGTTGTGAACTCCGCCTATTTCGATAATGTCTCACCCATCTTTCGCTTCCTTGCCAATAGCTCCCACGTTTTCCCCGTCCTCTGAACTGTCTCTAAGCGATTTATATGCTCGGGGGCAAACCACGCCCACCTTAGTGCATACTCCACCCACCAATGAAAATTGATTTCCATCCCTTTGCCGGCCTCCATCCACTTTTTCCCGGTCTCTGGAACCTCCTGGGAACACCTTATGGGTTTGGCAACAAACCCCGCCCACTTTAGTGCATACTCCACCTACCAATAAAGATTGTATTCCTCTCCTTCGTTAGCCTCTATCCACTTTTTTCCCAGTTCCTAGAGCTTCATGGAGCCGCCTTGTAGGTCCGGCAGCAGACTCCGCCCACTTAGGTGGTGCCCGCCCACTAACAAAGATTGTATTCCTCCCCTTCGTTGGCCTCCCACCTGTTTACGGTTTCTGGACTATCTCTGGACCGATTTTTAGGTTTGCGAGCAGGCCCCGCTCACTTCACCACCCATGGCAGCTGACCTCCACTCCTCCACCCACCTCCATCCACTTTTTCTCCGGTCTCCGGCCTTTCTTGGAATCGAGATATGAAATCTCGTCGCAAACTCCGCCCACTTTGGTCGTTCCCTGCTCACCAATAGCAGCTGACCTCCACTTCTCCATCCACCTCTATCCACTTTTTCTCCGGTCTCCGGCACTTCTTGAAATCGAGTTGTGAAATTTCGTCACGAACTCCGCACACTTTGGTCGTGGTGCCCCCACCTCCACCCACCTTTATCCACCTTTTTCCAGCTCACTTATACTTCCGAAATATGAGGACTTGTAGAAAACGCTGTACACTTCAGCGCGCGACCCGCCTACTGACTTTTCCCGAACTACAGACTTACTCTAAACCAAGTTATGAATTTTTTCATAAAGTGCTGCTTTTTTGGAAGACGCCCCGCCCACAGGGAATGGGTCTCCCCAATCCAATGTGACTTAGCAATACACACCTTTAACCACTTTTTGGCTCAGTTTCAAGGTCGTTTTTTCATTGAGATTGAAGTCTTGGTCGACACTACAGTTCATTTCGATGCACGCCACGTCCACTGTAGCCGCTGCTCTGCTTAGCTGATGTGTGTTTTCTACTTTGTGAGACCTTGCCCACCCATCCCACGCTTGACCCGGTCTCTCCAGGCGGATCCTCAGGAGCTAGGGAATTTCGTGACAGACACACAGAACGACAGGTGACAGACGAAGCGCTTTATAGTAAGTAGGATGTCTCGCCCACTTACAGCAGTTAACCTTGTTTCATCACCGACCCCTATCCACTTTTTTCAAGTCTCCGTGACTTCTTGGAGCCCGGTTATAACGTTTAAGGGATAAATCCGCCCACTTCGCTCAATTCCCGCCCACATACAGCAGGCAACCTTGTTTCCATCGCCAGCCTCTATCCACTTTTTCCCCGATCTCCGGGGCTTCTTAGAACCGAGTTATAGATATGAGAGAGGAAGTTATGAAGTTTACGGCAATCTCTGCCCACTTTGGTGCAAGCCCTACATACCTCCAAGGGCAATCGACCCCTTTTCCTTGACCAACCCTGTTCGTTTTTTTCCGGCCTCGATGACTTCTTAGAGCCTACTTATAATGTTTCTTGGATAACTCCGCCCACTTTGGTCGTGCCCTGCCCACCAATAGCAGTTGACCTCCACTCCTCCACCCGCCTTTATCACCTTTTTCCGGCTCATTTAGACTTCTCCGGCCCGAATTATGAGGACTTCTAGAAAACGCTGTACACTTTCAGAGCGGCTCCGCCTATCTTCGGGCCTCCGTCCACGTACCCTCGCCGTCAAATAACCAGAAAATATGCAATTGCAGAAATTGACGTGGCACTGACGTGGCATCGAATAAAGAACATCTTTGAGCACACGTGACGTCACCTTTTCATCGAGAATTTGGCCACGTGTGCCACGTGGATTTCTGGCTGCATGAAACGGAGTGTAGTGTGTGCTGTGAACACCTTAGACATGGCTCCACTACACTAATTTGTTTTCTGCTCACAGTCGAAAATGGACACTCCTGCAATAGACCATTCTGCTCTGAGGTGCGCCGTGTACTCGTTTGTGGTTAATACATGGTGAAGCACTCGAAATTCATGCCTTTCACCTGCGTATTGAGACGTTGACCTTTGCGAATACGACCTCCCCTCTTTTCGGTCCGTCAAATACGATCCCCACGCTGTTCTTTGCGCAACTGGCGGTTGAGACCGACGTCATAGTCGGCGAAGGACCAAACGATGGAGCTTGATCCGTCGCCGACTATGACGTCGGTCTGACCCTGGTTACGACCCCCTCCTCTTCCATTGGCCAAATACGATCCCCCCGTTGATCTTTGCGCTACAAGCGGGTGACCCTGGTTACGACCCCCCCTCATCCATTGGCCGAATACGACCCCCTCGTTGTTCTTTGCGCAACCCAAGTGCAGCAATCAACCAGAAGGCTTGATGATTCAGCATTTTGTAGTATTCCCTGCCTGAGCCCCTCATGTATCCACACTATTACAGCATCTCTGCTTTCATTCCTTCAAAATTCTTAGTCATAGAAAAGACAAGTATGTGCTTTTCTGTCTCGGCCCTCATGCGCTCCTTGACCACTACCCCGTAACACTTCCGGGACAGCCAACCAACTTCGCGTCAATGTCGCCCTATGACGTGAAGAATGTGTGTGTGTCCATTTTTTGCTAGTACACGTCAGCAGACTGTGCTGACGCGACTTTCTGGTCCACTTGCATAACAAAACGGTAAGTTCGGTCGCATTCTAGTTTATGCTTTATTACACTATTACACGGATAGGTGCACTGAACTCTATACGTCCTCTGAGTTTTTTTTTCTTCCGGTCATTTGTTCGCTTCTGTTCTTGAAAGGTACCGCTCGCTCTGATTTAGGGTCCGAGACGAGATGTTGATCTGGCTCTCTTTGATTCTAAGTATTGCAACCAGTGATGCACAGCAGACCTGTGAAGGTAGGGCGTTTGATTCAAAAGTACGTTGTAGACGATTAGCACTTGTCGTGCGAAATTGAAGCGTTGAAGTTGTGGTACAAGTTTGTTGTGCTAGGATCGATAGTAAGTCAGACATAATGCCTTAAATGTGAGAATGACATTGTGCATCTTAACAATGCGAGTACGAAAACATTCCAGGAGCAGGAGTTATTTTCGAAAACGTGCAGTGATTTGAATATAGTGAATCATTAACCTGGTCAAAGAATCCGTCCATCTTTAATTGCTGTTGTTGTGATTGCGATTTTTGAAATTCGTGATCAAAGACATCTTGGAATTTTCTAACTTGTGTGTAATTCCTGTTCTATCTGTATCCTGCATCTTCTGTTCTAACTGTCTAACTTCTACGATGCGTGAACGGACTTATCCAGCCAATAGATGAGGATTTTTGTGCTTCCACCTCTGAGTAGCATTCCCACCGGAAATCTTCATTACCTAACTAGCTAACAACTGCTTCATCTCACCATTTACAGCTTCGAAAATTTGAGGAAACAGTGCATAAATAAAATCTGTGGCGTTTTGTTACTCAGGCGACTTCTTTTCCAATTTTGGGTTACCCTAACCGCAGTAACGGTTGCACAAAAATGTTTCCTCTTCATGTACATGAGCCCCTTTTATGAAGTTCTGAGAGCTTCTATCGATTTGTAGACTGAGTTAATGGAAAGGTCACTATCTGAGAAATGCCCGCTGAAATGAGGCAAGTGTGGTGTAAAATCCGGTCACTAGTGCTAAGGCAGGTGTCAGATAAGCGATTAAAGGCAAAACGCGACTGGGTAGAGGACCGAAAAGCAATTTTTTCTAGGGATATGTACTCTTCAATAACACTACCTAACATAAGCTCCCTGTAGTGGTAACCTCTGTTTTCCAGATAGGGGGAGACGTCAGCCATCATGCTCAGCCCGCGCATATTTATCGATCGCTCTTCTAGTCGTGTTGCATCTTTACTCGCGCACTCTGGCGCCTGCCTGATCGGTGTTTTGAATATCACCTTCATATTATTTATTTTTAAGGATTCGGAAAATTGACGCTCCCAGTTCATATTTTCAGCTCAAACATCACTCGTACAAAAATGTCCTTCCTTCTCAAGTACGTGGCTCCTTTAGATGTTATATGGTCCCTCTGTCGTTTTGTAGACTAGCTTGAAGGAAACGTCAGTATTTGAAAAACAATCGATGGACTGAGACAGGCATGGTGGAAAATACCCGGTCAGAAAATCGTTTCCACTTTCCCCTGTGGTTTTGAACGAAGACAGGCGACTTAATCATCGAGAATACCGGGTAAAATTATGCGTGAATCTTCCGAGCAACTTTTTAGCGGTCAAAGTTGGCAAGAAATGCAGCTTCAGTAAATGAGGAGAGCTAACGCGAACAGGTCACGGTAGTGCAGTGGTGAAGCTCTTGCTCTGTAAATTATGTATAGGTTATGGATTTGTTCATCATAAACCGTTCTGTATTTGGATCATCTGGTACCTCCATGAAAAATCCAAAAAAAATTGGCGGGAAATGTTGCGGCACAAAGCTTGCGCCACAACATTTTCTGCACCTATCCCCACTTGGATATAAAGCGCGATTTCCAAGAACATCCGCAGCCTTCGGAAGCCAATCAAGGACCGCTTGTCCGTCGCAGGGCAATGGCTCTGCTCGATCGATACTGCAGCCGACTGCATTGACTGGGGGCGGGGTCAATCGCCCGTCGCTTGTGCACATTGCACGCGATTGCGCAATCGCTGCGCTCGACCGAGAGCGATTGGCAAGTGACGGACAAGCGATCCGTCGCCGACTATGGCGTCGGCCTAAAAGTGCCCAGACGAAATGTATGTATGTGTGTAAAGGTAAACATGTACTAAGAAAGGACCGGTGTCTTTGAAATCAATAAATTAAAGGGGTCTTTTCCCTAGGCTGGAATGGATATGGTCTGTGGCAGAGTCAACCCTGCGTTGCGCAGTATGCAACGGCACGTCGAGAGATCTTCAACGCACGCTGTATGGGCGGAGACACAGACGGCTCGAGCATGCGAGTGTGAATGTTCGCCGCGAGAGAACGTGTCTAATCGGGCGAAAGCGCAACGTGGCCGTTCAAAACTGCGCAACGCAGGGTTGACTCTGGTCTGTGGTTCGCTAGACAGCTAGCGACTTTTCCGCTCTGCAGCGCGAAGCCTCTTTCGCTGCGACCACGTCCATTAATGACAGTGGCGGTCCTCGGATTCCCGCCGCGACAGAAGTTTCACAGTGCGGAAAGCGGAAAAGTCGCGTCCTGTCCAAGCGAACACACCCTTGAACACAGCCCCCGCTCGCTTCTTGCATTAAAGTTGCAGTCGACCACTTATAGCTTGTTTGAAAGGTTTACTTAGCAGTAGGAATCTCTATATTGTGTAAGACGTTCTTCTTAGTTATAGATCCAAATAAATATCCATCTAGTGTTGCTCGAGAAGTTGCAAAGCTGCTGGTAAGTGATGTGTGCCAAATGTTATGATTTCAGACCTAACCATTATTGTAGCTGACGGCACTTTTGTCTTTCTATTGATGATGTTGTCTTTCCAAGCAACACGGCTGTTTCTACTTTTTGCAGTATGTGTGAAAGTGCTTAAAGATGCGATGAGCAAGGTTCCGGAAGCAGAAAAGTCGAAGCCTGACTTCATTGCTAAGGCAATTCGTGAACATTGCGAGAGTAGTAAACTCAAGGATCACAAATTTGTAAGTGGTTACGGCCTTATTGCAGATCTTTATAAAGTACCGTTCCTTCACAATTTTTCGTTACAAGAACCCCAGGTCCATTCATGCTTGGGTGTGACCTTGGGTTCCGACAACGAAGTTTCGCGCTAGGAAATGCAAAAAAAGTCGCTTTCTTGTCATAGCGAACCACACCTTCGTTATTCTAGGCCTTTGTGTTGTTTCTTATGAATTTCTTGCTATTTATTTCTCTGTTACATTTGCTCGACATAATGCGCAATACCCTAATCCGCAACATACTGCAATGCGGGAGTAGCAGTTGGATTTTATCTTTTACAATACAATACTTTCTGACAATGAGAAGAAAGATTGAATTGATGTTTTACATCATGTGGGTTAACATAAGGTTTTTGCCGAGGAAGTGAGCTTGGGAGCGAAACAAATGCTTATCTTTTGGCACGAGGCCAGGACCAGAGGCGGAAGCGGAAGATTTTCCCGCTCAGATCCCCAAATTTTCACGAACTTTGTTTGTCTATGGAATCGACGGTTTTAGAAAAAATGGACTTGGTCTTGCTTCCCTTTCATCTTGAAACCGTTGCGATCAAGCTGCCGTCAGGTTTGCGTTGGCAGGTAGAAGTTTCCAGAGCACAGCTCTACTTTCTGCCAGAAATTAGAAGGGTCATGACTTGAGGGCGGTCGAAATTTATCAGTAAAAGCTTTGAAATTGTGGAGTTAGAGTATTGTCGCTTATAGGATTGATTAGCGCACACTACCCACTTCTGATAATGAATGGGCCGCTGGATAGCAAATCGAGGGAATGATGGGATACACGGGAAATCAAAAAAAAAACCATGGGGAGTGTTTGGGTTTCAACACTTCTTCAACACGAACACTTTTCGAAGTTTTTAGGATGTATGGAAATGTCTCATTGTCAGCTCAGTCATCTTGTTGGTCAGAAGTGCTCTGCCTTACTCCAGATAATTTCTTGGGCTTCCTTTTCAACGGTACTTCGATATTGAATGTCATGAGGGGACTGTGTGTGTGTGGGTCTTCTATTGATAAGAAAAGCTAGCCACGAATGGAATGTAACTGCGGGTTGTGGTTTGAGAGAGTGTTCCCAACGATCTTGTGATGGGACCTTTACTCCGCCTGGCTTCGGAAGTTCCTTCACTAATAAAAATGAGGCACTGAAATAGCTTCTAGAAAAATAAAGCTTATCAGAAGAAAAAATATTAGAAAGGAATACCAAAAAAAATCAGCGTCAGTGAGCTGTCTAGCTTTTGCAAAGAATCCTACGGCGCGAGTCATGTTCCGAGCCTCCAAAATTTTTTTATAAATCTTTATGGCATTGAATAAAAAGAGTAAGCAATTATGGACCGACCCAATCGTAAGGAAAATGATACAGCCTTTCCCTCAATAACTTTGTCTCCGCAGAAAAATTCTCCTTGCATGCGCTCAAATCGCTTTCGCACTGGAGTTGGATTTCTTAACTACATCTTCTAGCGAAACATTGATCGTCAGTCCTGTGAGCAGTGTCAGGATCCGAAAATTCCGAAAAAATATTTTTTTAATGCTATGCTGTTTATGCTTGCAGAAGCAGTACCCAACGAAAGTAAAACGTCTCAAAAGCCCTCAATTCCTCCAAGGCATACGCACCCTGCACATGCCGTGAACACTTTGGCATACCTCATGAGCACATCCTCCACACGTTCGGTCGTGGGACATTCTCGCAATTTCAACTATTAGCGCTAGTGATTTAAGCGAATCTTAGATATGCGGTAACCTTGAGATAGGTGTAGATCCCGCGGCTGCAATCGCGACACACCTCATGTAACATGTCTTTGCTGAAATCGTTAGGAAACAGATTTGGCATCGCTCACACTAAGAAAATATCGGAAACTACATTCGTGCCCTCCGCGGCCGCACCTGTACAGGGTGTTCCTTAAATACTGCAACACGTTTCTCAACTTGTAGCTTCTCTCAAAGTGGACATATCTTCATGTGGTCACACACTATTCTTAGGCTGTCCTTAAGATGTTGAAAGAAATGACATTTATTCGATAAATCTCTCTGTCGGTGTGAGTATGGCTTCCAGTCGCTTCGAATACAACTCAAATGTTTCCAGCATGGCATCCTGGAGTGCCTTCTTCGAAACTTTCTAGAGAAAAAAAAACTTTAGCTCTTCTATTTGAATGCATTGTTTATTGCAGGCTGTGTCCCCTAATATAGCTTAAATAGGATGGTCCAGCAGTTTGAAATCGAGAGATAGGAGAGCCATTTTTTTGAGGATGTGACATTGAGAACAGTCCTCAAAGGAAGCGATTACGATAGATCTCAAAGGGCTTTAGAGGGGACGTGGGGGTCTCCATAGTACGCGGCGAAAAAAGCAAAATAATACCCCTTTGATTGCCCTTTCATTTTCGACCATGGATGAGCGACGGTAAGGAACGATGTTGTTCGGACGTGTTAACCCCGATAGCCGTCATCATGCTAACAAGCATAGTGTACTGATTGATATGGCAACACGTGGGCAAGCTGGCCGACTGCATTGACTGGGGGCGGGGGCAATCGCCCGTCGCTTGTGCACATTGCGCAATCACTTGCCAATCGCTCGACGGAGAGCGATTGGCAAGCGACAGACAAGCGATGGAGCGATCGCGATCGCCCCATCGCTTGGACCGTCGCCGACTATGACGTCGGTCTGACTGTTTAGGAACTCCAGCGTTCTGGACACCTTTCTCGAGCGGGTGTGGTTCACTAAGACAGAAAGCGACTTTTTCGCGTTTAGCAGCGCGGAACATTTATCGCTGTCGGAACCCCATTTACACTTTTGATCAGCGATGAACCTGAGGTTCCCGCAGCGAAAAGTGTTCCGCGTGCGAAAAGCGAACAAGTCCCAGTGAACCACACTCTTCTCGAGCCACCCCGGGCATTGCAGTCGTTCACTTCTTCATGCTTTTTCGAGATCCAAGATGTCAAAACTTGTGGGAGGACTTCTTTTATTGGTCTCGTCTTCAGTACAAAATAGGCCAAGGAGCGCCTAAAAATCCTAAGAAGTGCGATATTCATCACCGATTTCAGACCTAGTAGCGTGTGAGGGGTTAGGCGCTGGGCCATGAGGTGCAGGTCGAAAGGTAAGCCGTGGAATTTGTCATGGTCATTGACAAGAGGTTGCAGGAAGCAAAGGGGTACCTCAGAAAGCCCGTCGCGCGGCAAAAGGACAGAGTCGCGGGCGAGTTGCGGCGCGTGATGTGCGATGTAGGACGTTCAGTGGAACATTCTAACTTGATAGGTGGAACATTTATTCAATCGGCCTGACGTTTCGAAAATCGTCGTCTTTTGAGGCCTAAACGCGGTTCAAGGTTGAAATTCACGATCTAATCGACCAAGCGCCTGATCTCCTCTAGCGGTTCCGACTTTCCGCCGGGAGTCCCACCGAGAAACATAAGCAAAACGATTTTTGAACTCACCCAGGGTTCCACCGTTTAAGCGGGAATCCCGCTTCCGCACAAAAGCGCACAGTAAGAAATAAGGCACACCGTAATGTCTCCTGATTTGAGTAATCGCTGGGAGACGCATGTAAGCTTTATTCTACAGCTCGCAGTGCGGTATAAACGGCGAGAGATCACTTGTTATTGAAGGGCGTTCATCCCGGCCGTTCATCGCTGGATTTCTAGCGGAAATCTAGAATGCTTCCAATGCCTCTCTAGCAACAATTTCCGGTCTTCCAAGAGCTTGTAACTCAACCTATATTGGAGAAACAGGAAGGGTTGTAGCCATTCGCATCAAAGAACATTTGGTTAACATGAGGCGCGGTACTCGTTCAACGGCTCTTGGAAGACATAAAGTTGAGAAGCACAATGGCGTTGATTTCGAAATAAGATGTACGGTGTTGGCGTATGAGACGGAAATTGTTGCTAGAAAGGCATTGGAAGCATTCTGGATTTCCGCGATTTCCGCTCGAAATCCAGCGATGAACGGCCGGGATGAACGCCCTTCAATAACAAGTGATCTCTCGCCGTTTATACCACACTGCGAGCTGTAGAATAAAGCGTACGTGCGTCTCCCAGCGATTACTCGAATCAGGAGACATTACGGTGTGCCTTATTTCTTACTGACCGGCGCTTTTGTGCGGAAGCGGGATTCCCGCACATACGGTGGAACCCTGGGTGAGTTCAAATTCGTTTTGCTTATGTTTCTCGGTGGGACTCCCGGCGGAAAGTCGGAACCGCTAGAGGAGATCAGGCGCTTGGTCGATTAGATCGTGAAATCCAACCTTGAACCGCGTTTAGGCCTCAGAAGACGACGATTTTGTCGAAACGTCAGGCCGATTGAATAAATGTTCCACCTATCAACCTCGAAAGGCAGAAGAAACAAAGACAAATAAGAACAAAGAATGCCGAGGTTACAAGAGAGAGAAGCTGGAGACTATTCTAACTTGACTTTGACTTGACGCGAAATCCCTACAGTACGAGCGCCACTCGTCCGCTGACTCGCTTTCTTCTCGCGCGACGGGCATGCTGGGAGGTACCCGAAGTGAAGGTATGTAATTTTTGGTAAGATAGCTATGGACACCCACACAATTAAAGCTTAAAATGTGTAGCAGTATTTATGGAATACCTTGTATGTTTGATAAAGTAACGGAGCCCGTGTGATTTGATCGGGCTGGCATGAGAAAATTATCAAGGAGATCGATGAGTCGGCTTATCTTGTGTTTGCTTAATAGCGTGGCTTTGTGGTTGATGCATATTATTTTGGCCTTTTTAAGTGCTTCTATATCGGAGCTTTGCCGGAGTCTGCAACCTCGATGATGGTAGACGTTACAAAACCTTTGTCATGGTCCATGCCACCAGAGAAAGTTTGTGAGAAATTGAAAGCGAAGGACGCCCAGATTTGTGAGCTCAAGTATGGTGAGTGTTTTAGCAATTAGTCAATGTAGTTGATTAATCTTAAGCAGCGAAAGACACTGGCGCGCTCCAAAGCGCATTCATAGTCGGTCACTCGATCGTAACGATCGCACAGCCTTGGATACGTAATGAACGCACGGCAATGGATGCGTACTGATCGTCGTTTCCCTGAGGATTGAACGACCGATACCTATGTAACGCTGTGTGGTCGTTACGGTCGTTACCACTTTGAATTCGCCTTAACGTGAGGTGATCATGTGACGCGACCACATTGCTATTGGGTCGCGTGGCCTGTAATTGTCACCTAGGCGCTGCCCACATCGCGTGGCCTGTAATTGTCACCTAGGCGCTGCCCACATCG
>MU868346.1:462183-510359 GCA_036418205.1 Ostertagia ostertagi | reverse complement strand
TTTTTCATGGTCCATCCCACAAGAGAAAGTTTGTGAAAAATTAAAAGCAAAGGACGCCCAGATTTGTGAGCTCAAGTATGGTGAGTGTTTTAGCAATTAGTCAATGTAGTTGATTAATCTTAAGCAGCGAAAGACACTGGCGCGCTCCAAAGCGCATTCATAGTCGGTCACTCGATCGTAACGATCGCACAGCCTTGGATACGTAATGAACGCACGGCAATGGATGCGTACTGATCGTCGTTTCCCTGAGGATTGAACGACCGATACCTATGTAACGCTGTGTGGTCGTTACGGTCGTTACCACTTTGAATTCGCCTTAACGTGAGGTGATCATGTGACGCGACCACATTGCTATTGGGTCGCGTGGCCTGTAATTGTCACCTAGGCGCTGCCCACATCTCGCCAGATAACTCGTCCGGATCCGTGATTAATCGGTTTACAACGGAGCACGGTAGGGTAGACTGAATTGCAGACACCTCCAAGTCCCGCCAGAAGTCCAGTTCTTGGCTCTTCTTCCGGCTTCTTTCCTATTTCGCTCTGCACATTTCAACTGTTGGAATGAGTGTGAAGACTCTCCGAAATATTTCACGATAGTTTTGGGGTTGTGATACATTGCACTTCACAGCAATTTGCAGTGCATGATAACATCCTATACCAGGTAAGTACTGTTCAATCTATTAAGTTAGAGAACAGTTCCTGGAAAATCCATTGCCTCCGACTGCACCAAACGGTTCTTGAGATTTGATTCGGTTCTTCTTTTTCTTGTTATTTTGCCACAGCTTGTGGTCCCATTTCACTAAATGGTTCTGTATTCAACGAGATTCTAGAGTTGGTGTTTCCCAATCGGTTTTTCCTTTGACTTACCTTCATAGTATTTGTCTGTTTATTTGAAATCCGGTGCTATTTTCTCAAACTCAGCTCCCTTTGACTTTTTTAGTGAGTTGCAATCCTAGAATGACATTCCTCAGTAATTACTGCTAGAGGGGACTATGAAATGTGCGATGTTGCATTCAGTGTGCCTGTAGGAGCCACAAGGAGATTGGGACGAGACGTGCCGTTGGCAAAGCAGAGGTGAATCAGGTTCAGTATTAACAAAACAAGGGAGTACCACAGGAGGCAATTTTAGTCCCCTATCAGCTGATTTTACCCTCTACGTCGTGGAATACAATTATGCATAATGACCATAGAGTATTCATTCCATTCATATATGGATGACTTTCTAGTGATACGTAACCAAACGAAAGTGACATTGACATTCAACTAGCAGAAGCGTATATGAACACATTTTAATTGAAGGAAACACGTCTAAGTGAAACATCCAGTAATTATGTGAATCAAACAATAGGCATAATAAATGATAGTTATAACTAGATTGTAAACAAAACAGATGATTTTCATGTTTTTAGATTTCCACATAATGACACAAATATATTCATAAATAATAAAGGCTACGTTATATACACTGAAACACTTAGATAGCTAGGACTTGTTCCGTATTTGGCACATTTACTGATGAACTAACAGAGTCCATAAAAGTTTTACTAGGAAAGGCTATCATGAGGACTTAATTATATCCCAAATAGTTAAGTGCATTTATAATATAAGTTTACGTGTTACGAATTCTCATTGGCTAGGAATTATAAAAATGTTGATAAGCTAGTGAAAGGAATACTCATTCTTTGAATTATTACCTAGTTAAGTGGACAATCACGATCATTTTACCATTTATTCATATTCACTCTAATCAATATGCAATTACTTTTATTGGCATGCTCCTCTGCATGATAAATTTGTGCGTCAGATCAGATTTATTCGTCTTTTTCTGTGTCTTTACTTCGGTAATCCCAACTCACTAATAAGCTTCGGAGATTGATAATAGTTCACACATATCACAAATCTTTATATAGGTAAGTGGTTTCGTTAGTGAAAGTTAGTTTTTCTAAAATTAGCGGCTGCCGTGCAGATCGGCAAACTACTTTGATTGTTTCAATTATAAAGGTTTTCAATTCTTAATTACAAATCCACAGAATCCTACTAATTAAAACGCTTCGTCTGTCGTCGTCGTCTGTCGTCTGTCTGATTTTCTGTCACAAATTCCTAGCTCTCGGGATCCGCCTGAGGACCGTCATATTGTGAATGTGCAAGGCTCTCACGAAATTAACAATACATCACTAAGCGGAGACCCCGCCCACAGAGGGCGTGGCGTGCGTCGAAATGAACTGTAACCACACCGAAGTTTCAATTTCAAGTGAACAAAACACCTCAGAAACTGGGCCAAAACAGTGTCCAAAGAAACGTCATTGGGTAACTAACAATCCGAACTATGGCGCACCACCCCCGGGGCGGGGCGTCTTACACAGCGCCTTATATAAAAAAATATTCCATAACATCTAGTGTGGAAAAGCCTACAGGAGCAAAAAACAATTTTGTAAGGAGCAATGTTTAGGGTGTTCCTGCATAAACATGACGTGGGCGCACTGCCCAGAATGGCTGGGGCGCGCTCTGAAGGACAGCCAATTTTCTACAATGCCTCAATAATTTACAGCTCGGAACTCCTAAAGACGGAAAAAGGGATATAGGTGGTGAGCCAGAGGATTTGACTTCACACGTGGCGGACATGAGCAACAGTTGCGTGGAGTTGCAAGCGGAAATTCATAACTCTGTCCAATAGTCCCGGAAAACGGGAAAAAAGTGAAGATGTTTGAAAGTGGACTAAACGTCATTGGTGGCGCGGCCTGCCAAGTGGGCGGATTTTGCGAGACTAAAATTTATTAACTCGGCTCCAATGAAGCCTACGGAGGCTGGGGAAAAGAGGTATGGAGTGTTGGGGGATGAGCCAACTTCATTGGTCGGGGCCTACCAATAGTGGGCGAAGTCTGCGACAAAGTTTTATAAAAAACTCGCTCATCGACAGCTAACGTGGGTAGACTGGAGGAACCAGTAGAGTATGGAGTGTTGGGGGACGATGGAGTCCGGCCAATGGATGGGCGGCACGAGAAAGTGCGGAATTATGCGACGATAAATCATTAGCTCGCTCCAAGAATCCCAGAGGCTGGAAAAAGTATAGGTCGGCCGCAGGAAAGAGTTCCATTCTCTTATGGTAAGCACGCACGGTCTACGTGCGAAGTTTTTGCCAAAAGAGTGTCGCAATTCGTTCGTCTTGCAAAGGTCCTTAGAATACTGGTAAATACGGTTTTAAGTTTTGTGGATTATAGAGCTCAAACTGCTTATTACGTCTGTAGATTAGCATTCGCACCTTATTGGCGGAAGTTTGCCATTATATTTTTTCTTAAATTTGTCCCGGAGAGTCCCATTTGACTACGCGTGAAATTTAAAGTGGTAGAGTCGGTCCAAAAATTAAGGTGTAAATATCTTCATTTGGTGGGCAGCGGCACGCACCACGCCGAAGTAAACGTGGAATTCGCGCACGAGATTATATTGTCCGGTTACCAGACAGAGGCGAGAGAAAAAAAGAGATAATGTATGGACCAGAAGAAAAGCGAAAAGAATTAAGCGGGAAGATTTGTAGATATCGATTGTATCAACAAAATTCTTGAAAATTTTCGTCGCACCAACCAACAAATTCGCCACACAGATCTGTGTTGCGCGCGCAATGCGTGCGGCGCCAACTGGTCGGAATATAAGGCTCATTAGCAAGTGATGATACACAATTAAATCGTTTAGGGAAGTCCAATCAGATCAAAAGTGTTCGAGGCCACCTATAGTCTCAAACACTTTTGAGGTCTACTCCAAAAAGGGCATGTGTCGCGGTTTTTTGACCGTGTACAATAATGCCAATTTTGCAGGGAGACCGTTCAGGGCGTGAGTCATTTGCCTTTATTTTCACACCCAACTTGGAGTTCCTTACTCTGAAAAATCGGAATCACTGCAGGCGGCATAAACATCGCAGCACTTGTGCTTCATGATTGGAACATACCCAATTTTCTAATTTTTCTCTCTAAGTTGCTCGTTTTTTCGGATGTGATTTATTTATAAAAATGTAACTTCAGTAGGTCGGCAAATCATCACCATAACCCCTTGGCGTCCGATACTCTGTTGTGCGCATGAAATGCACACCTACACGGAACTTTACGACATAGATTGTGACGCAACATCATGCAATATCCCTTTGCTTGAGAAAAATGCTTCCTTAGAGGCGATAGTGATGCAGTGCAGTTACAGATATCAAGGCAAAAGACATCTCGGAAGATTCTAAATCTGGTATAGTTGTTTTAATGTGCGACAACGTTTAAAAAAAGGTTGACAGTGCTTCCTAGCTGTAGTATCCCTTACACTGCGTATGCAATTTTGTCCAATTTACGGTGCAGTCATCTACAGCGGAGCCTCGCTCAAAAACTAGCGCATCATTTTCACTTTTTACATCGTAGCATTTCTTTGCTCTGTTTCGAAATAAGGTGCTGGAGCTTTTACGAATTCCATGTGTAGAAATTTTTTGAACGATTCAGTTTCCTTTCCATAGCAGGAGCCATCGCCTGATCTGTTCGGGGTTTCGTAGGTATTCACACAACGGTTCTTCATGCAGGCCGCAGCTTTATGTCGCAGCAGTTCATGCCACTGGATGTGCATTCACGTGTGCTGTGTCGGTGCGATTACAATGGATAAGCTCAGCCATCTTCATACTCTGACACGGCGTTCACTCATGATTGCATGCTTCACGTTGTCCCAGAAACAAAGAACCCATACAGCCAACAAACCTCCCCCTCCCCTAGTCCTCTATAGGACTGAGCCTTAGGGTCTAGGAAAAGAAGTGTGTGAGTAATTTCAATCTCCATAAAATGCCTTCCCTCCTTCTAGGCTCAGTCCCTGTATGGTCATCCAACGTCAAAGGCCCATCTGAATACAAGTTCAGAAATTGACCATACAAATAAAATGATCTCTGCTATGACACAATGCTACCGAAAACAGTGATGCAGTGCAGTGATCACCTTCTGTTCCCCTTTTCATTTTCTCCAGCAATTTCCTGTTTTGATGTGATGAGTTCAGCGCGATGTTCTTTGATGAAGGTTCGCGGTCCCGAAATTCGACGTTTGACGTCAATTGCACTGTGGCGTGCATTTCATGTGCACACTCAGTTTATCTGACGCCAAGGGATTATGGTGATGGTTTGCCGACCTACTGAAGTTACATTCTTGTGTGTGTGATTTAAGCGAAGGTTCCTTAGCAAATGATCTTATATGGTACTGATTGGATTTGTGGTAGCGAAAGAATGCCCGAAGTGCAGCGTGAATTTTCCATGTGGTCAGAATAACACACCGAAACCATTTTCATATTCTTTCGCGCAAAGGGAACAAAACCAGCAAGGTTCTGCTTGATCTATCTTAGAACGATTGATTCTCACGCACTCATCAATTAGCAGAAAATCATAGAAATTCCATGCTTGTCTCATAGTTTTCATGAAGGCAGACAATCAATAAAACACTGGTAATAAAGCCACAGTGAAATTTTAATACGCTATTTTTGAACAAAAAAGACCAAACAATATTTTTCTTGCAGAGAATTTATCATTCACTGAAGTTGCTGTGAAATGTAATGTATCACTATTCCAAAGTGATCGTGTTATCATCACTTCGAATTAACTTTACAGTCATTCCAACTGTTGAAATGTGCAGAGCGAAGCCAGCGCAGGAAGGAAGAAGAGTCAAGAATGGCGAAAATTGGGAGGTGCTGCGTCTGCAGTCGAGGTTACTCTGGCGTGCTCCGTTGTAGACCGATCAATCGCGATAATCTGATAATTCGGTGGCCAGCCAAGGTACGGGCGGCGCGTGGGTGGCAGCTACCCCCCCCCCGCACTCCCAATTTTAGTGTGACCGCGCTTTTTGATATACATCCCCGCCCTATCATATTGGGAACAATACGATCGACGAGTCGTGGCACAACAAAAAAGTCTTGCCAAGTTCCAGTTCTTATAACATGTAGTCCCGAATGCATTCTAGCGTTTATCATGGCTTAGGTCTAAGCACATTCTCTCAGTTTAGCGAAGAGCTTGAGGGAGCGCTTTTTGGAAGTAGAGCAGCTTATTCTCGTATGTATAACGCTGGCATTTTTTTTTCGCTTGCATCAGCGCTATAATACAACTCCTGGCAAAAAAAGCGATCCAGATACAACTCAGTTTACCGGTTCGTAGTGGGAAATGGAATTTTTCGAACTATCACAAAATATCGCTCATATCAACGCGAAGTTTTAAACCTTGTCGAAATTCAGCGAAGAACTGGAAGAAGCGAAGCCCCATAGTCCTTGTTTATTTTATCATGTCTATAATAGTTATCGGTGTAGCATTGCAGCGCTGCATTACTAAAATGTATTTTTTGAAATTGCGAAGATTTTGTGTATCAATAGAATGTCCGTATCCACGTCGTGGCTGCGAGGTCGCGTGTGCACTGGACGAGTTTCTGGGTCTATCACTCGAATTTGAATATTAAGCGTCGCCGAGCAGGCCCGTCCCTTTACATTCAATCGATCGAGGCGCGAGTAGTTTCAATTTTCTCAAACCTTTTTTCTTTCCTCGTTTCTCAATATTGAGATAATGAAGTTCAAAACAAATTAGTTCCCGCCCTTTCCTATGAGAGAGCCATAACAAGTAAGTTGAAATTCAATTGGATATCCGCGTCCCACATAGATTGTTGTGTGCTGCGAGAAATTCACTGCTCCTATCGTAAGTTCAAAAGTCCCGCGCCCACTGCAAAACTGCCGCATGGGTGGCTGCACGCGACAGCGCGGCGGCTTCACAATTCTGTTGACCGCTCCTCTGGTTGGGCGGGAGGTGCTCTTCACGTCATCGGAGGAGGAGCATCTCATTGATGGGTGCTTGATAACGAACACGGGAAAAGGGTGTATCCCAAAATGTTTTGTCCATCCATCCATTCCTGATTTTCCATCTCATATCTTGAGTGTAAAGCTGCCATGTCGTAATCTACGTTACGTGTTTCGAGGTGTGTGCGCACATGTGTAGTCCTGGTAGACAATTGTATCCTGTTCACAGGAACAACTGGCCCACATGATCTCATCGTGGGTGTTCATTTAGCGAACGGTGATGCGCAGCTTTTTGCTGGCCTACGGAAGTGGTCTACTATGTAAAAAAGGGCTAAGTGAGTAACCAAGAAGAATACGTGAAGTCGGCATTATTGCACTATTACAACCCCAGTGGGGGCTGAGATGGGTCAAAAAATAATTTTCGCTGAAATTTCTGTTATGGGGGTTATCGAGGGTCTTGATCAGGAATATGACATCCATTTTTGGCGCTGGCGCCAAATTAGCACCAGCCGACGCCTTAACTAATTATCACCAAGTTCGCTGTAAAGTTCGGTATGGGGGCTATTCGGGGCCCTAATCACGAATATGACACCCGTTTTTGACTTCGTGCTGTTAAACGCATATTTTCTGCTTTTCTGAGCTTTCTCACCTATAGCGCCTAAGACTAAGCTTAGGGAAGGGGGTGAAACTCCGGGGTGGGTGAACCACGCACCGTGTGGCAAAAGTTGGAGTGTGTTAGGCCACAAGGGCCTACTCACTTTGGAGCCCTCCACTATTCAAAGACTTAGCCCTGATTGCGATCTAATAGGTGCAGACGAGCAGGAAATAAGCGCCGAATAGCGCCAACAGCAAAAACGAATGTCATATTCGTAAGCGAATTTACAGCGAATTTGATGGGAATCAGTCATGGCACCACCTGGCGCCAAATTGGCGCCAGCGCCGAAAATGAGTATCATATTCGTGGTAAGGACCCCCGACAATCCCCATGGCCGAAGTTTCAGCGAAAATTAATTTTTGGCCCATCTCATCCGTCCTGGGGTTGTAACAGTGCAATAGTGATGTGAAGTCTTATTCTTTATTTGCTGAAGTCGCTGATGACATGCCTGCTCCCATTCATACCTAGCCCCCGCCTGTCTATATGCACCATTGATCCTCACTCTTTCACTTCTTTCCAGCTACAATGTGCTTGCTCCCACTGTTCATGCTGTTCACATATCCTTCCCTTCAAAGCTAAATAGGTAGCGGTCAGAAGTTTGAAAACTTTAGCTTCTGATCTAGTGCTGCATAAACTACGGAATTGCTTCAAATTTGTCAAGTATTTCGAGATAAAGAGGAGAATACAATGTGAAACATGACTTTCTAAAACCAACAAGTATAATTGTGGACTAGTTTTTTTTTATTTTCTTGAAAATTCTGCGCCTAAATTTTGGGAATTTTTTGTTTCTTCTACCACTAGTTTCTGCTCTCCAACGTTTGTTTGTTTTGTCTATTCGTACCAAGAAAGGTCAATAGGTCAGTGAGGCGGAAGAAAAAGGTGTTCAGTTTTATATGCACCTTGAGACGCTGCGCTAAAATCTGCTTCCATTATCTGCTGAACCCCTCCTTGAAAGGAGAAGGGGCATTTTGCCGTCCTTACTACATACGATCAGTGTCTTCTTCAACTTCTTCCATGTTTGTTCCGCGTCGTGGCAGAATCCACTTTTCTGGTGTATTGATTTCGATAAATGCTTGATAAGGATGGATGCGAACTAATTTCAAGTCGACATCAACCGTATCAAGCCATAGCTGCTTTGAACGTCCCTTAGGCCTTTTTCCAGGTATTCTACTTTGAAGCCGATTTTACGAGCACTGCGTCTTTCTGCGAAACGGAGGCACACCACACCACTGGCCTTTCCTATCAGCAATGGGAACTAACCAACGATCTCTTTTGGCATCATTGCGAATGCTATAGTTGCAAGACACCACCGTGTTTTCGCGTTCGTCCCTGGTTCTCGATCACGCTGCCTAATGCAAACAAGTCAATTTGCTTCCTAGTGATACCGCTGTGCGTGATGACAGTGAGTCGCATTTGCGATGAGTTTGTGTTCGCGATGGTGGGGTTTTGTGAGCTTGCATATTCAAGAATTTGTTTGCTATCGGCGTTTCGTGACCCGCATCCAATCCATCATGGCAGCTGTAACCATCTTTCGCAGCCTCTGAGTACCCCTTCGAGTCGCCTGCAGCCATAATAGCGTCTTTGATGGTATCTCACAATCAACTGTTTTCTCATCTAGCAGTGCCTGAGGTCGCCCTCGGCCGTTAGGAGCAATCATACGTGGAGTTATGCAGAGAAGTAGAGACGTTTGACGTTGATCTCAAAGCAACAGTCCCAGCAGGGTTTTTACCTTCGACACTAGTGGTGTGGAACGATGCGCTAGCCCTAGTCAAGAACGTAAGAAGCGTCATTGTACAAAAAACTCACCGTGGAAAGCTGCTAGAAAGAGAGCTAACGGCTCCGAAGTGGGCGTGGTTGGAAATCGGCTGCAATTGCCTCGGCTGATTTCCAGCCACACCCACTTCGGAGCAGTTCAGCTCCCTTTTTAGCAAATTTCCAAGAGAGTTTTTTATACAATCACTCTTCTTACGTTTGACTAGGGCTAGCGCATCGTTCTACACAATTAGTTTCAAAGTTGTAAGTTAAAAAAAAACCCTGCTGGGACGTTGTTTTAAGCGACAGCGATTTCACCAATGATCACACTAACACCGCTAGTTGTCGGGGAGTGCCGCAAAGAACTTCTTTAGCACCGCGACGACAGCATGATGCGCATGTGCGTCAGATTTTTACCCCGATCAGACTCGTTTTGTTTGAATTGTTGTGCAGCTACCAAATTTCAAAACACCAATGTGTCAAATCCATAGCCAGTGTCTTTCGATTCACAACAGTACCACCTCGTTTCTTGTACAGCACAGAAATAAATTAGTTTTTGCCCCACTGCTTCTTCCAACTCTCCGAGCGACCTGCCAGCGTGGCAACATCGACAGTGTCTTGCGGTAATTTAGACCGGCTTTGTTGCTCCTTCCTCGATGTTTTCATTGACCGGAAATCTTCGCACACTTTTAACACTCGCCGGGCTTTGCAAGTGGCCGTCGGCTCCCCTGTACTCCGTAGCATTATCTCGGGAATTGTATGCAATTTAAGCATAGGTGTGAAGTAGGTAAGAAGGATAAGAAGAACTACAGGTAATGAGTTTTGCCGAATTTTCGTACTGTGATTACATGGAATCTATATCGAACAGAGCGTGGTACGTGCTCGATGTAAATTCCAGGCTCTCTCACTTACCTTGTTTCTTGGATGAAGTGGCTACCACCAGCTTGCTTGCATAGTCAAGCAAATTGGTTAAAGGCAGCGACTACAATAGATCTCACAGCGGGTTAGAGGGGACGTGAGGGTCTCAATAGTACGCCAGTGGCGAAAAAGCAAAGAAATCCGTCAAAAATAAGCGAAATAGTACATCTTTGATTGCTCTTTCATTTTCTACCATCGATGAGCGACGTGAAGAACGACGTTGTTCGGACGTGTTAACCCCGATAGCCGCCTCATGTCAACAAGCATAGCGTTTTGATTGATAACGCAATACGTGAGCAAGTTGGAAGGTACAGCCGCTAGAAGGGAAATGATCATCAATAATGAAAAGCCTACAGCAAACAGTCCATCCAGATCATCAACAAAACTAGTGGGCGTCACGTCACTGGGGGTGGGGAGTCACGTGGGTTTTGCTCAGCAAACACACCACCTTTCGCCGTGGGAAGGCCACACATCGCTTCCTTGGCAGCCAAGTATTCGCTCCATGTGACGCAGGTTCTTCCCCGATACGAAAATTCTTCGTAATCGCTTCTTTTAAGGATAAGCAGAATTAGCTAGGTTAAAGATAAGCAGAAGCAGCTCAAAATTGGCAACTGGCACAGCACACGACGATACCTGATCAGGAGTCATGCTCTGCGAGGCGTGCGTTCCGCGAATTGTTGGGCATCAAGTTTGGGGTGATTTCTAGATCTACCCAGCCATGTGTTCTGCCAGTGCTTTCATTGTATACAGAATGCATCATCGGGCTTAACAGCTGTCTTGAAGCTAGACAGTTGAGTTGAGTAGCTTTGCTTTGTAATCTGTGGATATGAACTCAGTTTTTGTTGCAGGGGTGGCCAAAACAAGAGACGTTTGGCCCATGGCGCACATCATCAGATTTTTCGTCGCACAGCAACAGTGGCCCCCACTGTTGGTGAAAGTGTCGAGGCCATATCCCTTAGTTTTTTTCCCATGAGTAGAAGTAGACCCTACTCCACTGTTCTCACCGTCTTCAAAATATGATGTCATTTTCCATCACCGCTGAGCTCAAAAAGGCCTACCGCAATCGTAACATTTGGTAGATTGCATTTTAGAAATTGGCTCTAAACATGTAGGACCCCTTCGGGCCAATGTTTCAAATAACGTCGTAATGGTCTATGACGGTCAAGGACCGAGCTCGAATCGTGCACAAAGTCCCTATGACATATTCGTGCGATGCCGTTGGTGCAGAAGGCTACTGTACCGTTTATTGATAGAATGGGGTGCTCTTATACTAAATTGGGAGCAATCAGTTTTCAGTTAACTTTAGCCAAGTTTGAGTAATGCTGTCTGGCATGTACAGTGAGTTGTCTTTTTTGGCCACCCCAGTATATGTGTTAACTTACAGCTAGAAATAAATGCTGACAAAAGTGATGAACTCTATGTATAGTTGAAATGAAACATTTTCTATTTTTCAGACAAACCACTCGATTGGAAAACTGTTGATCTGAAGAAGATGCGTGTGAAGGAACTCAAAAATATTCTTAACGAGTGGGGAGAGGTTAGTTACTTTTAACCCCTTCAAACCTGTATTTTTACCGCGGAGGAATTTCTCACCTAGCTATTGTTTATTACTTGTGAGCACATAAGTATCTTTATAGCAAAATTTAGAAGCTATTCGATCACAAACTAAGAAATTAGGAAGCTTTGAAAATTGGCCCACTTTTTAGTTTTTGAGCTTATGTCGAAACAATTCCGAATTTCATAATTATGCCGAAAAAGTTTATAATCTTGCACAACATTATTACCCACAATGATAAAAGAATGGATCTACTTTCCATTTTAGGAAAAAGTGACACTTACCGGGGTTGCGAGGACCAGCGTCGATTCATTGTTGCACTTGTACACAAAAACTTGTAATAGTAACAGCAACACACAATCAAATGGCAGGTTTAGCTCATAATTAGGAAGGGGAAGGTTGACTGAAGCAACATCTAGCAGGATTAGAAAAACCATGTTGTTTCTGCGGCAATGCAAACATTCAAATTTGATGGTGGCAATTGTCACCGCAAGGGCAGAAAGGGTTTAATGAGTATTTAATGAAGGAGTGAAATAGCTTTGGTGAAGGTATGGTTTTTTATGGTCCATCATTACAAATAAAAAACCAGGAATAACAAAATAGAGGTCTCGGCTAATCCACATTGAAATTGCCATTTCTAATACTTTTTTTTATTCTATAACTGTTTGCCATACATCAAGAGCTCTGTGGCCAATGATGTCTTTGGAAACGTTTCACCAGGGTATGCTTTGAAATGTCCATGTGACTTTGCACAGACAGACCTAGAGAAGCGCTGATTTTCAATGGTTAAAAGGCTTCTGTCAACCAAAGGGGAAAGCGGAGCTGGAAAACACACTTTGTGTCTTATTGGGACTAAGCCTGTTGAGGGAGATTAAGGTAGAGAAGATGATGTGATAGTGTGCATCTCCCAGACATCTCTACAAAACGCTGAAGCACCAAGTCTCACGGTTGACAGAACTCTTGAGATCCATTACAAATATGGACACCCAAGCTGCTAAGTGCACTTTGTGCAGTTGCGAGCGGTAAAAATTGGTAGAAGATCGTTCATGAGACAAGCTGGGCTTCACGAAGCCGTGACCGCGGAGCCCAGTGGGTAGTTGTCTTCCTCGGAAGGTTGTGGCTTTGCTGCGCATTGGCGCGCAGGATTTTCCCATTTTGTTTCTCATCCAACAGTGGTTCTGTTACAGGGAAAGGGTTAAAGGGGGTCGTTTCTGTGAGGTAATTCATCAATGAACTCTGCTTTGAGTTTGACACTTTGACGACAACGCGCGTTGTGATATACTATGTCTTTTAGTGTTTTTATATCCTCAAGTCTCAAAGAATCAGGATATTCAAAAGAGAAAAATTCCGAGGCCACCTCAGACTTTCTCCAGTAAAAAAGAAGAAACATCAAAAACCGTTTCAGCAAACATTTGGCCAATACTGTATACCTTGCGATACTTATGGGTCTGCACTTCTACTAATTTTTTTCATGTTATATCAAGAGAATATAAGGAAAGCGAGGAATGTATGAACAACTTGTAGAGTTAGGAAATCTTCGCCAAAGTGAAATATATAACCGTTCGGTAATACACATCGTTTATGGTCATATCATGGTGTACAGGGTGGTCCAAAATTATGAAGACCGCGTGCGCGCGCGGTCATATCCATTTTTTTCCGAGTAGCTCCATTATCGTTTCCTTTTCTGTGCACCATGTGATAGGGTACCGTGTATTCTTCCTTTCGAAACTATGCTTGATGCAGTTCTCAAAACTAGTGAAAGAGCGACATCCCTTAATGTCATTCCTCAAATTGAACTCAATAAGGGCTCTGGCACGTTACATCTAGCGGCAGTCTAACGTATCAGGAAAGCTCATTTGGGCAACAGTTCAACTCCTCAATAAGCTTGGAACCACCACAGATGGAAAATTCGGAGACTCGAAAGTTACAGTTACCACCAGGACAATTATTAGATGCAGAAACTTGCTCTCCCCTTGTCGACTTTCGTACTCCCAAAATGAAAAAAGCGATGTGAAAACCCAGCCAGGCACTCTAAAGACTCCACATCTATAGTGGATAGGAAGCCACTCGAGTACCGACCGTACTTGGGACGTTTCACTGGAGCGAGCACCCGAGAATAGAGCAAAAATTCTCTAAGAAGCTATTTTTCGAGTTTGTTGTTCTCGAAGAATTGTTAAAGTGGAGCCCTCCACCTAACAGCTCTAGAATTCTGTAGTTTACACCCTGGAGACATGAGTAAATGAATGCCCAACAAAACGTTGATCCCCTGAAGAAAGCAGAGCAGAAGGCCTGGAAACGTTTTGACACGCCTAAGTTGCGTGTCACCGCACGCTCCACCCCCTTCGTCCGAAGGCTCGTGTAAACGCGGCAGGTGGTAGATCTCAATTCTATTCTGAAATTACTTTGAGATACTAGTTGCAAATACTTCCCTGTAGTTTGTTTGCTCCATCAAGCTACTATCCGTTTTTAACAACACAATGTCTTGGTCATCATAATTTTGGACCACCCTGTAATCTATAGTGTGAATTCAAAAAATTGGAAGGAGTAGCGCGTTCACGAAGAAAGATAAAGTATGAAGTGCGAAGCGCATGCCCTGCACACGTTCCACGCGGTGCTCGAAGTGTGCATCGCATGTGCTTCACACTGCCATTACCGTGTAAATGAGCATACGGGAAAACTTGCACGCCAAACTGGCGCCGGACGGTGTCTGTGTTAATGAATGAATCCACCCCACATAACAAAAGTGAAAGAGAAAAGAAGCAAAGAAAAGTAGCTGGCGAATACACATGCGCGTGAAGCATCAAACGCGTAGATCTCGCTCAAATTCGTCGCACGGTTTCCGACACGCGGCATGCCGCACGTGTACGACGTCGCGCTGTGATCCTTCGTAGACCCGACTCAACTCACACAGCCATAGCCACCCTTCTGAAATGAATTCGACCTTACTGGATGGTTGTTTATCTACCGGTGGGAAAATGTTATCACAATCACGATATCTCTCGCCTCTAGTCGACCATTTTGCGGACGGACAGACAGACGGCATACACAAACAGACCGACACACCAAACTTCTGGTTTATATAATGAAGTGATTATCTACAAGTCAACATTTTAGCCTCTCAGTGTTTAGCACTGCTTAACTACAGCGCTCAAAAGTATAAGGCCACCTGGAAACTGCCGTTCCAGACTAAGGTAGAGGATCCATGGCTTGCTACCGGCTTTAGTGAATTCAGTATGCTTCGTAACTGCAGTTGATTCGATTCCAGAACAAAACATAAACTACATACATTTTCATAAGAAGATTTCCAAAACCCTTGCTCCAAAAGTATAAAGCATTCTAGACGAAAGGACTTGAACAGCAAAATTTGTGGCTCCCGTCAACTCTTGCGATTAATTGAGCATGCCCACCTAAAACGCACTACATTTATATTAGATCTGGACGTTTCAAGCCGTTTACCTAGAAGCATATACGTGCAAAAGTCTACTTCTTCATAACTACTCAAACTGGCCGATCTCGTGAATGTATCAACAACTTCTCTGGGAAATCCAGCTTCTTACGGGAATAAGAGAACCCCTGAGAGACTACACTTATCATCAGCGCACGAACTATCTCATATCCAGCAACTACTTCCAGTTGCACCACGTCAGTTAACCAGATCTGGTTCAAGTTTCGAATTAGCTCGGAGGAACGTGAAACGAAGTGGGTCAATGGGTGATTCGGGGTAGGGAGACACATTCATTCATCAAGGTGACTTTTTAAGGATTTTTTGGGGTTGGTCAATTGGAACAAGTCTACTTGAGACGGGCTGGCTGGATAGTACAGGACTGCACTGTGCAGCAATACTGTACTCCCTCTCTCTAGTATCTTCATCTGAGTGGCATTTTTTTCATTCCACTTGTGATTTCTTGTGCAGTAGTGGCTTTTGCTCAGTCAATGCGGATGTGGAGGCAGCATCGTGACCTCTGAGTTTCCGCCCCCCATTTAGGGCTGCTTCGGAGCAGGATGAAAATCTTGTCGAGGACGTGGTCACCTCAGTACGACCCCTCCTCACATTGGGGTCTTGGTACGACCCCTCTAATTTTGATTTGATGTGAATAAACGAGTCCCATTAATGTACAGCATAGCATTCAGTTGCAGCGCGGTTTCCGTGGGTCAGTTTTGCCGAAACCCCGCTCGAAACCATCGAAATCTACATTCACAAGGGGAAGTTTCCATTCCACCATTTGCCAACCCTTGGAGCAGTGTGTGGTGCGTTAGATAGAGCTAAGCTTGTTACTACTGAACAATATTGAAATTTATTTAAAATCTTCGAACTCGAAGAAATAGGGTGCTCAAATTTTGTCGAGGGAGCGTCGAGGATGCCGAACTTTTCATGCGAGTTTTTGCCGCTCAAAAGGCAAAATCTCCCTAATTTTGTGGGATCTTGAAAAAATGAAAACCTTTTTCTAAAGCTTCAGCTTCCGCACAGTATGTTTAGCTTCCTTTTACGTCCTTTAGTTGAGGAGGTGTTCACGTCGAGGATCTATCAAGGATGATTCCAGACCGCTCAAAAAGCCGCTCCCTCTTCACCATTGCAAGTGTAATCCATTGGCAACGCTCGATGTTTCTAGTATACATTTTTCCAACACAAGCAATAGCAAAAGGGGCAATCGTCACTATGCGATTATGTCTGGATATAGGCCATGCATTCGAAGTTACAGAATCGATTGGACGGTGTTATATGATTATGACCAGTTGACAGAAGCTGCTTATAGTAACTACATTTCGCCAACACCAGCGTCATTCTCACCGGCGTGTTGTTTGAGAGGTAGCGGGCGGTAGATAGAGGAAATCCTTTTGCAGCGCGTGTGCACATGTGACCCTGTTCCTTGCAATGATGCAATTTCACTCTTCGTGGTACTTTCAATCATTTCCTTCTTGAAGGTAAAGGGACGGAACGATTGAACCTGCAAAGGATATTTATTATCATATTTTCCTACAGATCCCCGTTTTCTGCTGCGCTACACCCTATCCCTCTTATCTGCACAACGATGCCACTGACGTTACTGACCTCCACGAGTACGACTCCCCATGGCCCACCTTGACAATTACAACCCCCCTGTCGAGGATTTCCCCGACCAATATTCACCCTGCTTAGGAGCGATGCACCCTTATTTAGGTGCAAAAGAACAGGAATCGTACAACTTTTTACTGACCCAGTTAACTGTGTTATCACCAGTCTGCCCATTTTTGCTGAAGGTAAGTCGATGAGGCCGTTAGCGATGAGATATGTATCTCCTGAAGCCTCTTCGAACGCTGTTCACAAATCTTTTTCTTATCTGCTAAGCGACTGTCTGAACAAATCGTAGAGGAAGTGTGGATATAGAGCAGACCTTAAGTTGACATGAAGCACCCATATGATGTGTGGGTCTTCGCATCAATCTTGATTCTAGCGCAGCGGAGGCCTATTGGTTGCTATGGCGGAGTCGAAACACAAAGAACTCTTTCGCAGTGCCAACCCCAGTCCAACACACTATCTAGTTAACCACCAGCTTGCTGCGAGTGATGGGATGCCGACGACACTTATAAAACCTCCACACTTTCTTCAGCACTACCTCTGACAGCACTTCAATTTAGAGGGGATTTCACGTTGATTTTGACATCTTCTCCATCAGTATCCTGCAGAGTGCAAGTGTTTTTTTGCAAGCCCGCAACTTCACTCCAAGGTAACAAAAACCACCCTTTCTTAACAAATTTTCCTCAACCCTTCTTTGGCCTTAAAGGCAAAGGTCGGGCTTAGTAAGAGGTGTTATGGCGCTTGAAACTGAGGATAGAGAGTGAAACGGAATGACAGTGGAGAAAAAACGAAAAGAAACTGACGACGGGGCCGAAATCGAGCCACTTTCTCTCTAGCAGTGAAGGAGGCTGGCTTGGAAGAGGCACGTCCAAACGGGTTTTTCGGACATGCCGGCCAGCCAGCTGGCTGGCATGTCCGCCATCGCACAGAGATGATTCAAGGGTTTGGTACGGTCCCCTGATCGTGATCTTGCCTTCAAGGGAGCCGCTAAGCCAAAATAAAACAGTATTATACGAGAGAGCCCCTACAGCATGCAAAAAACCGCTTTGAAAAAGCATCCCACATCCTGAACGATCTCCCCTGTAAGAAGACAAATGTTGTATAACACAAAGAGGCACATAAAGTTTACCAAAAGAACTCAAAGGTTACAAAAAAATTCAAATATTTAAAAAAAAACTAGTCAAATGAGACAAAAAGAATTCCTTTGGAAATTTCGGCGGCATTTAGGTGTGCAACACCTACTAGGCCTGAAATACACCGCCCGGCATAATGATGCTTATACCTACAAACTTCTCAGAAACTTGCATCTGAAGACGTTTTCGAAAAATGCTCCATGTATAGTGGAATGTAATATGGACAGGTAGATACAATTTTGAATACCATTACGAAGGTTCAATTTGAAAACGCAACAATTTTTTATCTTGATTTTTTTTTGAAAATACTCTCTGCTCATCCCGCAAAATCATACTTCCACCACATCCTTTCCGCTGCACATTTTTGCCTGCCTATATCCTTTTTTGGTTCCTTAGGTGATGCAAACGCAAAATCGCTGTCAAACTCTTGAAAAATGGAAACTACAGCAAAGGATTCGCAAGAGTTGTCGAAGGGTCAATCCACTAGGAATTTGCTAGAATTTGGGATTCACTTCATACGTACATTTCCTTTAACTCTGATTATTATCCGACTGAGGTGATATAAGCGCCGTATCTGAAGAAAATGATGCCGTGCATCCGGCCGATTACGGCTTCAAAGCAGGGTCAACCGCCCGTTGCGCAAAGAACAACGAGGGGGTCGTATTTAGCCGAAGGAAAATGAAGAGGGACGTACCCAGAGACGGGGCTGCAAGACGGCTTGAAAGGCTTGAAAAGTGCAGTGTCCAGGAGTGCACTTTCACCCTCTAATGTTGTCCAGAAGCTCTGCACGCTGTCGGAGAGTCACACAGACATGAGGTCCGTGGGAGCATTAAAGCATGCAGAGCACTATAAGTCTCACCATCAGCCATTATTACCCTCAATACACGGACGGCGCTTTCGCTCGACAGCATAGATCAAGATTACAATAGCCAGAAACTTTGTTACAGTGTAGTGCAAAAACATGGTCTGTCTTCGATGATCGAACATTCCTGAAATCCAAAGGAGAACAAAGTGTAGAGCACTTTATGGGAAAGTGAAACAAGAGTGCCATATAACAGTTCAACTCAATCAGGATACTAACACCTTCTTCAGGAAGACGGAAGACTTTCAAATGGGAGTGCGACTTCTGTCCACAGACAGGCGCACGGCGTGTACCCGAGCGGGCGTTTTCCCATAAAACCGCCTTCTCTGTCAGCGCCCGTGAGCAGGCAAACATTTTGAAGAGAATTTCGATGCTTTCAAATAAAATCCAAGCGGAACAAAGTGTAGCGAATTTGCTGAATTAAATTCTAGGGATCCCTTAGGAAAATCGAGGCAGAAGAAAGAATTTTAGGAAAATTTCACAACTGTTATGAAGTGCTCTTCGAGTTGATTCTTACAGTCTTTACCGCTTCTCATCACATCAACTTTGAAGGAAGATATGGGCCTTCGAAGACAGCATAGTCCAGAAAAATGGCTCGAAATAATCAAGGTGGAAAAAATGGAACAACGGGGCTATTTTTTGAGCGAGTGATTATTTTAGAAACTTTTAGCACTTATTTGGAAGCTCTAATCTTCTACTTCCTAATTAGCCTTAGCAATCTGCAAAAAGTTGGTTATGAAAAAAGTTATGAACGTTTGAAGTCGAAAACTCCGCCTTCTCAAAAATCGGACCACAAACCCTTCAAAAAGGGAACAACGGGACTATTTTTTAATAGAGTGATCGTTGGAAAAAAGTCAGGTGCTTGTATGAAAGCGCTAATGTTCTAGTTTCTAATTAGCCTTAGACATCTGCAAAAACATCTGCATCTGCGGTACGAAGAATGTTATGAATGTTGAATGTGCAAAACTCGCGTGAGCACAAAAAACGGAACAACGGGACAATTTTTCGAAATATTGATAATCCACAGCATTTCAAATATTCCTCAGGAAGAAAACTAGTTGTATTTTTAAAATTTTGGTGTCCGGATTCATGAGACTGCTTCTGAAAGAAAATATAACCTTTTGAATGGATTGGCTTGGATTGCAACGTAATACAAGGTTTCGTTTTTCAGATTATAAAGTAAGGAAAATTGAGAGATCGAAAAAAACTTGGTGGGTTTCTGAAAGTAGAAATCTTAAAATGATGCATTGGTTTACGCAAAAATTTGGAAATTCCTTCTATTTAATGAATAAGACTTCATGTTGCCTCGATTCCCTGCACTGAGCGAGACAAAGCGCGCGGATTGACCACGGTCCACCACCTCTCCATGTTGGTGACTGCCCACACATCATTAAATTAAGTGAAAGACACAATAGTTAATATGGGGGGGGGGGTCGCACGACACCCCCGGAAAGGAAGGAGGGTCGTAAAATTTTGAATTTTGCGTAACGCAGAGTTGACCCAGCTTCAAAGCTTCTTCAAAAGTTGAATCTTGATGGACGCAACTTAACGTGTTTTCCAAAACGCTCATGGTGGTGTTTCCCCTGGGAAATGAGAAATACACTTTTTGTTAGAAGCAACCTTAACACGTTGACGACCGCCGTTGTGCGCGTACTGCTTCTGTCATCAATAGGCACCAGTCCTTTAACGTTTTCATTATCAGTAGTAAAGAAGTAGTTTTTCGGTTTCAGTGGTGTACATGGACTGTTGTGGAACAGGAGAAAACACCAAATAAATTAAGGGAAAGTAGCCTGCCCCACGCGAAAGTGTGGTATGACATCATACATGGTCGCCAATGTGTTAAAGAAAAATGAGCCATTTTTCTAAGAAAATTTTACCAGGACCACGGCCTTCGAGGTTGCGAAATCGTGATGAGCCAATTTCATTGTTAACGTTACGAGAAGCAAGTGATACCTCCACGTAGAGATGCAGTGCTCTTTTCGTGTGCATTTTCTCAGTGAGAGAGCGTCTCAACCAAAGTTGTCAAAGAAGCGAGTAAGCCACTAACTACTTGGGAATAGGTCGTAGGGAAGGGAAGGGATCGGTTATAGGGGAGCAGTTTTTTCCATCTTGACCTTTTCCGTTTCAGGCTTTGTCATGGTACAGCTCGGTGCTTTTGTTAGGTTTGCAGATGTTCGAGACGTTTCAACAGCCTTCTTTTTACTTGTGATGGTAAGAAAATCCTGAGCCGATTTTTCAAAAGCTCCAGAACTTCCGCTGGTGAAAATGTAGTTCGGGGGGGGGGGACCTCATAATATCTAATCGAAGTGAAGCTTCAAAAGACATTCATATCTTATCAAAGTAGAGTTGTGGGTAAGCACTTATATCTTATCATATCTTTCACTAAGACCGTGACCACTGGACTAGTACGCTTACCCTTGTCATATGGTCGGGGGCGGAAATGGCTGCTACCCTGCTGGCTCCTTACTCTCATCAAACTTTCTTGCGACTGCCATGCAAGCCCTCGATGAAAGGGCATCCCAGGTATCCGATTTTGTGTGGAACCACGGATTGGTATCCTATCTAATCATACACTCAGAGACTGTGTTCTGGATGGTGGTTAGAGATGATCGCCCTACCGGAGCTCCACTCCGATTAGATGTTGCCAGTTTGATTAGATATTATGAGTGCCCCCCCCCCAAACTACATTTTCACCCTTTCGCTTATTGATCGATACCTAGAATCTGCTACGTGATAGATTATCCCTGCGATCATACTTTTCCACAGTAGGTGTATATAGCCGGGTTGCCTTATTTACCTTCAATCATGATATCGATTCCACAAGAGCACTTTCGAACGATTATCCTAAATGAATGGCGTTGCGGCACAGGGGCAGTGGAAATCATCAACATCATCCTCAACGCATTGGGAAGGGACACCACTTCCACCACCAGTGCCAATCTCTGGTTCGCAAGCTTCAGTGATGGAGACACGGCTTTCGAAAACAAGTCAAGGTTGGGGAGCCCCCAGACAGCGGAAGACTCCACCGTTCTCAGCGCTGTCGAAGAGGATCCGGAGATTGGCACCCAAAGCCTTGCTATAAGACTCGGGCCCACAGTCCTCGGCCCCCTCCACGCCCTCGCCACAGGAAAGTGCCGACTGGATGGATCCCTCATGTCTTGACCGATAGCACGCGTCTGAGGCAGATACCCATTTGTCGTTTCTCTTTCTTCGTCCGCACCGAAAGGATTTTTGGAAGGCAGGATTACGAGAGATGCGAGTTAGGTCCGGTACGATTCTAACAAGCACAGTGCCGTGTGGCTCCCTCGAAGAGAACACCCGTCGACACAAGCAAAATCGGACCTTCACCCCAAAAGCTGTATTCTTTGCTGCCTCTGGGATTCGCGAGAAATGTATTATGAGCTGCTCCCGCAAGGGCATACCCTTACCGGCAGCATTTACGCCAGGCAGCTTCAGAAACTAGCGGACGCCGTTTGAGGAAAACGATCGAGACAAACTTCTGCACACCTACTCCACGATGACGCCAGGCCCCACATAGCTAACGAGACCCGTGCAAAATTGGAAGAGCTGATCTGAGACGCGATTGCCCACCCACCCTATTCCCCTGACATCTGCCTTCTCTGAATATCAGTTATTTCATCTCCTCAATGCATTCCTAGCAAAGAAAAAATCAGTAAAGTTGTAGACGTTGAAAGAGCGGTCAGCGATTTCTTTGACTCTCATTCTGCTTAGTTCTGGGAAGAAAGGGGGTCGCCGACTTGCTCATTAGATAGGACTCTATGGTGAGTAACAGTGGTGATTGTATTGTTTAGTAAATTCCATTGTACGCGGAATAAGAAAGTAAAGCAAAAAAAAGTGTCAAACGGCTCAGGACTTTCTTACCATCCTAATACAATAATTTTTGCCCACCCATTACATGCCACGCCAGAATGTACGTTCTCTCGCTGACGGGCTGCAGACGGGCAGATGCTGCACCGAGAGGCGAATTTCTTACACGTGAGAGTCCAGAACGCTCTTTCCAAAAGTTTTTTTTTTTGATAAAATATTGTCGCGGTTTTTAATGCCTGTTTACGGACTACTTCATTTTTCCTCAATGGTCCTGCCGCAAGCGGCTAGAGCACAGACGATAAGAAAAAGGGTGAATACTCCGGGGCTAAGCCTTGGAGAAAAGAGGGCCTTCCCTCTCCCAAGACCATAAGCGCTGAAGCATGGGGGGGGAGCATTCAAAAGCGTGCCTTTCCCATATTCAGCTCCTCTTTCATTTTTTTTCATTTTTGATCATTATTCCTTTCCTCATCCAATTTCTTTACCCGTGTCCTTTTCTGAGTGTTGCAAATTTTAAAAGACTTGCATGGTGCTTTGAAATTCTTCGGATGGAACGTGGATACCTCTGTTTTGTTACTGAAATAGGAGGGATTTTGCTGCACAAAACTTTACATGCGGTGGCATCTTACCGATTACCATCACGCACCGCAGTGGTGTGCATTAAGATACCACTTTAGTAGGAATTAAAATGTGTGAGTTGAAAACATCTGTGTTTACATATATTTTACAGTTCCCCTGTGTTGGATTACCTTCTAGGTATTTATAAAATCAACTAGCTGAGGATGTCAATAAGCAGTAATAGTTAAACATTACTGAAATGGGGTCTCATCCGGTAGGAGGGGGCATTGCGGTGCACGGTCTGCTCTCATGCCAATTTATCTCAAGGAGTCCTTAAAGTTACGAGCTACTATCAGCTTTTTTCCTATGATATTTCTTCAGGTGTTTTGTGTAATGTATGTATTCTTGTACTAGATGACATTAACGTCTAAGTAAAGTAATATTCACCTAGTCAGCAGGTCAGGACTGAGCCTAGGAAGGGAGGAAGTCCCCCAGGGAAAACCAAGATTGCTCACGGACCCGGGGGCTTTTTCCCTTTTATGGCTTAGTCCTGAACGCCTACAATGAAATAATGTGCCTTCCATGGTTTGAAATGCTCTAGATCGCCATGCCCCCCCCCCTTGCTGGATGAGACCCTATAAATGATAAAGCACACTGGGAAAGATTTCATTTGGCTTGCTCTTTGTGTCTTTTTTTGCGCACATACTGCACATCACTTTCAGCGTTTTCTGACGATAATCCAGAAATCGAACATGTATAAGCGTTTGCTTCAGGTCTGTAAAGGTTGCACTGAGAAATCCGAGTACGTCAAGAAGATAGAAGAGCTGAAGCCGAAATATGTGAAGGAGGAACTGTAGTAGATTCTGCTGTGCTTTTCACCATAACTTAGTCTTCAAATATGTTCTGTCTTTTGATACCTTTCTTTTGTTGTTAGGAACATTCTCAGATCAGAGATTGAAATTGCATCCCTTTTGAATACAAGAACTAGGTGATGGGTACTTTGTTATAAAAGTCTGGTAAACTCATTCCAGTCCAATGCTGTGAATCAAAGCAGATGCGTTCGATTAGCCTCTCTAATCTTTACTTATCGAACCTGTTTTATCCCATATCAATAAGTTCGATCATATGCACGTATGCTCTTTCCCGTGTTCCTTCTCTGATGTGATGTAGTGATGTATCCTCCCCTACAAAAAGCGAGGAAGTGTCAGGGTGTCAGGTGCAGACTATGCACCACAAGTGACGACGGCCTTCACAAAATGTAGTTTCTTTTGGAGGCCGTCGTCAGTTGTGGTGCATAGTCTGCACTCGACACTTTCTTGCCCTTTGAAGGGGAGGTTACTTATCTTCGTCTCATCACGGTCGACTCTTAAGAGAGTTTTTAGCCTTTCCCATGGTTCCTTTTACCTTTTCCCCTGGGTGAGTTTTAAGTGGTACGAATGGAAATTTCAGCACCTAACCACTTCTCCGTCTGGGCTACGTGCGAATTGGCCTCAAATTTTAGCAGACAATTAGTGCTGCCTTGCGGCTAGGCGCTAGTGTTGGACGGGATGCGCCGTACATGTCCAGTAAAGGTGTGAAAGATTAGCCAACAACGGTTTCGAAGGAAGAAAGGTGATTCCAGACAAAATGTAATTATTCATTTATCATCATTAGTTTTTAGTCGTATGACTCCTGTGAAGAGATCAATTTATGGAGAAAATGAATTACAAAAAATTTCTAAAAGTCAAAAATTACCATTCGGCTTGCTAATTAAAGAAGTAGTGACCTTTTACACCCCACATATGACTCAGAAATGCTTAATTTCCTTGACTACCTCGGAAATGATTTTAATAGCGGGCCCTTCAAAGATACTTGGTGCAAGTGGGATGTTTAGGAATCGGGAACCTTTTTCAGGCGAGCCTTTACGGAAGAGCCAAGTCATAAGGAGGAATTGGGAAATACTCTTCTGGTGATGAGCAGTATTGACCGGCGTGGATTACCCACCTCTAAGTGTTTGATAGATGTCCTGAAAAAGCTGACTTATAAAGCTCGAGCTGCCCTCAAAGGTCTTAAGGGTGTAAGCATGACAGAAATGCAAAATAGTTTTCCCCATACTACCATTTGTTTGAATTTCTTCCAGGCTCCAGAAAACGCAAGCGCGTTGAGAGCACGAGGAGGGGAAATTTTAAAAAATTTGGGAAGAAATGGCAATGTTGATACTTTCTAATTTGATGTATCTCTTTAAACGCGCATGACAATTTTTAGAGATTCGTTGAGGTTTACCAAAAAGGACCAGAAGATTAAAAACTAATTGTGGTAAATGAATAATTACATTTTATCTGAAATCTTCCTTCGATTTCTCCCTTATTGTTGTTGCATACGGGTTCACTGTACGGTGCATCTCCCCCACAGAACACCAGCGCCTAATCGCAAGGCACCACTAATTAGGTCTACAATTGGTCATTTCGCACCTAGTCGCGACGCAGCAGTAACTACGTGCTAAAGTTTCCATTCATACCACTTGATACACACCCTTTCTCCTCATTGACGAGCCTCTTCTCATTTTTCGTTCATCTTTTGAGCAAATTAATGTACTAATCGATGGGACTCGTGCTTTTAAGATTGTGTCACATTCAAAACCGCGTGGACGACCTCAGTTGGTTGATCTTGGTTTAAAACTTCTCCATTTCGGAGGAATAACGAATGCTTTTTTGTTCTGTAGTCATCTGCGTCCTGCATATGTCATAATGTCAACATGTTGAGATATTGCAGAGCACTGTGGGGACTACCCACTGTTACTCCACCAAAATCCTCAAAAAAAAATTCGGCGAACGTCTGTCTGTAGAGGTATTTTGATGCCCTAATTACGAATCCGTTATTCATTTTCGACAACGGCGACATTTGGCGCCAGATTGCGCCATTTATCATCACGTCACCAGATCCTGTGTAAACTTGAATATAGCGTTATTTGGTGTCGTGATTACGAATATGACATTTCTTTTTGGAATTAGCGTTGTCTATTGCATATTTTGTGCTCTCATGGGCTCTCTCACTTAGGTACATTGACCAAGTGTAAGCCTGGTGGGAATGAGGGACATTGCCCTAGGTGAATTGCGCATCGTATGGCCAGAGATGAAGTGTATGGATTGCAGGGTGAGGGGCTTGCTTACCTCTGAGCCCCCTCTCCTCGACGGCTTACTCCTGATCGCTACTAAACCATTGAGAGGGCGTAGACGAGCAGAAAATAGTCGCCAAATGCCGCCAACACCAAAAATAAATGTCATAATTGTGATCAGGATACCAAATAACCGCTAATTCAACTTCACGCAGCATCTGATGACGTAGTGACAAGATGGTGCCGATTGTCAAAAATGAATATCGTATTCATAATCAGGGTCAAAATACTCCTACAGGTACCGAAATGTGCTCTAAAACTAGGTCAAATGCATAAAGTTCCATCCTACACCTTTGCCAAGTCCACAGCTCCGAAAAGCCAGAATATTGAGATAAGCTATTGTTACTAGACAAGCTTTTTGTCATGGGCGGTTTACGGAGGGATCCTTTTGTTAAAATGGTTCTGTTAAAACTTTTGCTCTGAGAATCGGGGCTAAGCGCTCAGCCATTGCCTATTTCCAAATGGACACCAGACTTGTGGCGAACGAGCTTGATCACCAATCATTGGACCGGTTACTGACTTCATCGACGGCAGGGGTTATCTATAATATTTGTTCGAACTGTGTGTTTATTGCTTGTTGTTGTGTTGAGAACATTTTGTTGTTATTCGCATTTGCGACTTTGTCAATGAATAAATATACGTTCCTTTTCGTAGCCTCAGAATGCGTTCTGGTTTGAGCCCATATATCTGCAGATTGGACTCAGGGTAGGCTCATGGTAGTTACTTCCATGACTCAATAGATGGCGTAGTCTTCAGTGCTTTTAGATCTTTTACATTTAAATATATCAATAGTGCGATCATGGTTCGATATCGCAGTTCTGGTAACCGTTGTATTGCAACATACATATGCGCTGACTGTCATGTTAATTTTTGTTGGCAGATGTATGATCAATCCCATTTGTAAATCATGTAGCTCTGGATAGAAGTCGCTTTATTTCTCGACGCATATTTTAAGCACACCAAACAAGTTTTGAAGGAGTTGTAACCACATGGTCGAAAGCTCGCGTTTCTAGAAGCTCGGAAAATAGTCGGAAAATTCAAGGGGAAAAAACGGACTAACGGGTTATTTTTGATCCGATCAATTTTGGAATGAGTTCAAGTATTCGTTAGAAAGCTCTAACCTCCTATCTTATTGCGTTTGCACAAAAAGGGACCAACGGGGCGTTGAAATGAACATTTGCGAAATTTCGAATATCTTTGAAATTTCGAAATAACAATTTTGAGCTTTTGAGTTTCTATCACTTTGCACATTTTGACTTATGAAGGGAATAACGTCTTCCAGAAAACATGCTCTTCTATGGAATCTGAATTCTCTGCTTTATAACAAAAAGTGTTTTCGAGAGACTGCACCACCACGGTAGTTTTCTGATTCTAACATCGCCTTAGATTAGAAGCTGCCTGAAATTACAGAAAATAATAAGTCTGAAGAAAATCACACTCAGTAGTTTGTTCTCTTTCCGGTGGGATGAGTGGATTGTGCGCCCCAACGGAAAGCACGCGACGCAACCGTTCCTGTGAATGATGCATAGGAAACAATGCCTTGTCGTTGAATATTTCCTCGAAATGAAGGGGTCAAGTACGATGAATGGGTGACGGATCGTGTGATTTCTCGCGGGACTACAGGCAATTCAATTGCGGTACTCAAAGCTGCCTTCACTTTTCGATTCCGTTGCAGTGTGCTTGCATTAAGGGTTTCCGGACATTTAGATATAGATATACCGTGTAGTTTCTGCGATTCTGTGATCGCATGATCGCAATCGCCGCAACGCGTGGGTTACGCATCACTTTGTAGTGCGCCATTCGTTTCCGACATCGCCCCCCCCCCCTCTCCACCTGTTCGCTCATGTTAAGAGAGGTTTGCTTTCTTTGTCGTGGTATGTTAACCTTCTAGCTTCGGTCACACTTATACTTAAGGGTGTTCAGGAATTCTTACACTTGCATTTTTATTCTCAATTAGATTTAAGATCAACAAACGATCTCTTCAGTCGGTAATCTACGATTATTGTTACGTCTAACCACTTTTCATTCACTGAGCAGTAAGTTAATCTTTTTTCTTTGATGGTAGTAGCGGAAAGTCTTTTGAGTTGTTCACTGCCTTTGCCAAATAATTGGACTTCTTGAATTTTCTTTTGTCAATGCCGCCAGCGAAGCCATGAAGGCGCGCAAACATTGCACATAGGCCTGTGTCAGGTTTTGCGAATCCTTCTACGCTCTCTTACCTGCGGCCATTTTGCCTTGCGCATCAGTTTCCGTCACACATGACAGTCGGCTCATCCATCCCGAAATCCCATTCAAAATGCTGATCCTCTGGTTATCGTCCTGTTCTTTTGAATCTTTTTTTGAGTGAGTCTCCGTTGTCTGATCGTTTGCACTCGAGCCTTCATAGCGTGACTACATTACGGCAGATACCACACGTAGTCATAAACGTGGTTTTTTCTTTCTTAATTGAAGACCGTGGAATCTGCGAGTCGGAATTCTGCTTGAGTGGTAGAAGCATAAGCTATTAGTGTGTCTCAGAAGCACGTGCCACTTTCTTAGACCTCACGCCAAAACTTCATTTAGCGATTTCTATATATGTTCAAGTAGGCTGCAAGGAAGGCCCTACATGGAGTAACCTGTAACTGAATATGCTTATCCTCGCTTATTTCTTTGGGTTCGGAATGGGAACAGAAGAACCATATTTTTTACGTTTAGATTTATGGACCTCTGCTAAGGTCCATAAATCTAAACACTGCTACCAATTGGCCGAAGCCAAGGGTAGCTTTGCTTTGCAATACATCCACACGTCTCGTCCCCTATGCGCTGTCAAAATGGTCAGATCTCCTACGCTTGGAGATTGCAGCCGAGGAAATCCTGGTTGGTCGCTTTATCCTCTTTCACGAGCTAACCTGCTATGTGAGCACACACCAAGATGTTTCAGAACAGTTGATAGAGTTCTGCCCTCCTTCAGAAACTTGTTAGAGCTTCCCTTATGGTTTGAAAAGTGCAGAACGAGTCTGAATCTTCTATCCTGCTTAGCCTGTGCATGGTGGCTGAACAACGCCGCTCTGCACTGAGGAATTGTGGTTCTGTGGTTATCAACTGCCAAAGACTGGATCGATCGGAAGGCGGAGGAGCTATCAAAATTCGCAGGTTTTGGCTCTCTTTTGACAAGCTGTTCACGAAATAGCTAGTGAGAGATTCTCCCGAGCTATATCAATGTAAAGAGCCAGGTTTTCTGTGATCAACGCCTAAGGCTGTTGAGTAAACTAACTAGTGAGCTTAACACTCAGCAAAATATTTGTCCCCACGACTATCAAGTCCATGCGTTTCCAAAAGGAACGCGGCCCATATTTCGAAGCTCAGTTGAGAAGTTTACCAGATACACCGAGCAGCGGTGATCAGTCTCCCATTGAAGGACATCTGTTCTTCTTGTCAAGAAATCACCTTTTGGACAAAAAGACGATTCAGAGGAGTTTATCGAAGTGCCTCACGTTTTCAGCATGAAGTCGCCGACCTTGTTGACACTGATACACAACAAGTCACTAACAGTGATCGTTTATGCATACATATTGATTACATGTGTATAGTGTTTGGGAATTCTTTTTTAATGAGATGATGCCACTCGTCCCCGATAAGAACGAAAATAACAAAAAATTGCATTTGTTTTATGATCAATTTGAAAAACTGGAACGACTGCCACGCGTTCAAATTTCCACCGGAGATCTTTCACAAATGCCGGTGGCGGGAACGCATCCACTTGGTTATCAGAGTGGCGTCACTAGAAACTCTTTTTAATTGTTGACTTATTGCACTGGCATCTCACACTTCTGCATCCTAGACCGTTTTGTATGTGCTCCCTAAAATCGAACGCTTCAACTGGATTCTTTCATTGCGTCACCTGGTACGTAACCACCCCAAAGCGCTTTTTTCCATGCCCGCTTTTGGCGCCGCCCAACCTACATTCGACTGTCCCCAAAGTGTGGTTTTCGTGGTTTGTTCTCTTGGAAAACCACATCCCTGCCCCGTTATATATTTATTACATGAGACGAACTCATGTGATGTTACAAGTAAAACGCAACAAACGGCCAAAAGTGGAACAAGACCTTGCAAAAATACGTATAATGGCAATTACGAAGCAAGAAAGAAAAGAAGGCAATAACTTACGGAACCAAGTACTTATCGATGGAGTGCTTAATATTATGGTAATAGTGGGCCTCAGCATACCAAGTTGATCTGGGTTGAGACCGCTTGAACCATGTAAAATTTTATGGAATAATATAAGATGGTGTTTCCTTCTCCTGTAGGAGAGGGTGTGTAGGCCAAAATTTTTGTTCCTTTCCATGCTGGATGGAATACCATCATACAGGAAACCCAGTACCCTAATCATCATTTTTCGCGTAAAAGAATTTTGTACTCTTTCAGGTTTAGAACTAGTCTTCGTCCGAATGGGTTGAACGCTGGTGTACCATATTCTAAAACTGGTCTTACATATGTTTTGAAGGCTCGCAAAAGTACACCACAATTTTTTGTTGTAAGAACCCTGAACACTTATATACAACGGTAGTGGCTCTTTGGGCAATGAATTCGCAGTGGGCATCAAAACAGAGGTTTCTAGTGATATGTTATGTGCTGTCTCAAGCAATCATAACCACGTTCATGTTGGATAAGAATGCGAGAATTTCCCGGGAAGGACTCCTTCAAAGACACACATGACTGCATTCATGCTCACGAAATGGGAGCTCAGGAGATTCAGGTGAACAGCACCACCCATTAGGATGGTGTCAGAGTCCGTGATCGGTCGCGTTTTTGCGCGACTCTCGATTGGTCACAGAAATTACAAGTGCTGACTAACACTGTGAGGCGCTCTTTAATCCCGCTGCCATTTCTGCTTGATGGTGATGGCTGAACGACTGTTCATGATTCTACTTGTTTCTCAGTGTTTCAAATGTTCAAACCGGCAACTGCGATTTCTGCGATTTGCGCGACACCGCGCCATGTTGCCCCCTCCCCCTTCCTTGATGAGTAGTAATTGATCTGATTGGAGACTCATTGTCTACTATTCTCCTATTAATAGATTTGAGATCTTTTTCAGAATCCTAATTTCCCCAATCGTGGAGTGGACACGGCCTGTGCGAAAGAAGAAACTGAGGCAGATTTTCCCTCTAGCAAATCTTTGTAGTTGTTGACGACTCTTTCTTTTCAAGCTTTTTTGGTGAGCTTTCGCTGATATAACAGTTTCCTCGGACCTATAAAAAGTTAAAAGCATAACGCAGTTAAACAGCTTTGCAATAATTATAGCAAACGATAATTAATTGACCAGGCGGCTACTTTCATTTAAGAATTCTGCAAACAACCATTTGAGACTGCAAAGTTAAGTTACAATAGGCGACACTGGAATGGTGACACCTTACCCTAGGACAGTCGCTAACCAAATGAAAAGTACTTGATCTCAATTAAAAAACTAACCGGCACTATTGCACTATTACAACCCCGGTAGGGGTGAGATGGGTCAAAAAATGATTTTCGATGAAATCTTGGCTATGGAGGTTATCGAGGGCTCTGATAACGAATATGATATTCATTTTTGGAACTGGCGCCAATTTGGCGCCATTTGGCGCCAGGTGGCGCCACGAATGATTTCCACTAAATTCCCTGTAAACTTCTGTATGGGGGTTATTTGGGGTCCTGACTACTAATATGACATTCGTTTTCGTTGTTAGCGCTATTCGGCACCTATTTCCTGCTCGTCTGCGTTCTCGCACTAATAATCATCATCGCAATCAGGACTAAGCCATTGAATAGTGGAGGGCTCCAAAGTAAGTAATGCACTCCCCTGTGGTCTAACACACTTCAACTTTTGCCACATGGCGCGTGGTTCACACACTCCGGAGTTTCACTCCCTTCCCCCAAGCTTAGTCCTAGGCGCCATAGGTGAGAAAGCCTAGAAAATTAGAAAATATGCGTTAAACAACACGAATGTCAGAAAACCAGTGTCATATTCGTGATAAGGGCCCCAAATAACCCCTCTTCAAAAGTTTACAGATCAGTAGTGGCACCAGCTGGCGCCAAATGGCGCCAATTCGGCGCCCCAAAAATGGATGTCATATCAGAACCCTCGATAACACCCATAGCAAAAAATTACAAAAGCAAATTTCAACGAAAATTATTTTTTGACCCATCTCGGCCCCCACTGGGGTTGTAATACTGCAATAGTGCCAACTAACCTACTTTCTGATGAAATTGTGGATGCCAAGTTGATTGAAAATGAAAAAAAGAAGCAAAGCAAATCGTCGATTTAGCTCTCAACGAAGACTCCCTCTCCTGTTTCTTGAAATACGGTAGGGGCAATGCCGAACGAGGGCCTATCATGGTGCGGTGACTCCCAAAAAGCCACGGTAACTCTGAGCCAGGGGAGTGTAGCCAGCCTTAGGGGGTGGGGGGTGAGGGCAGTCACTTGACATGCGTGAGAAGCTGGAATATTCGAGCTATTAGACATTAGCTCGCCGAGAAACTGCATCATAATGCCCCCGCAACTGGAATAGACCCCCGAACGAATTGTCTGACTTGCGTGCTCCATGACTCCACTACCCCGCGCGTATTTGAATTAGTGCGTGCACACCCCGCCTTGGCTACTCCGTAATCCATGTTGCGTGTATGAGGTGTGCACGAGGAATTTCTTTCATGAGTTCACATCCTTCACCATTAGATCGCTTTGTAAGTTCAATGTCATAGTTTGCGAATCGAGCGAATCGCTGGATGCGAGCGTTGCGCCAGCGAATCGAACGTTGCGTCAGCGAGTCGAACTAGGCACCAGCGACTCAATAGTGGCGGGTCCCAACATTCAAAGGAAGTCCCGCCACCCTCACAGTGTCACTTGACAGTGGACGCTGTTTGAAAGTGGCGAGCTTTTCTAACGTTGGGTCCCGCCACTATTGAGTCACTGGTACATCGTTCGACTTGTTCATTGGAGTGCTCATGATTCATTCCTGTTAAGCTATTCTGGAGCGTTTCCAAATTTCCCGCACAGTTCGCGGACGCTAGCGGCTCGGCCATGTTCACCGCGGCGGCGCCCTATAATGTGAAAAGGTGGGGGGGGGAGGGGAGTGATCGGGGCACTTTCAATTCCTGTGATCCGTCGCAGGCTTCGCGCTGATGTCAAAATTGCAAGGGCCCCACTTGAACATTTGAAACACTGAATATGAAACAGTGGAATCATGAGCAGTCGTCATTCAGCCATAACTATCAAACAGAAGTGGCGGTGGGATTGGAGAACACCTTGCACGATTGACGGGGCCCTTGTAATTTCCGTGACTCGTCGCGTGAATCGCATGAATCGCGCAACTCACTAAAATCGCGCGAACTGTGAAAATCAGTGAAACCTGAGACGGATCGCGGACTTTGACACCAACTGACAGCGGCAACGGCTATCTATGATACTAGTGGGTTACTCGACCCCATCCACAGAGTACGACCCCATCCGGGGTTGCTGCTTTAGCACGTTGACGACAGCGTGACGCAATAACGCGTCCCACTTGCACACCTCGTGGGACATTGACGCGGTAACGCGTCCCACCCAAGTCATCCCTTTTTCTTGCGCTTACGCGACTTATTCCCAAGGTCTTCGTACTCATTCTATGAGCCATATATTAGCATACTTGGAAACCACATGGCTCACAAGAAGGCCGATTATTCTTTAGTTTGGCAGAGGTTTTCCAGACCATACGGATATGTCAGTTCAGTTCACTCCTCCTTTTCTTTTTATTAACATGTTGATAAAAAGGAATAATAGAAGCGAATACAAACCTATTCGTATGGGAGGATATGTGTTTTTACTGGAACAACCTCATCCAAATTGGTTTTGAAACCACTAAATGGAAAGTGAGCCAAATTTGCTTTTTCATGGCCTTAACACGTCATTTCTGTCGAACTTCCATTACTGTAACTCCCGATATGTTAGACAGATCGAACATTATTGAGAACACTTCATCGCATTCAACTATTCCGTATTTACAGCTCAAAATCCATGCATTTGGTGTGCGGCGGCGGCGCTCGCAAAACGCTCGTGTCCCACACGGTGCAAAAGCACAAAACGCGCGATGTCGTCAACGTATCAAGGGTTAGTCTACGTTAAGCCGTGGCAATTGCTGCGTACATTGCACGCTTGTCGTATTCAAAGTTCGAATTCATCTAGCAACTACTTGCCCCTAAAATCTTCTGATGAGTAGTTGTGATTCTTACATCTGAAGTTTTTTGCTCAGATCTGCAAGTACGTTATATCAGAAATATAAAGCCTGCGCTATAAAGAACTGCTTCGAGGAGCACTGCCGCATTTGAAAAGCATGCAATCATCAATCGCTCATTTTCCTGTTCTCCTCTCGAAACTGTATAGTTTATTAAGAAGATAAATACAGGGATGGAAGAGGTAGATAAATGCAAATATTCCATCTTCGATCGTCGTGGCATGAAAAAATATCGCCCTTGAGAAGTGAGAAAGACAACATATCCGTGGTGATTCACCCACACTTAGCAAAACTGGAAATCTTCTGTATGTAATGCAGATTCGCCTTTACATTTGCCATACTTCATCTCACCCAATATTCATCATAGTTCGTTGAACATCTTTCTATTCGCGCATTCCCGAACACCGGGCTCCATTCGGCACAGAATGGATGTGCGCACTGTGACTTCACTTTTTGTTCAGCAAAATTACCAGAATGTGATTTGAATGAGTACAGATGACTCAACGGTTGTTCATGTTCAATTGGCATATTCAAATCATTATGATTTTCTATTTTGATTTCAATGGTTAGCTTTTAAATTTTCGTTGTATTGGGTTGAGCATAATATCGTAGCGTTGTCATTTCGAGCTACGAATTTAGTGAATACAAGTATTACCCAGGGAATCGTATATATCATTTGAAAGTATTTCTTCTGCTCTATAATAACACGTTTGGCATTTTCTAATGTACTATAAGTGTACTAAGATATAGCGCTTAGAAGTTGGAGAATCAAGGTGGGCGAAAATCTATATACGGAAAAAAAGCTGGCAAAGTAGGAGTTTTTCGGAACCCATCGTGATCATCGAACATCACTCCAGTCGATCCTTAATTTCAAATCATATTAACGTCGTGCAAATTGAGAATAGTATGGATTCTGAAAACGGGCTCATTACCTTTTTTTGATTTTTAAACCCGGTGATTTCTTGCAAAATGGAACCAAAGTCGTAAATAATGACGAGAAGAGCATCGCTGATCAGTTTCATGCTTGGCTTTGCTCTTGAGTTTTGTTTTAAACGTTTTTGCCGAAAGCGAGCGCTACGATATTATGCTCCGACCCAATAGTTCGCCGTACAAATTTATTCGTTTTGTTTCTAAATATCTAGATAGTCTCTTCAATATGTGATTGTTATTAGGAACAGTTTGAGGTAAGGCTCTACAGGCTAGAAGTGAGCAGGTACTCATAGAAGCCATAGAGTTGTCATCACCAAATCTTACATGAAAAAGCGGCCTAGTCTCTGAGGGTTTGTGAAATAGATCATGCACTTATTTATTTATTTGAAACGACGCATAAGGCAGTCGTGGGAAACAACGATAAATGAGCAACAGTACAATCTTTCCTTATAGATAACCTAGTTATAGCTCAACAAATTTTTCTTAGCTAGGCGTTTGGGGCAAGGTGCATAAATGGTAGAAAGTGCTGGAAGAAGGCGGGCTCCGGCTGAATGTCAAGAAGACCAAAATCATGAGCTCTGAAGAGGGATTAGAGCCAATTGTAGACGGTCGTGGAGAGATCATCGAAAGAGTGGAGGACTTCAGATACCTCGGGAGCGATCTGGCAGCCGATGGAAGTGTGGATCAGGCAGTGAAGGCACGAATCAACGCGGCCTGGATGAAGTGGAGGGAGTCCACCGGGATCCTCTGCGATCGAAGGTGCTCTAGAACACTGAAAGGAAAGGTGTATCGGGCAGTGGTGAGGCCTGCGATGGTATACGGCAGCGAGTGCTGGCCCCTGAACAAGAATCGCGAAAGGCAGCTGCACTCCGCTGAGATGAGGATGCTGAGATGGGCCTGTGGTTGGACGCGATTGGAAAGGGTTAGAAAGGAATAGGTCAGAGCGGTCATGCAGACTGCCTCTGCCCATCTGAAGGTACGGGAACGGCGTCTGCGATGGTATGGGCACGTGCTGAGGAGACCACAGGATCACCCAATAAGGAAAGCAATGGACTTCGGACACAAGGCAAGCGACCGCGAGGTGCCCCAAAGAAGAGGTGGAAGGACGTAATCAAGAAGGACCTAAGTGAAATCACAGCCACAGCAGAAGATACCCTAGACAGAGCGAAGTGGTGACGGCTGATAAAGACAGCGGATCCTGCGACAGCGCGGGACTAACGCTAGGGAGAAGAGGATCGGTCTCACAAAACTATGACTCTTGATCCCTCAGTAGTGTGGTGACTACACGATGCTTGAATAGAGCCTGTGAGAGAGTAATCGGTATGCGTTCTGCAATGTTTATGTAATCGCTGCCAGCTGCATACGTAAACTTTATACAGTGCGTATCGAAGGTATAGACGCAGTCCATTTATTCGATTGAAATAATACGCTACACATAGACAACCTTCTATTCTAGCTAACCAAAAACTAGGGATGAGTATTCTGCATAGGGTCGCAAAAAGCCACGAAATCCACTTTCGTTAGAAGCTGAATAGCCGCAGCTCGCGCCCTGCACACAGCAGGCCTGAGCAGTCGTCAAGGTGCTGAATAACTGTGGCGTTCATCAACCCTGTCGACCGATTTCACGTGATCCTGGATCCTACGGAGGAAAAAAGGCCTGGGAGGCCGAAGAAGCTCGGAACGTTCGACTAGACGCCCCATTTCCATCCCGACCATCATGCAGTGGAGTTCGAGCCGTCTGACCTCGTCAATTATCCAGAATGACGATATGGAGGGCGATCAAACGCAGGAACAACATAGTAAGGTGTCGCCTCCGCCTCGCTGGACTTACCGACGCCCATAGGGAGACCGCCTCAATTTTTCAGAAAGAACATGGCAAAAAATTGATCGAGATTACGCCTCTTCCTCATAAAGCTCTATAAGTTGAAATTTCCTGTTTAGGTCATATTCATCAGAAATAGTTCACTTCGGACGGCTCAGATGGGAATGAGTTTTACTGGAGAGGTCTCCGCAAGTGTCCGAAGTACTTCAGCAGACGTTATTTCGGTGGAGGTAGCATGATGGTCTGGGAGGGTTCCATTAAAACGGGAAGCCTTAGATCGCGTTCACCTCCACTCATATGGACTTGACGGACTACCAGTACGTGTACGTCGTCGTTTACTACCTTTCTGGCATGTCACTGAGAAGGAGAATTTGTTTTGCAACAAGACAACGCGTCAATCCCCGCGAGCAGTTCCACAAAATCATCCTTAGGGGAGCGAAATATAGTCACTGTGGACTGTCCTGATCCATAGAGTGTCTGAGGCATCCTAATCGGAGATATATACCGCAAGGCGAGAGGAACGATTAATTATTATCACCTGTCACCTGTATCACATGTCGTCCCGTTGATCGTCGATTTGTTCGAGCGGGCGCCAGCTCTCCATTCGTCCTTGTCGCGTGCTAGAGTAGTCCAGTGGATCCTCCTTGCTCGAGGGACACTAAGCCGTTCATTCCTTTCGTTCAGAGCTTTCGTGAAGAAGTCTGACCATCGGGCCGGCGGTCGTCCAGGTGTTCGTTTGACGTCCTGAGGGATCCAGTCGGTAACCGCTCTGGTCCAACGGTCATCGCAAAATCGCATGACGTGTCCGGCCCACCTTATCTTCGATTCCTTGGCGAAGACGGCAGCGTCCCTGATCTTCGATCGTTGGCGTAGTTCCGAACTCCGGATTCCCTTCTGCACTTGAGTGTATAGGGTTACTCCTAGCATCGTCCTCTCGACAGCGCGTTGGATAACGCTGACATGCTCGTCCTGCCTGCGCAGAGTCCAAGTCTCTGAGGCGTAGGTTAGGGCAGGAAGGACAGCGGAATCGAAGAGGTGGGCACGGAGCCGGATGTTCTTCGTCTTCTTCTCTACTCCCTCGATGTTCTTGTACGCTCCCCAGGCCGCTCGTTTCCTCCTGCTCAGCTCTGGAGCTAGATCGTTCGTCATATTGATTTCCCGACCTAGGTTAGCTCGAGCAATCGGTGATGTTCGTTCCGTTGAGCGTGAATGGGGCATCAGGAACCAATCCGTTTCTCATAAACCTCGTCTTCGTTAGGTTCAGCAGTAGACCAACCTTACCACAGGCGCATCGAAATCAGCCAGCGTTGGCTCCGCTTGTTCGAGGTTCAGCGCTATAAGAACTGTCGTCAGCAAAACAAGGTGGTGTAGTTGCCGGCCGTCGATCTTCACTCCAATGTCTTCCCATTCCAATTGACGCATGACGTTCTCGAGAGCGGCGCTGAAAGAGTTGGCCGAGATGGTGTCGCCCTGTCGAACCCCTCTTGACGTCAATGATGACCTTGTAGAATGGTGAGATCCTGGTTGTAAAGTTGCTGTAGAGCTCACGAAGAATCTTGATGTACTGAGTAGGGACGCCCTGGTTGCTCAAGGCTTCGATGACCGCTTCGTCTCCACAGAGCCGAAGGCCTTCTTCAAGTCGATGAACGTGAAGTCGATGGACAAAGCGGCATCTTGTACTCCCGTGAACCTTCAATGAAACTCGTAACCGTGTGGACATGGTCGATCGTACTGAACCCTCTTCGGAATCCTGCTTGCTCGCATGGCTGTCCTCCTTCTAGTATTCTGCTGATCCTGTTGAGGATGACTCAGTGAATAAGCCATAGATTACAGACAGTAGGCAGATTGGGCGATAATTGCCAATGTCGTCCAGGTCTCCCTTCTTGTACAGCAACACAGTACTGCTGTTTTCCACGAAGTGGATACATTGCATTCCGACAGGTAACGCTTGAAGAGTCGAGCCAGAGTTTTGATGACAGCTGGCGATGCCTTCTTTAGATGTTTCGGGTAAACCCTGTTTAAACCGGATGCTGTACGCTTCTTCATTGACTTGATGGAATGTCGGACTTCGGAACAGAACTGAGGGAACGACGCATCCATTCTTTCGGAGTATGTAAGTCGGCAGATGCATAGCTATCGAAGAGATCCGAGTAGAAGTGGTCACCTTACTCCATTGCCCTTCGGGATGCAGTGACTGTTGCATCCGGACATCGGAGATAGGTCATCTTGGTCTGTAGTTGGCAAAGCAAAAAACACTGCTGCTCTATCTGTCAAAAAACACTGCCAGTGGTAAGGGTGGCGAATTCGTAGTTATGCCACAATCACTTGATCGTGCCATAACCGAAGCTTATTTGCAGGACTCCTGCGTCTATCGGCTTGTAAGTGGAAAGAATTTTTTGTCACAGTGCAAGCCACTCAATCATATATGGTTATGCACGGCAAAGTTAGCAGACCTTGACGAAAAGTTCATCACTGGTCTCAAACTGGACAATCCATGTTGTCCAGTTTTCTATAGCCTTCTGAAGACACCCAAACCTGCTTCTTAGGATATGCTGTCGATGTCAACGGATACGTATAAAATTCGTCCCATCATAAGTTGTGTGGGGGGACCAACCGACCGAATATCGTGGTTCATTAACAACATTGCGAGCCAAGTGTTGCCAATGGTTCCCTCACACCTGCCCAATCGAATAAATTCCTTGAAATTCTGCACTCTTCTCACATTGAGGAGAGTGCAGTTATGGAGTCATTCTATGTGACTTCACTTTATACAACGTCCATAACGGCAGGCCTTGCAAGCATTGTCAGAGATGCTCGATAGGCATATGCATAGTATACAACTATTTGGACTCAGAAAAACATGCATAATGACTCTGATTAAGGAACGCTTGGATTGCAAAATCTTTAGGTGGGCAGAGACATATCATTCTCAGGTTAGAGGGCTTGCCATGGGTCAACGCTTAGCACTGGTCCGTGCTGTTTGTTTCATGAGAAAAATGGAGGAACTTAGTTTCGTAAGCTCGGACGTGAGTTGGTGATTGCCTGCAGCTCGTGCCGCTCCACGCTGGCGTACCAGTTCGAGAGTTTCCGTAGACAGACGTCCTTTGGTGTCTTTCAAACTCTGCCTTCCTGCCACTCTCGTGAAGCTGTTCAACAGCCGATGATATTCCTCGTCGATGTTTTCGATATCGGAATCCTCCCATGAGTTGAAAAGAGAAGTGAAGTGATCCCACTTGTGACTGTCCTGCGGCTCGCTTCCTAAACTGCTGCTCTCTTGACACGCATCGAAAAGTGAAGTCTGCGCGGAGGAAGCGATGGTCCGATCTCGTGTAGAACTTTGCAACAACGTCAGCGGCGTCGGTTAGGTAAAATCTTTGATTGAAGATTATGTGGTCTATCTCGTTATGGAACAGTCCAGGTGACTCCCAAGTCAAACAACGGTAGGATGCCGTGAACTACCATGGATAGTGTTGGACGAACTCCGACAGTCTCTCGCCCTGCTCATTCCATTCCATTCCGTGTGTACCGATGTTAAGTCCCTCAGCCTTTCTTCTAGGGCCAATCTCTGCGTTGAATTTGGCGATGATGGCCTTGAAGAATGTGTGATCTTCCCTATAGAACTTATCCAATTCCATATAACATGCTTCGTGTTCTTCCTCGTCGTGGCTGGATGTTGGTACGATGAGGTTGATTGAAGACGTAATGAAGATTGTCATAGCAGGAGTTGAACCACATCTCTTCATTCTCAAACTCCGATTCGGGTCGTAAGACTTTCGTACGAATAATGTTTATGACCAAGTGTGTGTTGACGAGGATACCTGCACCAGCAACGCCTCTGCTGTCGCATTTCCCGAGAAACGGTTCTTCTCCGCTGCTGAAAAAGGCGTATAGCGGGCGGTGCTTCTTCGTCGCGGTCATCCGATGACGTCGTGCTTGATCTTCCTGGCTTGCATCATTACGTTTCCGATGTGAGTCAAAGGATTAGTCAAGAGTAAGAGGTAGTTCGTTTTGCCTCTTGCTCAGACGAACCACTATTTTTGTTTTTTCCGAAACGAGGTATGGGTAGTCAAAAACAATTGTAATCGAATAGGATATCAAGTTAGTGATGATAATGAGTTAGTAGGAATTGAATGTTAGGAAGTGACTTGTTTTTGTCAACCCTTGAGGCTCATCAGTGAGTAGGGTTGTCAAAAACAATAATGTTATGTGGTGAAATAGTTAGTAAACAGATAGGAAAAAGTTAGAAAAGCGTAAGAAATAGATAAAATAATGAAAGGTTAATAGAGAGTGGCTTAAAAGTTATTACGATAAAGGAGTAGGGGAAAAAACTGAAAAAAAATAAGTTTTGATGAAATCAAAGAAGATTAGAGAAAGTGAATGGGAAGAAGATGAGATGTGTTAAAGATGTGGTGCAACCAAGATTAGGTAAATATCAGAAAAACTACGTTTGATACTCGGGGCGCCCATCAGTGAATTCTTTAATTGGATTGGGGCAAGTTAAGTTAGAATTTTGATATGTACAACTATCATAATAAAATTATGAGTGTTAAAGTATTACAAAGTGAAAAGGGAGAGTGGAACGGTATATGTATAAGAATATGTTGGACGAAGGGCTGGTAAACCCAATATACATAAAAATATGCTAGCATTAAGGAGCTGTATACAATTGAAATTCAGAAGGAAGATGATGATTATTTACTATATTTTTAACTAATCTGTAGAGAGCTTTGATATTATTGTTAAGGTCGAACTTATAAATAATGAATTTAAATAATAATTTCGATAAATACATTTTACAACACTAGATGTAATAATTCTCTATTGTAGCCATTGGATAAAAGGGTTGTAATCATTTCTATGAGTTTTGTATTGCACCAAAAATGCTACAAATGTAGGCTATTTTAGGTGTTTCTATATTGATATCTGAGGCCTTATTGTATGGTATTCGAGATATTTGAGTTAACATGTGGAAATCTATTGACTTTGAAACAATTACAACACTCGGGAAAGATTTTTTCTAGCAACCTCTCCCGAGCGTCCTCCCTGCCGTATTGGGGGCTCCCTCAGATTCGGGAAAATGAGGCCCATATACAATGGCGCTCAAAAATATCCGGCCAAATGGATTTTCGGCCGTAACTTTTCTTCTGCTGAATCAGTTCAGTTGAAATTTCGATATGTTAAAGAGGCAAACATTCTCCACTAGGCAAGCGTTAGTGGGAGGGAGAGCAAGGAATGAAAAAGTGCTTTTACTAAAAATTCTCGAGTGTGCTCAATCCAAGTAGGTTTCAAATTAACACATTGACGACAACGCGAGTTTTGGCGTTTTTGGCTTCGTGGGACCGCGGCAGTTTTGCGGGCGCGTTTGCCTCAGGTCGTTCAAGCAGATTTTGAATGATAAATACACAATTAGTGATCAATTCAGAACCAAATCAGTAAATTTTAATGAGCCATCCTAACCAGGGGTATAGTAGTGGAATTTCGATCGAAAGACATGGAGTAACATCGAAAAGCCGAAATTTTTCAGAACTAGCAATGGACATCAGAAGCAATTTTACGTTGATTATTCCAATCAAGGCACACATAATGCCATCCCTAAGGTTCCTTATCTACTTCTGCTACTATTTAAATCACCATATTAATAAAAAGAAAAAGTAAGCGAGAAATTTATTGGGATGAAGATTTCGTATGGTTCAGAAATCCTCCTCTAGATTAAAGAATACGTGACCATTTTAAGGGCCACTATGTTTGTAGCTGCGTCAAGGTCTACGACGTCTGAAGACTACGAGATTTACGCTGACTCATGTATATTACAGTTCTCTAGAAGAAGCGCTCCAAAAAATGAGGTCTTTGAAGAACTTTATTTTCAGCCCCGAGAAGTGAAACCTTTCACAAGGATGCATTTAACACTTCTTTACTGCGTAGGAAAACACCGTAATTTGCCTAATACTGTTTCTCTGTGCGTAATAAATCAAATCTAATGCGGTCTGCACAAGCAATTCTTGCCCTCGAATACGCCACGCACGCGGCTGTGGCTGCAGTCCTCGAAATTGCGACCCCCTTCCGATCAAAATGCGACCCCTTCGGTCGAACAGCTTGAACTGACGGTTGACCCTGGCTGCACCTCTTTTGCAGACTAACGTCAACGAGCCTCTGCCTCCTTTCACGGATAGCAGCTGATACTTCGAATCGAAACTTCTTTCAGCGTAACGTCACACATGTGTTGCGCTGTGGTGTCCTAACATCTTAAATTTACTTTCGTGGCTCCAGATGACGTGGGAACCCTGTGGGATCTCCCTATCTGGTGTGACTCATTCCAATCCCTATCACTTCACCGTCGGACAACTTCATAGAATTTGAGATGTGGCTAAGGTTGGCGTATAAAGTTAGGTTCTAGAAGGTGTTCCGTATTGCACCTGCACCGAACTGGCAGTCCGATGAATTTGTGTTACCGTAACCTTTTTGAGCGTGCTGGCGGATTTGCACAAGAGCGCGTAAGTGACATCTTTCAGGCAACATCGATTTTCGTACATGTAACTTGGCTAGTTAGGTATTCAGACACGAATGCACCCAATAATACACTGCGTCCCATAATTATAACTCCACTTAAGAATTTCCACAAATCTTACAAATTTGGTTGTTTCTGGAAAAATCTCCAATGTGACAATGTGATAAATATAAATGCGAGAATCCCTATAAACATCACCTTCTGACCTAAGGTGTCATTAATTTTTTCTAGCAATTTTTGTGTAAAAGGCCACTTAGCCGATGTCCCATAATTATAACTCCACCACATGTTTTTCTATTATTTCTCGCACCCGTTTCACGAAACTTTTTCATTGTTCTAACATTTTAATTCTCAAGGGAACAGTATACTAAAAAGTGCTGTGAGGCTTTGAAAGAGGTCAGGCGGTCCCGAAATTGCTGAAATAAGCAACCGTGGTGATTTTGACAAAACTCACGCCAATCTCAGGAATCTCTTCAGGGATTCCAATGATATGGAGCTGAGAAGAGCTCCAATGTTCTCTCCTTGCTTTTCGATAAAAACAAAGGCCACGTCACGAGAGAAACACCCACTTCTATCAAACCAAGCTCTGCCACCGAATCTTCTTTGAAACTTGATATCTAGCGGAACAATGTTTCGTGCATGTGGAGAATCCCAAGTTGATTCTCAAGTGGAAAATGTGGAAGACATCATCTGTGTCAAGAAACCATGGCGGGCCGAATTTTGCATAAAGATGCAGCGGACCTAGCTGAAGTAGGGTTCACTTTTGCTCGAGGTGTTTTAGCATTTGTCTCTCTTTCTCTTCACCTTTTTTCCTTCTCCTGGTGGTGCTCTTGGATAAAAAAAACCATCAAAGGAAAGAAAAGCACCAAGGGACAAACTTCGAAATTTTGAGTCAGTATTAGTTGCTGGGATAAGTGGGGAAAAAATAGAAAGGAACATCGTTTTTCTATTTGCTCTTCTCGCTTTTCCCTACTCCTTTCCTCTCGTCTTCAAATGCGTAAACGCGATCTGAACGACCTACTGCCAAGTCTTGTTATGGGTGCGGAAGACGGCGAGTCCCACCAGAATCCTCGACACAATAAGTTTTTCCAAAATTCTGTCCTGCTGGACCTTTTTCTCTTCTATTAACAAGACTTTTTGTCAGTAGACTGTCATTGCAATGGTGTGATGCCAGATATGTTCGATTTCTGATGTAGAGCACATTCACATTCACCCGCTTCGGCCAGACGTATCGGTAGATTCTGGCACCGAGCTCGTCTTTATCTTGTTCGTAACACATCACATCCGATAAGGCTGCTTTCATAGTCTGCGGTCCGTGCCGTCCGCGCCGTCCACGCCGCCCGCGCGGACGGCTCGGACAGGGTGAAAAACGTCAACACGCGCTCCGGCGCATAATGCGCACTTGGCGCGCAGTCGGCGCCTCCCTTGATCGATAATGCTAATTTCGAAACATTTTTTCTGTATTTTGACGTTTTGCGCGCCGTTTTGCTTTTTCTTGCGCTTGCTTAGCCCAAAACGTTTCCTTTTTTGTATGGATTACTGCTTTTGCTCACTAATGGACCCACTTGGTGCTTATTGCCACTTTCAAACACAGTGTATGAACCTAATCATTCCAGAACAGTTGAAAAGCAGTGATTCACATGAAAAAGAAATATATTCTCGCCAAAAAAACAAGCGAAAGCCGGTCGACGCCCTCCAGTTTATAAAAGCGATTTCATCACATTCTATTTGTGTTTTCCTGGTGCTCCTTGTGCCGTGTTGCTTCTCGTACTTTTTCGCGAGAAGCTTTTCCTTTTTGTGTGAATCACTGCTTTTCAACTGTCCTAGAATGGTTAGTTTCATACACTGTGTTTGAAAGTGGCAATAAGCACCAAGTGGGTCCATTAGTGAGCAAAAGCAGTAATCCATACAAAAAAGGAAACGTTTTGGGCTAAGCAAGCGCAAGAAAAAGCAAAAACGGCGCACAAAACGTCAAAATACAGAAAAAATGTTTCGAAATCAGCATTATCGATCGAGGGAGGCGCCGACTGCGCGCCAAGTGCGCATTATGCGCCGGAGCGCGTGTTGACGTTTTTCACCCTGTCCGAGCCGTCCGCGCGGGCGGCGCGGACGGCGCGGACGGCACGGACCGCAGACTATGAAAGCAGCCTAACCTATCTTGTTGGGGTGTGGTTCAATAGTACAGAAAGTGACTTCCTCGCGTTTCGCCGTGCGAAGCATTGTTTTTTGCGGGAATTTCGGGTCCACTGATGATTCGCTGCGGGAATCTCGGCTCCACTGATGATTCGCTGCGAGAACTTCGGGTCCACTCATGATCAGCGGTAGACTTGAGGTTCCCGCAGCGGAAAAATTTTCGCGCTGCGAAATGCGAAAAAGTCGCTTTCTGTCCTAGTATTTTGGCAAAACAATAATCAAATTCCCAACAAAACCGCTCAAATTTACTTTCTGCTAGAAAGCTGTTATTGTTCAGAAACTGTTCAGAGTTATTGGTGACCCTGTGTAAAATATGACGGGCACATTTAGCGCTGTTCTAATTTTGTGCCAGATTGCTGCTGTTAGCTCAGAATGGAATCGGCTGTGAACCACGAAACGATTTTCCGAAACCTTTTTTTCTGATCTTCAGTGGAAGCTGGTCTTTGTTGATAGGAACTGAGAGTTGGCTTAACTGAACCGAGTTAGCTTCACTCAATACACACAACTCCTGTGTGATCGTTTGACTCTTTGTAGTGCTCTGTGCGGTAGTTCAGAATTCAACTAAATGCATACAGACCTTCTCTGTACCATCCTTTTCAGTGCTTCTTTCAAACGAGGATGAAGTGTCTATCAGGCGTGATTTGAGAATTCAGTTGGCAAATACTTTATACGAGTTCAGGTTCATCGAGCGGAAGTCAGACATAAATGGCTGGAGCTTTGCCGCGTAGAATAATCAAGGAAACGCAAAGACTTATGGCTGACCCAGTGCCAGGCATCTCTGCAAGTCCAGACGACAACAATGCACGGTATTGTTTTGATGCTTAAAGACTGAGAACTCCAAAAAGTCGATATTTTCAGTTATTTCCATGTCATGATTGCTGGGCCTCAGGATTCTCCTTTCGCTGGCGGTGTGTTCAAATTGGAGTTGTTCTTACCAGAGGAATATCCCATGGCAGCGCCAAGGTAGTACTTTATCAACCTTTGGAAAACAAATACTTTCTTTTCGCTTGCCGACGACTACAAAGTAGCAATGGCGATTACATAACGCTAACCTTTTGAGCAAAGTTGTATTGCAGAATCGAAATTGAGTGGATTTTTTTCTCAAATAGAATCATAAATTTAATAGGAAAGATGTGTTGTTGTTTTGATGTTCAAAATTTACTTTTGATTAGTTTGATAAAGGTAACTGTGGTGCTTTCCGTCCGGCTTCAAAACATTATTTGCGTCAACTATTTCACTTTCTACTTTTATATGTGGGGCTGTTGACGTAGATGGAATTCGAAGTTATCATTTGACTGTTCAAATTAAGGGCATGTCCCTTGGTCGTACCGGTCTGGTATTTTGATTTAAATGAAAGTAGGGGCTAGAACTGGACTGTCAGTGAAGAGACAATAAAAGGAAATCGGTGAAGAAGCGAGGAATCGGAACCATTTTCTCTTTCGCGTACAAATCGACGTACTTTCTGCAGTCTAACAAGGAGGGTCATTCAGGACGTAAGGTGCTTTTTCAAAATGTTTCGTTGCTAGTAGAGATTCTTACATCGAATCAGGAAGTATTTTCCGTTTTCCCTGTGCTTTTAAGGGTTAAATAGTGGTCCGGAATTCGATTCCTCGATGAGAATTTTTATATTGAGTTGTGGCGTTCAGTTTGCGTCAATCGCCCCACAGTTTTGGTAGATGTTATATCTGTCGTGGTTCGGGAGCGGTTGCCGGCTAAAATGCTAAAATTTGATCGTCAATTTTTTTTGAGCTTCGAATTCAGATGACTCTCTGCAATGTGTCTGTGAAAATTCGTTAAAGTCGCAGGGAGATGGCGCTAAGGTCGCAGTTTTGATCGACCGCCTTGGCGTGCGACACAGTCGGGGGTTGTGGGTACTTTAGACCAGAACGCGGACTGTTTTCGCTCTTCCGGGCAACGCGACACTTCGCGCGGGCGAGGCTAACTGCGCACCCGCAGCGAGACGCTACGGTATTGGCAGAACGCGCGACTTGGACCTGCGCGTTTTTTGAGTGTCTGGCTTTGATGCGACCAAGGAGTTTTGCAAGCTTAATAGCCAGATTAGCTTTGGGTATCAATTGAACCGATGGAAGCTGGAACCAGCATTGGGCGCACTAACTAGCAGTGAAGACGGATGCTAGGCTTACTTTTTACAGAGATGGCATGTAGAGGCTTCTGGAAACCTGAAGCAGGACCAATGGTGATGGACGTTTACTATTTCAACGACCGCAACCTTCTGGCATATGGGGTTTTCGGGGCCTCTATCAT
>MU868346.1:421062-462083 GCA_036418205.1 Ostertagia ostertagi | reverse complement strand
AGGCTAGCACACCCGCAGCGAAGACAGCTACGGTATGGAAGAACGCGCGATTGGAGCGCGTTTTTTGTGTCGGCTTTGTTTTCGACAAGGAGTTTGAAGCTTAATAGCCATGGATTTGATAATGAACGAGGAAGCGGTAACCAGCATTGGGCCGCTAACTAGCAGTGAAGAGGTTGCTAGGTTACTTTTACAGAGATGGATGGTAGATCTTCTGGAGAACCTGGAAGAGGAATGGTTGATGGACGTTTAATGAGACGACTGCAACCTTCTGCATAGGGGTTATTCGGGGCCCTGATCATGAATATGACATTCATTTTTCACATTCGTGCTGATTAACGCATACTTTCTGCTTTCCTAAGCTTTCTTACCTGCAGCGCTTACTACTAACGAGGAATGCTCAATTGGTCAGTCCGGCCATTTGTAATGAGGTGTAGTCCGCTGTACTCGTCTTGCGACGCTGAGCTCAGATCCGTTCTCGGTATCTGCGGAACGATCTTCTGAAAGAAGTTACGAGGGATTCTTCTCACTGTGGCTTTCTCACTTGGCGCCCTCTACATCCTCGCATACAGCTTGCCACGCTCACGTTGAGCCGGTGAGGAACTCTAAATGTGGTACTGGTGGTGCAGTGGATAGCGCGTTTGCTTTACATTTGTGAGGTTAGATGTTCAAATCCTTGCGCATGGCAAACTTTTGCATTTTTCCAGGGCTCCTCATACGAACCCAAAATGTGTTTATATTTGGATATTTTGTCAATTTGCGTCCCCCTTTTACATTTGGAGAGGGCAGACTCTGGAATCTCCTTCTCTGCTCATTTTTTTTCAGTTCTACGTTAAGATGAACTTGGACACACAGAAGCTCTTAAATTAACAATATTTCGAAAAGTTATTCCATATTTAAAGTATATCGTATATAGTATAAAGTCTTATAGGGTAACTTTATACTATATATAGTATAAAGTTATCCTATACGAGCAACTATGATAGTCCCTCACAAAGTGATCGAAACAAAACAGATGTATAGTATAACAGATGTATGGGGACGCAAATCGACAAAATATCCAAATATAAACACATTTTGGGTTCGCATGAGGAGCCCTGGAAAAATGCAAAAGTTTGCCATGCTCAAGGATTTACATCTGACTTCACCAATATGAGGCAAACGGCTATCCACTGCACCACCAGTCCCACAATCAGAACTCCTCACCGGCTCAACGTGAGCGTGGCAAGCGGGATGCGAGGATGTAGAGGCCGTCATAGTGAGAAAGCCACAGTGAGAAGAAGCCCTCGTAACTTCTTTCAGAAGATCGTTCCGCAGATACCGAGAACGGATCTGAGCTCAGCGTCGCAAGACGAGTACAGCGGACTACACCTCATTACAAACGGCCGGACTGACCAATTGAGCATTCCTCGTAAGCTTAGGGGAGGGGAGTGAAACTTCTGCGTGAAGAAAACACGCACCGTGAGGCAAAAGTTGGAGTGTGTCAGACCACAGGGGAACGGCCTGCCCACTTTGGAGCCCTACACTACTCAAAGGCTTAGTCCTATTGCGATCTCATTAGTACGAGGGCGCAGACGAGCAGGAAGCAGGCGCCGAATAGCGCTAACAACAAACCAGGACCCCGAGTAACCCTTATACAGAAGTTTACAGCGAATTTAGTGGAAATCAGTTGTGGCGCCACCCGGCCCCAAATGGCGCTAGCGTCAAAAATGAGTATATCCGTGATGAGGACAGAAGCGTTCCGTAAAAGATGTTATACACTTATGCAGATATCTATACAACAATATGAACCCACAAAATGCAAGCATAACAACACTACTAAATCTCCTTCACCGATAATTAGTAAAGCATCATTTGTGTGGCATCGCCCGGAATCGTGTAAGTCACAAAACGTATTCAATAATGAGGCAGAATTAGTGATTCACCGCATCTATCAATACAATGGGTGTGAGCGCGGGCAAGTTAGGAATCAGAAACTTACAAATTCACGTATGCAAAAAAAGCTGCTCCAATCGCGCGTTCTTCCATACCGTAGTTGTCTTCGCTGCGGGTACGCCAGCCTGCCGCGCGATGTCGCGTTGCGATGAGCGAAAAAGTCGCGTGCTGTCCTAAGTACCCACACCCGACACAGTCTACCTTATAATATGAGAGTACATCTTGATTGAGAAGGAGATCATGCAGAAACCATACAATGCATTTTCATCACGCCACGAAACGAAATGGTAGTAACCGCAATCTAGTTGATTGATACTCCATCTGTCACATCAGGCAACTAGTTAGGCCGTTGGTATATCCTATGCCCTTCTCGCTCGGCATGTCTCTTGTCTCCTGCGGCTTGAGGAAGGGGAGAGATAATGACCTGTACCTGTTTTCACTTACCTTTATTTTATTTCTACCGTCTACCAATACTTCGTGTGATGCGAGACTAATCGAACCGAACAGCAATCAAAGGAGAGTTAGTTCGACAGAAATCAGTGATTGATTTTTCCTTATCCGAATCTAAAGTGTAGTGACCAGTGGAACGATCAGCATAGGGTGCCAAGAATTCAACAGCAGCGGTCCTTGGAGGCTCTTCCCCCTGCGGCTTGGGGAAGGGGAGAGATAATGACCTGTACATGTTTTCACTTACCTTTATTTTCTTTGTCTACCAATACGTTGTATAAGACAACGTTAAATTGCTGCAGACAAATCTAGAACATTATTAGACACGAAGTGACATTGGACAACTGAATTACAAATAAAAAAGGATCGCCATCAATGCCTTCTCTATTAGTTTGGTCCATAAGTTTTGCATCAAATTACATTAATGCTAAAGAATTTTGGTGACAACTCCGGAAATTCCACAACGTGTCTGTTGACGTAGCACCCACCTTTGCAATTTCAGCCAACCGTCGAGCTCATTGTCTCGCTGCTTATTATGGATATTGCAACGATTTCGCGAAAGCTCTTAGTGCCTTTGTTTTTTACGAGTACTGCTTGGAATGTTTCGTAATTCATGGTATATCAAGGATTAGCCAGAAGATGGGCGAGGGCACGCCCTCTCAATTACCAACTTCGGTCAAAGGCACTATCATAGTTTTGGGACTTATCCGGACTGGGGTGCCCGCTTGATGGCTGTATTGTGCATATATAGAAGCGCTATAACTTTTGCTTTTGCTCTGCGGATAGCAAATCGTCACAAGCCAAAACGAGATACCTTGGATAAATTACAATCACCAGTCAAAGCACTGTGGCGGCATTTCACGACAGCGTTGGGGATTCCAACTGCCAAGATTTCGAAAGGTATGACGGTGTGGAGGTGAGGCTAGAAGATGAGTATTACGACGCAAACTTCGAAGCAGTCGAAGACGACGAAAACTCGTCAGAGCAGAAGCACCTGGCCAGACTTTCACAGAGTGCGGCTTGCAACTCTTCCCAAGTGTGGTCGCACTGGACTGGCTTTGACTTGGTTCCATGAATGTTATATGGAAATCGTCTGCGACTGTCAATCAAGTTCCCAATTTCAATTTCAAAGATATTCATTCTAGCAGTGATGGTGTGGTAACAAGAGGGGCCGCTACAGCGCGAATAGCTCTGGATGAAAATCCCAGGTCATCCAGCGTACGTCAATCAAACTTCTATAATTAGGTGATTAGTAGTTACAACGTAAAACACATTGGTAACTTAATTTCAAAAATCGTATTCCAAGGGTTAAAGATGATCCACGCTCCAACCACCCCATGAGTGACGATCACAGTGCCCCACTGACGGGATCAAGAGGATACCTGGATAGACTATAGGTCACTTGCCAGAGCAATTCTGATGCGACAAGGAGACCGCACTGTGACATCCTTTAGGTTGTACAGACCGGAAGATACAGAGTTTGAATCTCACAATCATCTGTCCTGAACCCGAATGAACCCCAAACACCATCTGACACGTCATGTTGATGTCGGCTTACTATAGATTCTTCAAATGACCATCCATCACATTTGCCAACAAGGGAGGTCGTTCAGGGTGTGCCAAGCTTTTTCAAAACGGTCTTTTGCATGATACAGAGGTACATGCGAGAACCACAGATTCCCGGATTTTTGGTGGAATACGAGAGCAGTTGAGCTATGGAAACCCCTACATGTAGATGTTTTAGTAAACGCGGAAGTCAACCGTCCACAGCTCGATTGCAACGCCTCAAGTACAAAAGAAGAGCAAGACAGAGATCGTTTTTATCACACCGCTGAACCAGCTCTTGCTAAGGGAATCCAGGAAAACTTTGGGACTCTCGGACGGAGACTTCTTCCGTATCCACCCGACAGCCTCGACCTCGTGCCAAAGGATGTCCACCTGCTTCTCTCTTCAGACCACCTTTTAGAGAACAGATCTAATCCTAACCATGATGTCAAAATCGACATCTGATTTTTCTTCGATCAGAGCTGAGTGGAGTTCTAAGCACAGGCATCGAACAGCTTCTAGCGCGTTGGTAATACTTGGTAGATATTGATGGCGTGTAGCACGCTGGATGAATGGAACAAGAGATAATAAAACATTAAAATCAATGTTCAGCCAATTTTTTGCAAGAATTATCGACCAACCTAATAAGATTTTGCCATTGACCGTCTGAAGGACGCCCGAGAGCCTGAAAGCAGTTGGATTTCCTGAAACTAAATATTCAAGACCTGCCCTAACCGTGAAAAAGGTGCGCCTGGTGGTGGTTTTAGGTCTGGAAAAGGACAATTTGAGCTGACCACCCCTAGTTGTAGATGGAATAAGGCTGTGAAATTGAGAAATTTGAACCGCGGATCTGTCGCTGAGAAGATTATAAATCATATGTAGGTCAGAGTAAGTCGTCTAGACTGAAGAAGAGGAATATCATTAAATCTGTTCCGTATTTAAGCCGTTGGCATTCTAGTATACAGAAACCCTTCGCGACAAACCAGCATTTTCCTGGTGAAATTATTTCTAACCTTCTCAATCAGAGCAATGTATTTCTTTATATGCGGACAGAAAACCACCGTCCAGTTCTCTATCACTGGCAGAGCATATGTTTTGTATACTGGAATGAGTGTTCTACTTCCTTGCTTGTCAGAGTTTTGAAAATTTGATAGGTTCGGTGGTACGCTTTCTTGTAGATCAGCTTGCAATGTTGAGAAAAGTCGAGCTTATTCTTGTATCGGAACCCTAGGTCCTTAATTTCACTAACCTACGAGATCTGTTTCCTATTTATGAAGTAATTGGACGGGCTTAGACAACCCAAGTGCATGTGAAGGTATTTGGTAGAGGACAGAGGAATCTGCCAGTCTGAGGACCAGTGTGCAGGACTATTGATGGAGGACTGTAAGGACTGGGGCATCCTGTGCGGAGTTTCAAACTTCACCAATGGCGCCGCACGCATTGCGCACACAGCACAGTTCCGATATAGGATGGTGCGGCATGAATTTTCGAATTAGGCCAAATACACTTCGAATATCTGACTTTCAAGCTGAATTCTGTCCGAATGCCTCATGCTTCATCCACCGATGGCCTTTGAACTTCCCTCCTTCCTCTACCAATTGTCCGTAATCGTCAACCAATTGTCCGTTTTTTCCGGCTTCGGACTGCCTCCGGACCGATTTACAACCTCGTAGTAAACTCCACTTCTTTGCATGTCTCACCATTCTTTTTTTTCCTCGCCAACCTCTTGCCACTCTGCTCTCCTGAGCCGATTTATAAATTTGGTGGCGAATCCCTGCTCTTTTGCTCTCCGCACACCATTAGGTATTCACTTACTTTCCTTCGCCCGCTTCTATCCGTGTCTCCAGGACTTCTTGCAGTCAATTCACAGTTTTGTGGATCCGCACTCCTTGAAAATGCCTCGCCCACCAAAAGCAGTTGGGTTCCACTCGTTCACCCATCTATATCCACATTTCTCCCGGTCTCCGGGACTTGTTGGAACCGAGTTATGAATTTCCGCCGCAAACTCCCCCACTTTGGTGTACGCTCTACCCATCAATAGCAGCTGCCTTCCCGTGCGTTGTCGGACTCGGCCCACTCTTTTCCCGGTCTCCTGGACTTCTCGGAACTAAATTGTAAGTCCAGGGCAAACTCCGCCCTTGTTGGTGTACGCCCGCCCACCAATAGCAGTTGACTTCCCTTCCGTTGACGAACTCAATTCATTTTTTTTCCGGTCTTCAGGACTTTCGGAACCGAGTTACGAGTTTCCGTCGCAAACTCCGCCCACTTTGGTCATGCCCCGCCCACCGACAACAATTGGCCTCCACTCCTCCACCCACCTCCATCCACCTTTTTTCCAGTCTCCAGGACTTCTTGGTACCGAGTTATCGGCTCAACCGGCTCACTAAGACTTTTCTGGCCCGAATCATTAAGACTTGTAGTAAACGCTGTACACTTCAGAGCGCGCTTCGCCCATTGTGTGCGGACCTTCGCCCATGTCACGTATGCTGGTAACACCTTGAACATGCTTCCCCACACCAACTCATTTTCTGCTTTGTAGGCTTTCTCCCAACCGAGTTATGAAATTTTGATAAAGCACTGCTTTTTTTGGAGAACGTCCCGCCCACTGAGGGTGGGTCTCCCTCGATGTGACTTACCAATGCACACCTTTACCCACTTTTTGGCCCAGTTTCAAGGTTGTTTCGTCACTGATATTGAAATCTTGATCGTCGTGCAGTTCATTTCGATGCACGCCACGCCCAATATGCGCCCAGTGAACTCTGCTGAGTCGATGTGTGTTTTATACTTCGCAAGACTTTGTCAGCCCATCCCACACTTGACCCGGTCCCTTCAGGCGGATCCCGAAGAGCTAGGAAATTCCGTGACAGACACGGAACGACAGACGAAGCGCTTTATAGCAAGTAGGATAGAATTTTAGATCATCAGCGTACTGCTTACACATAACATCGTATTTAGAGCTAATCAAGGGCAAATCCGCTGAATATATATTGAAAAGCTTGGGGGATAACACCCCTCCTTGAGGAACTGCGCTATTACGATTAGAATGAAAGACTTCCGAATGAGAACTGTTTATACGGACTTGAGGACAATGTTCGCTGAGATATTCCTTAACCCACTCAGATGTTTTCTCATGGGATCCAAGCCGGCGAATTTATACATCAGCTTTTTGCGAATGTCTTTGTCAAAAGCTTTGGTAAAGTCGAAAATTACATCCACATTCTCCTTATTATCTGAAGCCTATGTCCAGTCATTAAGTGGTCCAAGCATGCTCGTAATTACAGACCTTCCAGCTACGAAACCATGCTGTGGGACAGGAATGATTTTGTTTTTGGCAAGATGTTGAAGACTATGCTTTTTTTTAGCAAGTTGTCGAATATCCTACAAAAAAAATGGATGTGATGCTGATGGGAACTTCAGGATAATTTTAGCACTCCTTTGGGAACATTGAAATCTCGTAGCTTCAAATGCTACTTCAAACCTACTTTACAACAAGTTTACAAAAAGCGTTCTGAAGAATGCAACCACTTTTTGGAGGTCCGCAACTTTTTGGTGTTCAAGACTGTTTACCACTTCACCTTCAAACTTTCAAAAGGTGTTAGCCATTATGCTAAAAGTTGTCAACCATTATAGCCTTCCTCTGCCAGCTATTTTGTAAAAGTTCCTGAACTAAACTGTGCCTGTTGATGGAATGATATACGACTTTTCCTACAACATGCATTTTCAAGGCATCTTAGCGTCTATGTTGTGCCATGTTCTGCAGTTTCCTGTTTTCCATTGTCCCTACATCGTTCTGCTTAGCTGAAAGAACTAATTTCGTAAGCTTCAAGTAGACAGTATGGATCGAAAGCATTCAAATTAGTAGGACGGTTGAAATGCCAAGAGAGAGTGGCAATATTACTGTGGTACACTCTCACAGCGACCAAAAAAGGCTGAACTAATCGTTTCTAATATTCGATGGAACCAAGAAAATCTAAATTTCAGGTACGGTTTATGACCAAGATTTACCATCCCAACATCGATAAACTAGGAAGAATTTGTTTGGATATTTTGAAAGGTTTGTTTTTTGAATTGGTTTCATCGTGTTTACATCGTATTCTACTGCCTTTCGCGTCGCAGATGTGATACTAGTCCCACCAGGAAAGATCTCTTGCTCAGCCCGGCCCAATGAAATGAGATATGCCTTAATAACTCAAACTTGAAAAAAATTTCTAACTCTTGAAATGCTGAGCTCAGTCTGCTTTCATTACCTGCTAAATTTTTCTCTGTCAGATTTCGAAGGGTATTGCCGCCCTTGCTTTCCAGTGTCTTGCCTGCAATCACGTATAAGTTCCATTATAAACGTCACGAAGGACGAGCGTAGCGGTGGCACAACTGGTAGCGCTCTTGCTTCTGCAGCAAGCCCTTGTGGGTTCGGTTCCTTCCGGCGTTCGATGTTTTGCTTCTTTTCAAGCCAGAAAGCCCTAGTGAGTACGTCATCGTTACTGCGGTCGCCTGATGCTATTGGGTGACCCATAATTTTTGGCCGAATTTCGGCACATCGTTTTCTTCAAGATTTTCCTTTTCTGGGAATCAATTAATCAAAAATATAACCACCATCATAATCATTGATATTACATTTGCTAGGGAACGAATGGATTCTCCCAGAAAGAGTGAAGCTGTAGGATGAGAGTTCGGAGAGGTCAATTTTGGGATGGCTGTCTTCACCGAGCTTTTTCTCTCGTAGCTGCTGCAGCTTCAGTGCGCTGGGGAGGAGACAGTACCATGGAGCAATGAGTGCTAAACGTCAGATGTGGTATCGTGGTCCAGCCAGTTCCTCTCGAAACAGGCGAGCTATCTTTTTGAGGCCGGGCTTTCATCGAGACGCTTCGGGCCGTTCTCCCGCATAGCGACGGCCATCTTCGGGAGTTATCCCATGGTTACCTCTGCTATGCTTGTCTGCATAACGTGAAGCGGTTTTCAAAACGGGATGCCCAGCGAATTCAACAAGCAGGGGTAACGTCATCTGATGAAAGAGCTTTGATTGAGATGGTGGATCCAGGCTGTGAGGCTGGCTTGCATGTTTGCACTTTTTAGGGGTTTTGCTGGCCAATTTTTTTTGAAATTGCGAGTTCCGAGCTTCCAGTAATTATAACTCTCCTTTTTCGTTGCTATTGCAAACTTTTGACACCGCAAGAATAGCGAGCGTGAAGTTCCTATTAGGAGCTTGATCGATTCTCATAGTTCCTTTTTTTCTGAAGAACACATTCGCATACATTTTCCTCTGGGTATTTGAGCAGTAACTTCGAGTTTAATTTTAACAGTCATAGCTTTCTTCCAAAGCCTTTGCTAGTGGTAGAGCGAAATTTTAATAACACAGAGGATTACGCTTCCTGAAGTATGCCAAAATAATCTTGAAGAAGCTTTTTTCAAAAATCTCTGAAAGTTTTATCTAAAGCCTCTGTAGTCAATCCTTTCATATCGTTGCACTTCCTTGCTCTTATACTTGGGATGGTAAAAAAGTCCTGAGCCGATTTTTCGAAAGCTTCAGAACTTTCGCTTATTGATCGATACCTAGAATCTGCTACGTTATAGACTACCGCTGTCGATCATACTTTTCCACAGTAGGCCATATTTGGGGTTTGGGGCCTAAGCCCATACTTGCAGAAGCTCATGGTCTGATACGCCACAGGAATACGGATCTAAAGCGGCGTCTGTAAACAACCACCATGCATCGAATGTCAGTGTGATTAAGCGGCCGGATTATGTTCGAAGATGAAATAGAAATACCCAGTACTCGTTACCGCATTTCTCCGAACATCCACCATACATTGTCAGGAATTCGGTAGAGCGCAGCGGTCTAACAGTACCTCATTTTAGGCTAATGATAACAAAGCAAATCAAAAAATATTGGAATGAAATGTTTATCTGAAGTGTGGTTTTTAGAGACCTCTATATTCTTGCGCATATTGCATTATCGGCCATTATCCGCCATTATCACTTTCTGTCCCCCATCAAATTTGTTCCCGTCCTAACCTTCAGCTTACTTCTTGAAACCATCGCCTCACCGTTAATGGGACGCGCGCTATGGATATCGTGAAATCGGCGTTTTGGCGCCTGATACCGGATCGTATCAGTCATTGTAACTTTGGTTCCCCCACCAAAGACGTTCCCGTCCTACCCTTCACATCACTTCTTGGGAGCGACGTCTCACTGATACTGGAACGCGCGATGTGGATATCGTGAAATCGACGTTTTAACGCCTCTTATCGGACCTTATCAGTCGTTATCACTTTGGTTCCCCCACCAAAAATGTTCCCGACCTGGCTCCTACATAATACTAAAATCACAGCGTTCCATGGTTGCAGTGATACGCGCTATGAATTTCGTGACAAACAGACGCACACAAACAGATACTTAGCGAATTATATACAGTAGGATGAGCGAACTCACCTCCAATCCTTCAGTAAAACGATAGTGGTCTAACAAACAATAGCATTCTATCGATCGACAGTCCGAAACTTGGCAAAATGCCAGCGTTGGGCCGAGCAACCTGCCACACCGCCACATCGAGTCACCGCATCGCCTCCGCACGGCAAGTATCAATCGCCGCGTGCGACGGCCCGGCGTCTACTCCAGGGGCGGTACCTTCCCCCGGGGGTTGGGGGACGAAAATCCCTTCGACTTTTCTCTGTCTTCCCAACTGGGATTGTCCTGATAAAGGGCCTAGTTGATGTCTGTATGTATGTCACAGTAAATATGCATTGAACATGAAGAAACTTCATCGTTGAAAACAAATAAATTTAAAGGGATTTCCGTTCCCCAATCCCTGGGGGAAGGATCGAATACCACCCCAGGAGGAGAACCGCACGTCTATCCCCCTCTGCCCTCCAGCCGCCACTGTAGCACCATGTGGAATGACCGGAAGTAGGCTCAGTAAGTGTTTATATAGTTGTACGGGTAATATCATAATTATCCTATTTGAACAATGATAGCTCAATTACTACGAGCTACTCGATTCTGTTAGCGGTTGTTCGTTCCATTATCTGCCTTATCACCCACTTCATTAGCGGACGGAACGTCAAACATAGATACAAACCAAAACATCGAGTTTGCCACTGCGGCAGATTTGTAAAATATCAGTTTTGCTACGCTCGTTACCGCGTGGCAAAGTAAGCCTCAGGAGAATGAGCACAGCCGCGTTCTTGCATTGGGCGACATGTATGGTTTTGATGGATTTGACTGGAAAGCGGTCATAGAGGCGACCACATTGCCATTAGAGCGCACTGGCCGCAATTGCCTCATTCTGCTGTGGCCGGACAACTCGTCCGTATCACCCAACTATCAGATTTTAATAATTGCTCGATCTTAATTATGGTATCCAAAATTCGCTGAGTCCCAATGCTGTAAAAAGGGAGCGGTAATTTCTGCTGGCCTGATAACAGGCAAGACGAACAGAACGGGTTGTGTTGCGCGGACGAGTTGTCCGGCCACAGCAGGATGTGGCAATTACGGCCTGTGCGCTCCAATGCCAATGAGATCGCGCCATATGACACGCACCCGATTTGACTGATGTTGTTAATGAAAGGTTATTATGGTGCTGGTGATTAGGCATCATTTCCCGTAGCTCGTTAGTACCCAAAAACATCCATCCTTTTTGGGACCCAACATGGCCTAGCGGCCGAATAAGCCTTGGATAACCAATACAACTGCCCAAGCTGCAGGATAGTTGCTTACGCTATCAGGGCTCACGGATACCATGCTCCGGATATTTGAATGGTCTACCGGTTACTAGTTCTCATACCGGTGACATTGAAATAGAAGCACAAACACCGATTACAAATATTGACCATCTTGAAAAGCTCAGGTAGAGCGGTCTAATGAATCTGGTGACGACAAAATCCCAAACGAAGTGGAGTGCCTTTCTCTCACGCATCTAGGTACGAACTTCAGTGACTCCTTCGTTCTCAAGTTAATTGCTCTTATCAGCCCTTATCAGTTGTTGTCACTTTTTGTCACCCATCAAATATAATCGTTCGAAAGAGCTCCCTGCTGGAATCCGTGCAGTGAGTTCCGTGACTTTGCATTCCAACGCCCTTTGTCAGCCTTTATTAGTTGTTCCTATTTATATTTATTGGGTTGTCCGGAAAATCCTGCGACACTTGGAATTTGCGAAATATTATTAAAAGGCTTCCTCTCTAACGGGGAAACAGTTATGGATCCTACAAGTCCGAGTATCCTTCGACCCATCGTGTATTATGAATTCCTACAAGGGCATTCTGCAAGAGATAACATCTAATAACATCTGCGCTGCATTCAAGAAGGATGTGGTACACCATTCCACGGTCAGTCGCTGGTATCACCGCTTCGAGTCCGGAGATATTTCTCTCGAAGGACATGAACGTCCTGGACGCCCATCAACCCTTCGTGATGAGGACTTACGCAGCGCTTTGATCTCAAAGCCGAACATAACCACTCGTGAATTAGCAACGACACTCAGGAGCAGCAAAACAACCGTCAGCGATCGCCTTGCCTCTCTTGGCTTCCGCAAAATTCTTTCGACATGGGTGCCTCATGAACTCCGCGAATCGGACCGGGCCTGTCGTGTTAGCATTGCCGAGTCATTGCTACTTCGTCCGCACAGAAAGGATTTCTTGAATGGAATAGTGACGGGAGACGAAAGCTGGGTCCTTTACGTAAACGATACCCGCAAGAGAGTGTGGTTGCCAAAGGGCGAAGTGCCACCGAAGCAATCGAAACGTGGTTTGCAAGAGAGGAAGGTTCTCCTATGTTGTTGGTGGAATTGTGATGGGATGCTTTACTACGAATTTCTGGATAGTGGCACTGCTGTGACGGCGACGACGTACTCTAACCAACTACAGAAGGTAGCCAATGCAATCCTCCACAAGTACCCAAAACGACTGAAAACCTATCTCCTGCACGACAACGCTCGCCCCCACGTGGCAACGATGACGCGTCAGAAGATTCAGGAGCTAGGTTGGGAAGTACTACCTCATCCACCGTACTCTCCTGATCTAGCCCCTTCCGACTACCACTTATTCCGAGCCTTGAAGCGGCACCCACGAGACGAAAATTTCGATAATCAGGAGCAACTCAAAATGGAGGTGGGCAACTTCTTCAGCACGCAATCCGCTGAATTCTGGAGAAGTAGGGACTGACAAACTACCACTTAAATGGATGAAGGTCATCGATAATAACGGCGACTATATCACTGATTGAACTTGTCTTTTATTGTATAAAAAACGATCTGAAATTTGTGTTGTTAGTGTCGCATTACTTTCCGGACAACCCAATATTATTAGTTCCTAGCACCCGCTAAATATGTTTCCGTTCCACCTCCTACATCAAATCTTAGAATCGGCTCTTAAATCTTAAACTGCTGCGACACGCACTATGAATTTTGTTACGGGCAGACGGATGAACACATACAGACAGGCATACTTAGCGAATTATATATAGTAGGGAAATAAAAAGTATTATAAAGCCACTCGTGTTTTTTGGATTCATTGTAATGGTAGAACTTTCAGGTTGTTTTCAATTGCTCTTTTTTAGAAAATGACGGAAAAACACCGCTCGAACTCAGAAAAAGGTCAAATCTGCAAGGCAAGAGTTGGGAAATTTTCCGTTCGGTCTAACCGCGCATGATTTGGGCCCACCTTATGAGCTTGTTAAAGGACGAATTCACGATGACAAAGCTACCCATTTCAAATTAACCTGGGGATGGTGAGTGGTACACGAAAGAAAGAGGAACCGTGAGAAACGGCCCAGAACCCGAGAAATGGTACCCCTTCCTTGCCCGTTGATTTGAGCATTGATGCGACTCTCATCGTTGTGCCCTCTTCAACACTACGCTCTCTCAGCTATCTAATCACTAGCCACGTATTGAACTACGGCGAGTGATCAGATGATCGGTGGGCGGAGAGCGCCGGACCCGCCAGCTTTGAGGCATGATAGGTCGCCGAGGTCAAATTTTTCCATGCGAATTGCGCGTCAGTTCGCCCCTTCAAGAAGTCCGTGGGTCCCTCAACTAGGTCAGTTTCCCTTTCTTCGACCTTCATTCTAATCGTGAATTCCTCCTTTAACCATTACGTGAAGAATCCTACAGCATGGAGTTCAGATGAGGCCTGGAGCTTTTCCTTTGCGTTCATTGAAATAGCCGTTGCGTTCATTGCGTTCAAAAAAAAGCGGCCGATTTTCTCAAGGGATGCTTCAGAATGCAACCTTCAATGAAGCTTAATTTCTTGAAGGATACGGTTTGGTGTTTCTTAGGGGAACTTTGAGACTCTAGTTCGACGGAAAATGAGTAAGGCAACTTCAGAACACGAAATCGTTGCAAAAATTAAGCCATCTTACCTATGAGGCGAGACTGCAGACGCACAGTAAGAAGTATCGCGCCGAATTTGATGCCCTTGTCTCAGCAAGTATATGCTATGCAACAGTTGGCTTAATTTTTGCGACCTCAACGCGACGGCTATTTCGACCAAAATGCGAAGAAAAAGGTCCAGTCCTCTTCTAAATCCTGTATGCTGCACGATTCTTGACGTAATGGTTAACAACCACGTAAGCTGGGTTCAAATCATGCGCGGTTTGAACGCTTGGCAAAATTCCTCACTTTTGCGTAGATTTTGCCTTTTTCTGAGTTCGAGTGGTGCTTGTCGTCATCTCCTGTCCGTCACCAAGTACATTCATTTTTTTCCGCGCATGCGCGATCCCTTTTCAAGTATCTTGTGTTTATTTCATGGAAGGATCCCTAGCATAGCCACAAGCATTGTGGTCCATAGAAAGGTCACGTATGCTTCAGACCAGAGAAGGATTTCTGAGCCTCATGAAATCTTCTTTAGTTAACTTTCGTTAGTACTTTCGTTTTATCAATGTGAAGATTGAAAGGGTAGTAGAAGTCAACGGAACCTGAGGGATGGCAGGATTTAGTTTTCGATTGGAAAATCAAGCGCGATTTGCTTTTGACGTCCATTGCAGCAGAAAAATTCTGAAATTTTTTTCCCTTGCTATTTCACGTTTTCAATCGAAATCTCGCTACTGTATCCTGTATACCACTGAAAATTCGCTTGGATGACCTGAGATGGCTGCTCTCGCAAAATCGCGGCTGTCCCGCGCGGCTGAAAAGTCAAGCGCACATTGTCGTCAGCGTGCCAAACAGCTTTAGATATGCGAATTTAATCTATCTCTTTGGTAGCTGGCACATCAGCACGAGATGAGATCTCCAGTACTCGATTCTTGAATTGCTAAAACAGGAGCGGAGGAATTTATTTCGTTTTTAGTCGTTAATCTCACCTTAGAAGGTGACAGTGATTTATTGCATTTCGACTCCTGCCGCTAGAAGTATCACAAAACTGGTGGAGTGGACGTAGGAAGTACTCTAAGTCGGTAGTCTCTCTCAGGACAACGCAGTCGGAAAAATCCACCTCACGAGGTGTGTGTGTGAGGTGTGTCGTGTATCCCTACTATAGAGAATTCGCTAAGTATGTCTGTCTGTGTGTACGTCCGTCCGTCTGTTACGAAATTCATAGCGTGCTTCGCTGCAGGTGCGGAGAGCTGTATTTTGAGTATGGTGTAGGGGTGGGACGGCAACATTCGATGGGGTCTAGAAAGTGATACCGACTGACAAGATTTTACAGCAGGCGCTGAAACGCAAATTTCACGAAAGTCATAGCTCGCGTACCAGCAGCAGTGGAGCGTTGTTTCCAAGAAGTGATGTTCAGGGTGGGACGGGAACAGTTCGGTGGGGTGCAGGAAGTGATAAGGGCCGATAAGGGCCGATAAGGGCCGACAATTACAATATTCGTAGGAACATAGAGACAATTTAAAACCATATTTTTCAGATAACGCATTTCACTTCGGTATTATCTCATTGCGCTGTTGTCATCAACATAAAATACCGTTCGACTGCTACCCTCCCAAGGTTCCAAAGAATGTATGATTGATGTTCAGTGATACACGATAATGGGTATTTCTAAAAATCGTTGGCATCAATATTGTTCGACCGCTAAATCATCCTGACATCCAAGGCATGGTGGCTGTTTACAGACACCACTCTAGCTCCCACTCCACCGCGCGTATCAGATGATTGGCGTAGAGATGGGCATTCTATGGAAGGCCACCTAACGCTTTTAACGAAGTAAGTTATTGTTTAGCGGCCGAACCTTACGCTCCGCCGCCAGGCCAGCTTCACGGAGCCCTTCCGTGTCATGCACGCGGTAGTGTGCGGAGCTAAACTGGTAATTTATAAAGGCTGCAGCTATAAGGGCATTGCTTCGGAGCAGGGTGAAAATCGTGTGGAGGAGTGGGTGGCAGCACGTCCATCCTAAAATCAAATGGTCGTACTGCTTCGTTGATGTGAGTAAACTTGTTAACACATTGCGTACCGCGTGCGCCACCATGTGGCGATTCCGCTCAAAACAGCATAGTATGATCTGATTTATTGGTCACTTTTCAATGCTCCTGAACTGTTTCCACTCATGTTCAGACCGCGAAACCATACATGTCATCACTGATAAAACTGTTGGTAGATTAATGATGATACTTTTTGAAAAACCAGCTTAGTACCCCGTCAACCGCCGGGACCTTCCTTTAATGCGCAAGCTTTCTATCCTCCGCTATGGTCCCTTCCTCCTGTGACACCAACACCTGGAAGTGACGCGTATGCAACACAATGGTGTTTCATACAGTAGAAGGGACACAATCATAATATGACGGTAGATTTCTCGCTTGCCTTCCTCATCCTCCCTTCCTCTATCCACTGCCCTCCAGCTGCCACTGCAGCACCATGTGGAATGAACGGGAGTGTGCTAAGCAGGTGTTTATATAGCCCTAAGAGTGTTATCACAACTATCCTGCTACAAAACATTGATATCTGAAATCCTGTAAGCTACCCGATTTGTTATCGGTTTGTTTATCCCATGAGCTTCCTTCTCACTCACTTCATTTTGCGGACGAACCACATACATACATACACACACACACATACAGATACACAAACCGACACACAAAGTTAGCGCTTTATATAATAGAAAGGATATAGAATAGATACAAAGGTATATATAAAACGGCGGTACGCAAATGTGTTAACTAAACTTCACGCATTTCAATTTCGGCCGGCGCTACAACCTCTCTGCACCATGGTCCACTTGTGCTGGCACTGACCCCACGAGTACGCTCCCCCAAACCCATTCTGACAATACGGCCGCCTGTCGAGGATTTTCTCGACCGCTTTTCACTGTGTTTCATAGGAATAGAAAGCAGTCGGCCGAGCCGGAAAGACAGAGTAAGAATATATATTTTTGGCTATACTACACGACCTAAACTACTAAATATACTAAACTTTCTGTTGCGTATCTCATTTGGTTAGTTGATGTAAATATTATACACTTCAGACACAATGGTCCCCTGCGGCTGCAAGATTCGCACTGTATTGTTATCAATTCAGGCACTCTTTCTGCTCCCATCTGAGGTTGTCAATAAAGCTCTATCACTCTATATGTAACCAGAACTTTGGTATGTTGGTTTGTCAGTGCGTGTGTGTGTCGTTCTGTCCGTCCGGACCAAGCGCTCACAAAATCAGGGAGTACGAAGGGCAACACTTCGAGGTCTTGATGTCGTGATCATGATAACACCCACAGCGGCCATATAAACACCGATCGAGCACACTTAGTCTCATTCTACACGGTGTTGCCGTGGCAGTTGGATGAGCGGGGGGGGGGCGGGAGGGTGGAGGGGGTTAGAAAGGGGAGGCTGGAAGGGAGGGAGAGAGAGAAAGAGGGAGGGAAAGGGGAGAGGAGAGAGGGAGGAAGAACATGGTGTCGCCATGCGCCGGAGAGAAAGGATAGAGGGAGTTATAACATACTCTATAGTGAGGTGGTCAATGGAGTACGTCATGCTGTGGTTTACCGTGGTTCCTCCCTACCCTGTGATGCGGCGATAGCGGGCGGAGCAAACCTGGTCAAGTTATATTTCAAATAGAACTTTGCGGCATTGGACCATCATCGAAAGTTCTGTACTATTTTTGGTCGGCAAATATATTGCATTTTCAAGTTGAGGCACTTACAAGGGAGGTCGTTCAAGGCAAACAGAGCTTTTTCCAAACGGTTTTTTGCATGTCGTAGAAACTCATGAGTGGACTACAGAACCATGGTCCATTTTCGCTGGATGGCCCCGAGAAAGCGAAAATTGGTGAGGAAGTGGTCCAAGGATCAATCCTCTTGATGACAAAACTGTTGCATTTATGTTGGAGCCTCGTAATTTTCTCGAAGTAGCACCAGCGCAAGAATTAGATATCACATCAGGGCCACCAGTAATTATTAAACTCAAATTTTAATTGGAATATGGTGGAAAAAAAGTTGTAACGGCAGAAGATCGCCAAATGGTGCCGAAGTGGGGTAAATTGGAGCCGTCTGGAATAATAAATGTCATGTTCGTGATCAGACTATTAGACATTTGCTGATGACGAATTTTAGAAAAAAGATTTAGAGCAAGTTCCGAAAAATTGGCCATCGACAGGTCGTCAGTAGCTCATGGGATACTTCAGCCAGCTATTGGAAAATTAGGTTTCCTTGCAATCCTCTTCTGGTAATAGAAAATTACACTACGGAATGAATAATGGCAGGCAGCCGAGCTAGTGATGGGAACAGCAAATGTTCTTCATGAAATTGAGCTTTGAATTCCGTGAATCATCAGGGTGTTTCACTTGATTTCCGCGCGGCGCTCGTCTTCAAGTCGCCCGCCGGCATGCATGACGACCTGTGCCCCACCTTCCTCTACTTCTTCTCCCTAGCGTTAGTCCCGCGCAGTCGCAGGGTCCGCTGTTTTTGTAAGCCGTCGCCACTTCGCTCTGTTCAGGGCATCTTCCATCGTGGCTGCCTAGGTCCTTCTTGATTACGTCTTTCCACCTTTTCTTCGGGGCTCCTCGTGGTCGCTTGCCTTGTACTTCGAAGTCCATCGCTGTTCTTATCGGATGGTCCTGTGGCCTCCTTAGCAAATGCCCATACCATCGCAGACGCCGTTCCCGTACCTTCAGATGGACAGAGGCAGTCCGCATGACCGCTCTGACCTCCTCGTTTCTGACATTGTCCAGCCGCCTCCAGCCGCAGGCCCATCTCAGCATCCTCATTTCGGCAGAGTGGAGCTGCCGTTCCTGATTCTTGTTCAAGGCGCAGCACTCGCTGCCGTAGAGCATCGCAGGCCTTACCACTGTCCGGTACACCTTCCCTTTTAGCGCCCTGGAGCACCTTCGATCGCAGAGGATTCCAGTGGACTCCCTCCATTTCATCCATGCATGACCCGAGCCTTCACCGCCTGATCCACACTATCGTCGGCTGCCAGATCACTCCCAAGGTGTCGGAAGTCCTCCACCCTTCCGATGATCTCACATGGCCGTCCACGATCGGCTCTACCCTCTTCGGAGCTCAGGAACTTGGTCTTCTTGACATTCAGCCGTAGCCCACCTTCTGTCAAGACTTTCTGCCATTTCTGCACCTTGGCTTGAAGTTCCTCTCTGCTAATCGCTATCAAGGCGACATCGTCAGCATACAGGATAGTCTTCAGTGGTCCCTCCATGAGTCCCTTCACCAGGCCATCGTGTTAGGAGGAAGAGTGGCTCCCTCGTACATACCCCTCACCAGAGAGATGAGGTGTTCTGGCACGTTTCGTTCCCTAAGCGACCTCCATAGCACGGCTCGAGGTAGCCGGTCGAGCGCCTTTTCCAGGTCGAGGAAGGCTAGGTAGCAAGGCCTGCACTTTTCGCGATACTTCTCCATCACTTCCCTGGCGATGAAGATGGCATCCGTTGTGGATCTTCCAGGCATGAACCCGTACTGCTCTTGGGAGATAGGGACCAGCTCCCTCATGTTCGAGTCGACTAGCCGCTCGTACAACTTCATGGTATGCGCAGTCAACTTGATGCCGCGGTAGTTGCAGCAGTCCATCGCGTCGCCCTTCTGCTTGAAGATGGGGACGATAGTACTTGTTCTCCAGGCATCCGGCATCCTTCCTTCGGTAGTCACCGTATTTAGGAAGCTGGTGAGTCACCTCACCCCGTGCTCTCCCAGGGTCTTCCAAGCCTCTATGGGTACTCCATCCGGACCAACCGCCTTCCCAACCTTCATCTTCCCAAGTGCACGCCGAACCTCATCCTCTGTCCAGAGTGCGATGGGACCAGCTGTGGCCTCTGCCCGTGAGTTCTTTTCGTGGCAGAACTCCTCATTCAGAAGACCTCTGAAGTACTCTTCCCACCTCCTCCGAACTTGGGCTGGTTTCCTCAGTATGGCTCCGTTGTTGCTCTTCACTCTCTTCACCACCCTGATATCTTGAGTAGCCCGATGCCGGGCTTTGGCCAGTCTGAAGACGAACTTCTCTGCGTTTCTGCTTTCCAACTTCTCATATAAGGCGTCCATCTCATTGTTCTTTGCCTTGGCTACGGCGGCCTTGGCAAGCCTCTTGCAACTCTTGTAGTCAGCGAGGTCCTCGGGCTCGGTCTTCGACAGCGCTTGTTATGCGTTTCTTCTTCTGCTTCACGACTCGATGGACCTCCTCTTTTCCAGAACACGCTGCCTTGTCTCCTCTGAATCCACCTCACGTCTCGCTCAGTATCTCCTTGGCGCATCGCAGGATGATCTTAGCCAGTGCCCAAGTCCGCTGCACTGATCCTCGATCTGGAGACCAACTTCCATTGTCCTTCGTTTGAGGCTGCTCTTCTCTGCACGGTGCAACTTCAACCACATGAATTTCCTCTCGTCAGGGTGCATAACGGTCGAAGAAATCCTCGACAAGGGGGTCGCATTTGCTCCGATGAGAATTGGGAGGGGTGCGTAATCAAAAGGTTCATCAACGGACACAACGGCTGCTGCTGCTCATTAGTTTGATCGATGTAGCATTCAGTTTTTACCAGAGTTGTAGTTAGCCTAATGCAAATAATATCTCACAAATGTCTGGAATTAAAATTTAAATGGAAAGTGTTTGTTGGTTTGGTTCGTAGTGGCATAGGAAGGCAACGCGTCATGCAAAAGAATCGTAGGGAAAGGGCAGCGAGTATCTACTAGAATGATGCACATGCTTCGAGAACTTAGTGGAGAAACAGCATCTTGGTAGAAAGTTCAAAACAGGCAGCGCAGCCTTCTGGGCATCATGAGATCCTGCAGCCGCAAGCGTGTCATTCATCAGAACGGGTTGGAAAGGAAGCGATTTGATTAAAGGAGTGATCAGACATCATGACCGCAAGAGTTATCGTAATTAGTTACCGGAAATACCTTTTGGTGTGATTGAGCAAGTCGTCACTAGGACAAAACACCTTCCCAATGACTCCGAGTGGGTCACTGCATGGCGCACAACGGAATGGATCCGCGCCAAGTGCATCATTTTCAATTTACTACATCGAACTGACGTGTATAGAAGTATTTTGAGGGTGTTCAAAGAGTTCCCTACTACGGCGAGGGAGTAATAGAGTTTTCGAGTGGCCTCGAAAATTTCCTTGACATTTCCTCGACGCAGATTTCTTGCGAACTAGGAAACAAATGAAGCACCTCTCAAAAGGCGCAAATCTTCTACTTTACAACGCTTTCCTCGCATTTTCAAAGCATTGCCAATGAAGACAGCTACTGCCTTTCTAATAGTGGGAACTCGCATGTAAATTTCAATTTCCTCGACTATTTCTCGACGTCTCCCACTCTCGAGAATAGGTGTGCTTAGAAAAACGCTCAGCATAATTTAGAAACTGGATGTCTTGTGCATTCAAAAACTGCTTTCACTTTTTGAAATGGTTATCGATGAAGAAAGTTATAGTAATTTTAATAGGGGGTATATTTGACGATTTTTCCAACTAGCACGCGCGGAGAGCACAGACGGCTCGCACAGGCGAGTGTGAATGTCCGCGCGGGAGAACGTCCCTGATCGGGCAGATAATCCCTAACGTGCCGACAAATCCTCAACGCACACTTGACCCTGATAACAACTTCCTTTAAAAAGCTTGTTGGGTAGTGGTGGTGAAAACATTCGAAGTCTACGTGACTTCTGCTTCCTCATATGTCCCACAACCCCCTGAAAGAGGCGTCCTCAAAAAATTAGGTCCCTGAAGAAATTCATTTTCAGCCCCTAGAAGTCAATCCTTTCACATCGATGCATTCAACTGTTCTTTATTCCGTAAGAAAACACCCCGATTTGCCTAGAAGTGTGCCTCTGTGCATAATAAATTGAATCTAATGCAGTCTGCACAAGCGATTCCTGTCCTCGGATACGCCACGGCACGCGCCTATCGCTTGCATTTGGAAGTCTACTTCATCTTGTTTTGACCACGACTTGCTCGGTTTTTTGTACAGCTGCCACGCTCTGATGCGACGAAGCGAGCTCTCCCTAAAAGCTTTGCGAAGACAGAGTTTTTTTTTTACGATGTATAGTAATTCACGCGGAGAAACACCTCAGGACGAAACGGGCGAGCCTGGAAAGAATAACAATTTTGAGTTCATGACAACTTCATGATCTTTGTGAGCATTCCTCCCCATTCCTCCATCAACCGATCAACTATCGTCGCGGTTTCAGTTGCAGGTCCTTGAAATTGCGAACCCCTTCCTCGGCCCATGAAACAAGATTATATTGTTCCCATCCGGCGCTCGCATACCGTAAGCCGCGGTGGCGCCGGAGTGCAGCACGCACGGCCTGCAGCGCGCAACGCTAGCACAAAGGCAGCGACTGCGGTTGGCGGGGCTACCCTGGTTTCCCAAGGCAGCGATTTAAAATTGGAGGAGCGTCGCAGTGTTCGCCGCCTACGCGACGAGGCTGAACGCCGCGCGCGCTTTGCGCGCAGTTTAGGGAGGTCATCCCCGGGTGCCACTTCATCCTATGCGAGGCCAATCCAACGTGCGTGCCATCTTACACCTCCTATAGAACGGCGCTCGGTATAACTCGCGGGTTCGCTCGATCATTTCTCTTCGTTGAGAGGACGCAGAGAAAACGAGGATTGGGAGGCGATCACACATGGAAAATCGGTGCCATGAAATATGCGAGGCAAATTTGCGCGTGTAGTAAGTGCCTGTTGTGCGCCTGCACCACTAGCATTGAATCGGACGGCGAATTTTTCGCTTGTTTAGAGGCAAGCGCCGGATGGGAACATTATAATCTACAGCCCAGGAGCGATATGCGACCCCCTCGTTCGAATAGTGCGACCCGACGGTTGACCCTGGTTAACCCATTGGCAGGTCCTGCTGACGGTCCTTATTGTGACTACCAATTTAGCTCCGCACGCTGCCGCGCGCATTACACGTTAGGCTTTGTGGAGACTCTGTAGCCTGTGGAAACTTAGGTAAGGAAAGAATGTGCTATGGAATGCAACACCAAGTTGCATCGCGAAATGCTCTAGCTGACTTTCCCATAGCCTCCCCATTTTTGCTAAAGCTCACCGCTTGATACTTGCGATAGAGTGCAGAGCTAAAGTGGTGCATGTATACAACCACCATGCGTCGAATGTGAGGGTAATTTAACGGTCGGATGATGCTGTGGTTTGATGCAGATTAAATTGAAACTAGTTTAGCTCCGCACGCTATTGCGCGCATCACATGCGAGATTCAGTGGGACTGGACAACTCGCAGAATATTAGGCTACGTGGCTGCTACACCGGTAGCAAGATGTTTTGAAAGATGCGTTAGGTGAGATGCAAAGGTTGTCCAATTTCGCCAAGAATTATCGCGTAGTGCGCGCAGCGCATGCGGAACGATGCTGGCACTTATCATGACTTCGTAAACATTCAGCATTGATATCAAGCTCAGATGTTTTAGCGGTCTATAAAATTTTCGCAATTAGAGTATTGGTGTTGGAGTGAAATATGACCGATAAATCAGCATTCAGCCTAGCTCTGATGAAAATTCGTTACTGGTCAGTCCAGATAGTTGAGCGGCTCAAGTTCCTTCGCTTTTTTGGGTGGAAGTTAGGAATTGAACAACCGCTTAACGGATTATATACAGTAGCGGTCAAGGAATTGTTTCTTAATAGTTCAGCCTCTTCGAAAGCAGTATTATCGAATGTTTTCAACGTTCTTGTAGTCGAGTAAGCATAAGAAGATTGATCATTCACAAAAAATATCCTAACCAGAAAATAGACCTTCCTCCAATAATTCGAAGGGTGGTTGACACGTCCCGTACCCCCGATATCCCCACTAAGGGACGACTTTTTCGGGTTTTTCTCCTAATCATATGGAAGTCCAAGTGCAGCCCAACATCGGCCGTGACATGGTGAATATTACTGATGATATTCCAACAAGAAGCCATGGCTGGACTTCAAGAGCAGGATGGCTCAACTGGCTTCCGCCCACTAACGGCTAACATGGACCGAAGGCGAGAGGTGAAATTTTGTCCGCAGCGACGAGTGGGATTTCTTTCTAACTAAAAATGATGTTGTAGGTCCTGTGAAGCGTTCTATCAAGAGGAAACCTAATTCTAGCTACCAGACTACAACAGCCAGAACTAGTGGAAGTACTGTCATGGATGAAGATGTGTCCGACCATTCGGCGATTCCCCAGTACTTAGTATCCAGCGAAACGTGTGTTAGGCTAAATACAAGGATAGTCTCTAGAATACAACGCTTCCCTTCGATAGTCAGAACTATCAAGAAAAGATGGGTTTTTATGGCGGAAATGACCCAAAGCATGCCTACCTCCTCACTGCTGCCTTCCAAAATCAAGAACAAGAAGCTGCTATAAAGCGACCAAGTCAAGCTCCAAGGTCTAATTGAGTTCTACATTTCACGGAAGAACTGGCATGTCTCTCAAACCACATTCCACGTCTCCCGCCAAACAATGCGATTTGGTTTACAGTGTGCAGTGTTCGACTTAAAAGTCCTAAAATTATTTTATAGTCAACTCCATGTCAATGAAAACGACACCGACGCATGAATTCTCAGCTACTAACCTTACTACTAATTCATCACGTAGATTCGAGAGCCATTTTGCCGAATTCGCTTTGGAATTTAGAAGTTTCCAAACTTATGACGCGTTATTTCTTATAAAAATTATTTTAAAAAGGCGAATCTGGTTTACGAAAAATTATGTCGCTCATCGTAATCTTCACTTGATTCTGTATACAATATGTGAATTCGGGACAATTCCATTGTCTACTGGCTACACTAGATCAAAAATAAAAAAGTTTCCAAACTTTTGACTGCTACGTATAGTAGGATAGCGTTAAATTTGACACTGAAGCTATTTGGCGCTCATTTGGAGGTGACAGTCGAAAATGCAAATCTTCTGTCTTGGAGTGGAGTCGAAGCACAAAGTCCTTTTATTCGAGCCATTACGCTATCCACTTGACTCCCAGACCGCTGCGAATAGAAGGATGCCGACACTTATGAAATCTCTGCGTTTTCCAAGCACTACCACTGACACTACTTCAACTTTTGGCGAATTTCACCTTGTTTTCGATATCATCTTTATCAGCACCCTTCTGTACAAGTCCGAAACGTCCAGAGCTATAAAAACCGCCCCTTTTCAACAAACTTTTTCGACCCTTCTTTGGCCATCAGAGAACCGTTCGCCGAACATGAAACATGGTTTTATGGCCCACACATGGGTTCCAACATTATGCAAAATACCGTTTTAAAAAAGCGCGGCTTGCCCCAAAAGACCTCCCTTGTAAGCCTTCAGTCCTAACGTTTAGGTGCTTTTCGAAGTAGTGCATTTCAGATGGAATGATGCTTGCGAAGAAATTGTCTCTCATTTTTTCGTCCAAGTATTAAAAAAGTGCTTGCGTAAATGCTCTTCCGAGGGTCGTCAGAAAACATTACGTCAAAAGACAATAGCCATGTAGACAAGTTCAGTCGCTTTTATCTGGGTCCCTTTTGCGCATTTGAATCTTCCACTTTGCGTAATACTTATTTGAATAGTAGTAGTGCGAAGTTTGCTGTAAACATTGATCACTGATTGGCGACGAAACCAACATTTGCATTTGGTATCTTATTGCTAAGCATCCTAGCTCGGTGAAGTATGGAGACAGACATAGAAGAAACTGTCACAGTACATCATAGGGAATTACTGACAGAAACAAGCAATGTGAAGAGCGAAAATGACGTTTTTCTACAATGACAGTGTTTGAAGCGGCTGAAGGAAGAAACTTCATTCTTGCCGAGCCTTCGGGAAACAGAACATATTTATTGAGGTATTGTATGAACACTGCGGGCTGCAGTGCTTACTCTGCTATGTGCACCGCTATTGGTCACAAGGTTGGTAAGGAGTTCTTGTGAAAAAAACTGTTCAATCTCGGACACTGGATTGACAGTTGCTGGACAGTTATTGGCGCATGTGGATGTGCTGCAATAGTTCTCCAAGACGCACCCACACGTGGCTCGATAGGATTCAAATAGGAGAGGCGAGCAGCCCTAACCAATCGCCGAATGTCCTCTCGTTCCAGTAGTTTTTCATCAGCGCTGTCTGGCGCTCGCACATAATCCCCCATGCGAATGAAGGTGGTCAGACGCATACCGAGACGCACTTGAAGAAGGACTGCAGCACAACAACAACGTTGACCGGGAAGTGTATCATCTTCGTGAGCGTGGAGGTCGAAACACTTACCGCTTTACGCCTCCCACACCTATTACCTGGGCTATCGAAACTCACGTTCGACAATGGTCCTGGGTGTATCATATGTTTTTACTTCTCGTGCATATGTGAGTGATCCCAAAATCAGTGCTCACACTCAAATAGATCTTAACTGAGAGGAGCACTAGATCCTCTCAATTGCTCGTTCATTCCTAATGTCTCAGCCCTTACCGAACGTTCGTCGATGCTCGGGTTTCAACGAAAAACCAGGTAGTATTGTGCAGTCAAACATCACTATGCGGTCGGGGTACCACTTTCCGGACTAGAATTACATGCCTTATTATCCTAGGAAATCTTTTTGCAACTGCAACCGGCTAAGAAGTGGGTCAATTCTTGCCTCTTGCCAAACGTAGCAATCACCTGCTATTGCTGTAGATCATGCTCTACCACCTCTTCTTCGCGCAGCAGGGGCAGTGGTTCATATCGCTTCCCATGTGTGAGTTGCAATGTTGTGAGCAATACCAAGCTCCTGGGCAACACTCGTAACAGATTTTCCTTCTACCAGTCCCTCAATGATTCTCCGTGTGCGAAATCCTCCTTGTGTTATGTCTGACAAGGAATGCTCAACAGGTCAGTCCGGCCATTTATAATGAGATGTAGTCCAGTGGACGCATCTTGCGACGCTGAGCTCAAATCCGTTTTCATTACCTCAGGAACGAATCTCTGAAGAAGTTATGAGTGAATCTTCTCACCATGGCTTTTTCGCTGTGGCATCCTCTACATTCCCTTATCCCCACGGTTCGCATAAGAAGAGCCAGAAGGCAACTCTCACAGTTGGCCAGGTCTAGCGGATATCCCCCTGGATTCACATGAGATAGGTCATACGGTCAGATCATTGAGAACGCAATTTTTTGCGTTTTTTCATGGCTCCTCGCAGGAGCCCAGAAAGTGTTTATATTTGTTGTTTTGTGTAACCACTTGACATATGACTGAGGCAGACTTTAAAATCTCCCTCTCGTCCTTTTTAGGTATTCTATTATGATGAACTCTGTCACACGGAACAAAACACAAGGATACAGGCTTATAAATATTCAAAATTTCAATAAATTGCGAGCACATGTGATAGTTCCTCACATAGTGATCAAAGCAAAACCGCTTTTCGCAGTGTGCGCAGGGAATGTGCACAGGGAATAAAGAAAGATCTAGGGGGATGTAGAGGGTGACACAGTGAGAAAGCCACGAAGAGAAAAATCTCTCGTAATTTCTTTGAGAGACTCGTTCCGCAGATAACGAAAACGGATTTGAGCTCAGCGTCGCAGGATGCTTCCATTGGACTACATCTGATTTCGGACGTCCGGACTGATCAATTGACCACTCCTTCTGAGACTTACACTGCGTTGCAAAAATATAAATCCACCTGGAAAGTTCTTGAAAATTCGCATGATAGGGTGTTTCTGAAAAAGCCTTTTAAAGAAAAATGTGCTCAATTAAAATATAGTTCTAGTGCATAAATATAAATCCACCCCATGTTTCTCGGTTGAACTTTATTGTTATTTGGCGTGACTGTCAGGTTGTTTCCACTTCCTCTTTCTTAGGTAATGACGGAAGCAACACCGAAATCGGGCTCCGAAAAAAAGGGTAAATCTGCGAAAGAGTGGGGAGATTTTCCATGCAGAAAAACCGCGCGTGATTTGAGCTCCGCTTATGTGGTTGTTGAGCATTTCGTCAAGAATCCTGCAGCATGTAGGATCCAGAAGAGCATTAAACCCTTTTCTTCGCGTTTCAGTTGCGATGACCGTAGTGTTATGAGAAAAGCAGCCGATTCTTCCAAGGGGTGCTCAGAAACTCAACCTTCAGAAACAACCTAATTTCTTGAGAGCTAACGTTTGGCGTGTGTTAGAAGAACTCTGAGACCACTCTTCGACGGAAAATGGGTATGGCACAGTTGAAGACACGAAGCCGTCCTAAAAATCAAGCCAACTCTTCCACAATGTGTGCATGCGCCAGCTGCATTAAGTTTGGCTTTCTACACGCTATCTTTTACTGTCTGTCTGAATTTTTCTCAGTTTTTTTTTCTGCAGTGTGTTTGGCAGAGACAGGAAGTCATATTGAAAAAGGAAACCGGTAAGAAAAGTGAAGACCGCCATCAAAAGGTACTGCGCGGCCAATATTGCCTCGCTCCGGCCAGATCGACTACTGATCTTGGGAAACTTGGCTTGATTTTTGCGATGATTCCGGATTTTTAAATGTGTCCTACTCGTTTTCCGTTGAGCAGCGGTCTCAGAGTTCCTCTAGCACACGCCAAACGGTGACTTTCAAGAAATTAGGTTTTTTTGGAGGTTGAGTTCCTGAGCACCCCTTGGTAGAATCGGCTGCTTTTCCCATAACACAACGGTCATCGCAACTGAAACGCGTAGAAAAGGGTTCAACTCTCTTCTGAATCCCACATGCTGCAGGAATCTTGACGAAATGCTTAACCCGCGTTAACGGGGCTCAAATCACGCGATTTGACTGAACGGCAAATCTCCCGCCCCTCTATTTTGTAGATTTTGCCTTTCTTTCTGAGCCCGACAGCGGTGTTACTTCCGTCATCACCTAAGAAAGAGGAAGTGGAAACAACCTGACAGTTACGCCAAATAACAATGAAGTTCAACCGTGAAACATGGGTTGGATTTATATTTATGTACAATCGGCAAAGTGGCCTTTTTCTGAAAAATGAGATTGAAAAATTTTCGTGTTTTCGAAATGGAGGTTGGTGTTTACACTCGAAATTATATTTACACCCGATCATGCGAATTTTCAGGAACGTTCCAGGTGGATTTATATTTTTGCAACGCAGTGTACTGCAATGAAATTCACCATTACAGCTCGCAGAGACTTCCCCAATGGATACATTTCCTCTCTTTCTATTCACCACCTCATGTTGCATGGCCAGTCCGTCTGGTTGTAGTTTGAAGTGGGCCGCACGAAATATGATTCATGATTCATGGAAATTACAAATACAAATCAGCAAAGAGTGTAGCGGGTGAAAGTGGCTGCACAATATGGGGCCTAGTACAAGTGCATGACTGAAAGACTTTCGGAATCACGCTCCCAGTGATGTGACACCCACTTGTTCAGGTGATGTCTTGAACGAGCTGTCTGCTGTTGTCTTTTCATTTCGAAGATCATTTCCCTTTTATCGGCTGTATCTTCCAACTTATCCATGTAATGCTTAATCATTCAAAGCATTATGATTGTTGGAGTGGTGGTGGCTATTAGGGTTAACACGTCCGAACAACATCAATCTTTACCGTCGCTCATCCATGGTCGAAAATGAAAGGGCAATCAAAGGGGTACTATTTTGCTTATTTTTGACGGTTTTTTTTTGCTTCTTTCACTATTGACGTGCTATTGAGACCGTCACGGCCCCTCTTAACCGCTTCGAGATCTATCGTAATCGCTGCTTATAAGGTTTGCACTTCAGTGTACTTTTCTTGAATATACTACGATAACTTTCAGGATCCCTTAGCCACCGATGTAGCTGAACAATGGAAGACTAACGAAACCGAGGCTATTCGTACAGCAAAGGAGTGGACATTGCAGTATGCACGCGAGTAATACGCGTTCCTATTTGGATCATTCGAAGTGCGTAACATTTTGTGTGTCCATAGTTTCTCCGCATGTCACGTCGTTTTACCCGTATTATCTGGTGAAGTTTTCTTATACCGCTGTAATTTACCGTTAACTGTTGAAATACACGCGTTTCTCATGTTCCTCTTGATTTGTTCCGCTGTGACACATTTGCTGAGCATATCTTCTATTCGTTTACAATTTCATCTCTTAAAAAGTGAATACTCGTCTCATCCAAAGTTCTTGACTGGAATGCGCTCGAGCACAAAAGTATCGTTTTGCAGTTGAAGAAAATTAAAGCCCCGTATTAACAATGTTGTTTTTTCCACTAAATAGAGCTTTTTCGTGGGTATGTGTCAGTGATCTACAAGCGTTCCGTTGTGAAACACTAGCATTCGAAAAGTACTGAAGAAGTTGCACTTATTTTTGCTCGCGAGAACCATTGGTTCCTGGTCAGTTCAGTTTTCGGTTGGTGTTCGTCCTACTGCGTAGCTCCCTACGCATTTATTATCTTTAGCGTGGTATGCGTTGCTGATAGTATCTATACATATATTCAGGTTGTCTCATATGTAGTGTCGCTTTTTTTAAACCAAACAAATTTCATCTAAATCCCCATGCTTTTTCATCAAGTCATATACCACTCGAAAGAGGATTGTCCGTGTTTCAAGGTGTTATGTTTCACTTTCACCTCTCTTCCAGGGTTTTCAAATTTTAGGCCTGCGAAATGGGAAGTCCACCCGACAAAAATTGACCAAACCGACAACTATCACTAACTTTATCTTTCCTTGGGAGAAATCAATCAATGATGTCCCTCTACTTATACATTACCTCTTCTAAACATTACACTGTTAGTCAATAAGTCGCATCGTTCCATTTCCGAACCATGTTTTTCAACCAGAACTCGACGTCGAGCACCACCACCTGAGATCTAGGTCGAAATTTTTTTATAGCCGAGACATTAAAAAACTAGTAAAATTTGAAGAAGAAGTCATGACAAAGTTAGGGATGTATGCCTGGTTGATTTTATCATCTCCTCAGGGAGAATTTTTTCAAAGAAATGCGGTCAATTTCGTGGAAACACCTTATTCCTAAACACCCAAAATTCGAACTAATTCCCAACAAACATAAAAACAAAACAAATGAACGACTAGAGCAGACGAAGTGTTCAGAAAAGGAACACCACCCGATGTGAAACAATGGCGTTTACGAGGAACAATTTAAATTTGAAAGTTGCTATGGCTTATCGGTCAGCCACTTCGACAAGAAACACTGCAAAGCTTTTTTGGCAACCTAGGAGTGGAATGTCTAGGAGAGGTCATGAGTATGTAGAGGGTACATTATCGATTGATTCCTTTTCAGGGAAAATAAAGTTAGAGCTAGTTGTCGGTTTGGTCGATTTTTGTCGGCTGGACCTCCGATTTTGCAGTCCTAAAACTTGGAACAGAGGTGAAAGGTAAACATAACATCTCGTAAAGCAGACAATTCTCTTTCGAATGGTATATGAACTGATGTGAAAGCATGTGGATTTAGATCAAATTTATTTGGTTTAAAAAAAGCGACACTACTTATGAGACAACCTGATACAAAACGCCTTTGTATATAATACAAAGTAGACTGTTTTCTCCTTTTTTATGCTGACCATATTTTGAGGGGGAATGACCCTACCACCTCACTGACCACGACCCCCTAGCCAATCCACTACGTAACCTTCTTCGGCGTCCCCATGAAAATTCATTGTGACTGTTGCATTAAAGAAGCTCAAGTGGATTAGGCTCGAAGGGATTCTGTTACTAACAACGGCATCAGAAATGAAAATGAAATTTCTTGTTCATCACCTACACAACATGTTGGAGCCCACACCTCATTGCTGCTGGGACGTACGCAATGGATTCCGTGACTTAAAATTCTAACGGCTCTTATCAGCTCTTATTATTGCTATCAGTATCTGTCACTCGCCAAATATGTTTCCATCCCACCATCTACATCATGCCTTAAAGCAACAGCCCAGCGAGTGTTCTTACTTCCGACACTAATGATGTTGAACGATACGCTAGCCCAAGTCAGAAACATAAGAAGTGTGACTGCACAAAAAACTGTCTTGGTAAGCCGCGAAAGAGAGTTGAACGCCTTCAAGTGGGCGTGTCAGGCACCGATCGTAAGCCCCTCTTGCCAGCCGTGGAAATCGCGTGATTGGCTGCGAAGGCATTTGCCACCGATCTGGGACTACAGGGACTACTTTATTTTTTTTAGGGAACTTGATCCACGATCCACGCAAATGCTACGCAGCCAATCACACGATCTCCGCGGCTGGCAAGAAGTGCCTACGATCGGTGGGTGGCACAGGGTCAACCGTCCGTTCGAACTGTTCGAACGAAGGGGTTGCATTTTGGTCGGAAGGGGGTCGCAATTTCGAGGACTGCCAGCCGCAGGCGCGTGCGTGGCGTATCCGAGGGCAAGACTTGCCTGTGCAGACCGCATTAGATTTCATTTATTATGTACAGAGAGACAGTTCTAAGCAAATTACAGTGTTTTCCTTGGGGAACAAAGAACAGTTGAATGCATCCCTATGAAAGGTCTGACTTCTCGGGGCTGAAATTAAAGTTTCGGGGACCTAATTTTCTGAGGAAGATTCTTCCAGACAACGGTAACACATATAAGAAAGCAGAAATCTCGTAGTCTTCAAAAATGTCTTTGCCCCTCCCCAACAACTTCTTTGAATGAAGTTATTACTGCTGAAAGCTCAAAAACTCGCAAGTGCTGCTCAAAAACCTATGGGAACAAAATGTTTGAAGGACGGTTCGGTGCTTTTCAGAAAGAGCAAATCCTGTACTTTTACCCCATGAGAAAAAAGCATCACAGAAATGAAAATGAAGTGATCTATGGTCGCTGAAAGCCCAAAAACTCGCTTTTGCACGAAAAATATTCGAACGGGACAATTTTTTGAAAAAGGGGACAATCACTAAACCTTTTATACAGCTTTGTTAGAGAAACATTTAAAGTTTCTGAAACTTTTTACAGATTTCCAAAATGTCGCATACGAAAGATATTATAGGCCTTCAAAGTTGGAGGTGCGCCTTCTCAGAATTTTAGGTTTTCCACTTCTAACAGAAGTATTTTCGAGAAAGTTAGGTAGTTTTCTGAAAGCGCACCTCAGGCACAATCAAAATCTACCTCAACAAGTCAAAAAAGTACGTCCCAAGAAAGTTATTCCCCTCTAAAATTTTTTCTTCGCTGCGTCCCGTTCTTCCAGCGCCCAGGTGATACCTGCCGCGCTCCAAGGCTAACGCCGCAACGCAGACGCTGCCTGCGGCGGCGCAGACGCTTTCTGGCGCAACGGATTCATGTCTAACACTCCTATTAACAGAAGCAGGGGGTCGCTACTGGACCGCTCGAGAGCTAGGGGGTCGCAAAAATCCAGAAAATGTTCGAACATGACGCTTGACACTGGGGTGGCACGCTCCCATCGAAGGCGACTCCCTTTCGCGGCTTTCCACGTGAATTTTTTATTCAGTCACACTTCTTATGTTCTTGGCTAGGGTTAGTGCGCCGTTCTACACCATTAGTGTCGAAGGTAAGAACCCTGCTGGGACTGTTGCTTTAAAATCAACCCATGATGACGGCACGACGCGCTCTCTGAACTTCGTGACAGAGGAACTACACACAGACAGACATATCTTGCGACTATATGTAGTAGCGGTTACCAGTTGGTATTTTTTTGATTGTTTGCTTTTCTTGAATGCTTTGATATAAGTATAGCAGTTTCGATTACTTGCTAATCGATGGATGCGCGAGTCCATGGAAGTGTTCGAAACACTGAAAACTAGACGAACATTGAGAATAGATCGATTACGCAGCATCTTACCGTTCTTATCTCATATGTTTTTTTTTTCGAAGTCGATGAACTTATACGTCTAACAATGCACGAAAAAGTGAAAACGGTCGACGTGTTGTTCTGACCACACCTGAATCCACATCACCCTGAACGATCACAGAAATTCTTTTGCCATCATACGTTTGATCAGTACTAGAGAAGATTCTTTTGTTAGAAACCCTTCCCCTTTCATCACACCCGAGAAGAAATACGAGCACCTGGAGAAATATGACAGTGCCTGTTCTGATCAGAACCCTTGGGGAGAAAAAATAGGCAGTTGGGTCATTAAATGAATAGGAAGATGTGGTGCGATTGTTTGTGCCGCCTACAGTTATTCCGATTTTGTAGAGTTTCATGGGCTTCCTCCTCCGTAACAATTGGCATTACTGTACGCGGTACGAAAACCGCACCACATACCCTCCTCATTAGAATAGGCATCAAAGGCGTTCAAAACTACAACAGGAAGTTTTTCTGATGCGGTTAGATTCTTATCACCAAGTAAGTTATATATTCACTTGCTAATGGGTGTTTTTTTTTCAATGTATTTCACTTCGCGATTGGATCCAACTGAGTGCTCCCCTCGTTGGTTAACTGGAATTCTTCTTTTCCAGACCAGTGATTTGCTTGTATTTTGCTGGGGGCATGTCTCGTCCCAGTCTCTGTCTCTGTGGCTCCCTAAGGCATATTGGGTGCGACATCACACGTTTCATAGTCCGCCCTAGTGACAATTACCGAGGAATGTCATTCTAGAATGGTGAGACTGGACATAGTAATTCATAAAAAGGCTCAAAGAGGCTGAGCACGAACAATTAGCGCGAGATGTCTGACATAGTACCAAACAAGAAGTGATAACAATAGGTAAGTAAGTGAAAAAAAGATTTCGGAAAACATCGACTTCAGTTTCGGGTGAATTGAGAGCTATCTTTTGTAGTTTTTGTAGCTTTCCGTATATTAGGTTGCCAAAAAGCTCGAATTTCTTCATGAGCCTATTCTATTTCGAGCACATGCAATACCTGTCATCATTATATTATTACCAGTTTAGCTCCGCCCGCTACCGCGCGCATGACAGGGAGGCCTTTGATAGAACTGACAATCGGTGAAGCTTTAGGATTCACCCTTAACTATAGCTGCTTCCTTAAATGCATTACTATCGTTTGCCCATCTTGGCTGTATCTCACTGTTTGATAAGCGCAGTGAAGCGCACAGCTAAAGTGATCTATGTAAACAACCACCATGCATCGAGTATCGAGGTAATCTAGCTGTCAAATGATGTTTGGTAATCTCAGATGCCCTGTATTCACCATTGTATTCATTAGAGCATCCAATTCATCCTCAAGAACTCTAGAAAGTGTAGCGGTTGAAAGGTGTTTGAGTTTACAATTATAACGCTAATGAAATGATACTGAAATGAAATGCATTACCTGCAATCTGGTTTCGGGTAATCTCTACGTCCATACGCATATCGTTACTGTCAGTCTTCATCTGTCGTTATCACTTTGTGACCCCCACAAAATATGTTCCCGTCCCACCCCCTATATCATGTCCCGAAATCAGTTCCTGACGACTGCTGCGAAGCGTACTATGAATTTTGTGAAAATTGTGTTTCAGCGCCTCTCATCTGCTCTTATCAGTCGTTATCACTTTGTGACCCCTACATAATATATTCCCGTCCCACCCCCTATATCGTATCAAAAAATCAGCTCCTAACGACTGCTGCGACGCGTGCTATGAATTTCGTGACAACACAAACAAAAGACAGTCTCTTCTCCTAATTTATCCTATCCCCTCTAACTGCCCTCAGCTGCTATTGCAGTATCATGTGGAACGAATGAGACCTAGGTGTTTATATAGTCGTTGTGGTGTTATCATTGATAGCACTGCAAAACATTTATTGCTAAAGTCATGGTTACACGATTTTGTTAACGGTCTGTTTATTTCGCGAGTTTCCCTACCACTTCATTTTGCGGACGGACACACAGACCTACATACATACACACACATACAGACATACAAACCGACACACAAAGTTAGCGCTTTATAAAATAGAAAGGATGGTAGGGATACCACCACTATCAGTGACTTGTCACCAACATCCAACCGAGGATTGGCCACTTGACTCTCAAGGACTGGAAGTTATGAGCTGAAAAAGGCCATGAGGTTGGTTTTGATGTGCTTGTGGGAATTGTATTTTTTGTTCGCAATAATGCGGCTGAGCAAAAACGGCAGATGTCTTTCGAAAGAGGCTGACTGTGGTAGTTTCAGGTGAGCTTCGATATTTAGAATCTCTTCATTTTCGAAACGTGTGGTCTCGGGTGGAGTACAAACTTTTTTGAGTTTCAAGGATAGATGAGTTTAGCCGTGAGTCTCTGCCGTTGATCTTCTTACACTTGACTGAATTCACAGCTGTCAGGGAGATGTTTTTAGGGCTTCACTCGAGAAAGCTCCAGAAGAGGCGGAGCACGGCCTTGTGGTAAATTTCTTTCACCCTCTTCTGTTCGATCCGTCCCCAGGGATTCTAGATGTGGTTGTCATGAAACCAGTGCTTCTCAGCTGCAGTAGCGGCTTAGTTCAACTAGCACAATTGTCACGTACGGGTGGAGTAGGAACCAAATTATGTACGGAGTTCACTCCTGTTCTCGGTGGTCAATTCATGGGGGGAATCTTGAGCAAAACTTGTACCTTTTTACGAAGGAGCGAGAACCTCTATGAACTGTGCATCTGAAAAAGGTGTAGCGGCCGCATAGCAGGCTACCCCATGTGGATTAGCTCCTACGAGAAAGCGCAGGCTCTCCATATCCGACATCTGGCCTCCCTGAAGAAGGGTTTTTGTATCGGTTGTGTCCCCTGGGCAAAGAAAAGAAATCCATTCTTGTACCTCCTGGCTGGCAATGACATGGAGATGTATTGCAATGCGGGTGTCGCTTCCGTCTTTATTCGGTTTGTGGCTCAGTAGAGCTGCTTGAGTTAGACCTTTTGGGGGAGTTATAGTGGAATAGCACCAGGAATTGTTATTATGTTATGCAAGTTGCTGTGAGGTGCAACAAATAATGATTAAGGGTGCGATTTGCTAGGACAGAAAGGGGCCTTTTCGCGTTCTGCAGCACAGAACTTTCTCGCTGCGGGGCTCAAGGTCAACCGTCTGTTCGCACTACTCAAACGAGGGGTTCGCATTTTCGTCATGGGCCGGGAAAGGGGGTCGCATTTTCGAGGAACCGCAGCAAAATCGCAGCCGTAGTTTCATTGGTCGGTGGATGGGGAGGAACGCTAACAAAGAACATGAAAATAATAATAACATGTAATAAGCTCAAAATAATTTTCTTCTCAGGATTTTGAATGAAAAACTTGAATTACTAAACATAAATCGTGAAAAAACTTTCTGTCTTCGGCAAAACTTCCAGGGATAGGTCACAACGGAGCGTGGTAGCAGTGCCAAAAATGTAGCAAAGTCCTGGTCGTAGCAAGGGGGGATAGACTTTCAAATATCTTTGCAACTTTGAACCACAGGCGTGTGCGTGGCGTATCTCAGAGCAAATCTTGTGGTACCAACCGCCTCAAACTCCGCTCATTACGCGCGGAGGGATAGTTTGGGACGAATGTCGGAGTATTAGGACCAAACAAAGATCAACGGAGTGCAGTGCTATGGAAGAATTGACTTCTCGAGGTTCAAAATTGAAGATTTGTGAGGAAGAGTCAGATTCTTATGGAAGCTTCTTCAAAAGAAGCTCTCAGCACATTGGGAAGAGAAAACCCGTAGTTTTCAAAAACGCCTTCATTCTTACAAAATAAGCATCCTGAAGGAAATTGTGATCACCGAAACCCAAAAGCTTGAATTCAGTGCTCGGAAACCTAAGAAAAAAGTGCCAAACGTTATAATTTTTTCAAAAAATAAATTTTGAGAGATGGCTGAGGAGAAACCACAAGTCTTGCATTTCCTTGCAATGCTAAAAGTTTGCCACAGGAATTGAAATCAAGTGAATAATGGCCGCTGAATCCCAAAAGCTCACCTTCGCACGAAAGAAGTGCGAACGGGACGATGACGAAAGACGGAAAAAGGAAACGATCACAAAACTTCCAATAAATTTCGGATAGAGAAATATTTGAAGTTTCTGAAACTTTTTTACAGCTACCTGAGAACTCGCATTCGGAAGAAGTTACGACCTTCCAAATATGGAGATGCGACTTCCTAGAAATTTGAGTCCCTAACTCCGCTAAAGGAGCACTTTCCGGCTTGTGATGTTACCTAGGTGATTTTCTGTAAGCGGACCTCAAGCACATTCCACACGTTCCAGCACTTGTTAATGATTTAGTTTTCTGTTTCAAAGTTCTGAAACGCGTACTCAAGATCAATGGGTGTTTAGGCCTTGCAGAGGTCGTGTAAGGTGTCTATCTCTACAATATGTACGTATCTGCAGATGTTTCTAAGCACAAACCCTTAACTCCCTTTTCTTTCGGGGGGCTTAGTGGTTGCAAATGCTTCCACTTAACATTATGGAAATGAATAGCGTTTCTGTTTTCAAAAGAAGGCTTAGCAAAATTGACCTACTGTCAACTCTCGATATTGCAGATATCTAGGTGACTCATTCTCCAGTATAATTACGCGATGAATATAGATGCAGTGAAAGAAGCGGTGATTGCTGGACACTTCATGATCTCTTCTAACAATTTCAGAAGCATCTATTGATATGTCAACACTCACACTTTTTATAGCTGCATGATTTCATTGGAAAGGCAGAGGCTTTCAAACCAAAAAAAATAGCAGAATGTACTATCACTCTTGGTTCTGGCATGACATGTTCTACGACTGCCCTTGAAATTCAATTTTGAATACTCTAGCTTTCATAGCTTTGGAATGTACTTACAACAGTGCTACTTATGGTCTATATTACAATTACTATGAGCTAGTCGAATTAATTGTCTTCGTAAGCACCCCCGTGCCTACACCTGAGGTCCACACTTATTTCAAAGAGGTGCCACAGCACCAGCCCTTGTTTAGCGGTCGCGGCTGGTTATCTTCAGGGCTAATTAATTCATACGTTCATAGCATATTATAACAAATACAGTTAACATTTTTCGGTATTCTAATCTAAGCAAAGCATGTCTTGTTACGAACAAATATAGTATCGAAGATTTTCAATCAGCAAAAAGTCCTCTGTCCTGAAGTCCTGAAGCAATATTCTTGTGCGAACGTACTGTGCTAAACAATTGAACAAATAAACATTCTAAATCTCTAAAAGATTACAAAAAGTATGGTTTCAAAGAAGTTATGTCCTCATCAACTTTTTTGCTCATGCGCTAAGGTCGATGTCATAGTTTGTGAATCGAGCGATTCGCTAGTGAATCGCTGGATCCGAGCGTTGCGCCAGCGAATCGAACGTTGCACCAGCGAATCGAACTAACCAGCAACTCCATAGTGGCGGGATCCGAACTTTCAAAGGAAGCCCTCCACTGTCAAGTCCCGCCACTTCCAAAAAGGGTCCAGGGTCACGTGACACTGTTTGAAAGTAGCTGGCTTCGTTTGAACGTTGAGTACCGCCACTATTGAGTCGCTGGTTAGTTCGCCTCGCTGGTACATCGGCCCCATTACTCGCATTCGTTAGCGAATCGCTCGATTCGCAAAGCATGAAGTCGGCTTAAACCACGATCAGGTAGGGAACATTAGGAAGTCCTTTATAGAGTGCAAAAGTGGGGTCTCCAAGCAGAGGGGGTGTGAGGCTGTCGCCACAAAGAAGTGCGCGGCAAGGGCGCTTGGGCCTTGCATTGTGTGCTGCCGTGCTGCGGGAATTCCCCGGCAGCACGGATCGCCCAACGCGGGGATGTGGTGCGTGGCTGGCCTGACGTGTGAGATCAACTAGGTTGATTGCCATACCAACCGATGGAACGGCTGGCATATCCGGAAAACTCGTTTGGACGTGACTATCCCCCAAGCAAGCCTCCTTCACTGTTAGAAGAAGAGCGGTTTGGATTTCGATGTTGTTGACAGTTTTTCTTTCGTTTTTTTTTCACTATCGTTCCACGCCCCATCTCTAAACTCAATATCAGGCGCCATAATGCCGAAACACAAGCCTGATTTGCCTTTAAGTCCTCTTGGCGCCTGGGCGATACCTTCCGCGCTCCCAGGCAAAGGCCGCGACGCATACGCGCCTCAGGATTCGAAGTTTCCTTGCATCTTCTATTTGGTTTTGAGCTTTAATTTGGAACCCTAACGAAATTCACTGCTGGACGCTGTTTTGATCATGAATGGGGAGGCGAACTGATGGTGAGTGACATCACCCTTGAGTCTGTTAGATCAGGATTTGCTTTGTGATAGCAATTGCCATAAAGTGCTTCTTCATGTTGCTCCAAAAATTGGGGTCGTCAAGGCATGGGGGCGGATACTCCGTTGCAGAATGATAATCATGGTGATGAAAGTCGCTAGCAGCTCCGACCCACACCAGAAAGAGTCATGCGCTGAAAACACTGCTACTAAGTTTAAAAGATGCCTTAAGGCGTACAACTCAATAACAGTTAGTTTTATAGCAACAGGGGGGTCGCATAGCAACAGACGGTTGACGGACTCTTGAACTCAGCCCTTTGAACCGCCTCTGCGCTCCCTGGCGGGTCCCTGTCCTCTCCAAGGCTTGCCATCGCGGAACGACCATTGAGGAAAAATCAAGTAGTCCGTAGACTGTCATCAGTCGACCCGATGTTCCCGCAGCGAAGAAAAAGCGCTTCCTGTCCCTTCCCCTGACTAAGCGGTCCGGACCATTGTCAACCCTACGTTGTTACGAGTAACAACGGGGGGTCGTGCTCAGTTGAGCCTGGAGGGAGGGGGGTCGTACTCTCTCGGTGGCCGGCGGTGGGATTCTTGGTGATATCCTACCGATCACGGATAGTGGTACGAAGTGGTACGTTACGTTTCCGCAGGATGACTAGAGCATCCATTAACCATGCCGCTTCCCTCTAAATGAATGAAACAGCAAATTAGAAGGGCACCCGAGGCAGGGTCAACCCTATGTTGCTACAAGTAGCAACGGGGGGTCGTACTTGTATGGACCCGGAAGGGGGGGAGGCAGTACTCTCTCGGTGGCCGGCGTTGGGATTCTTGGTGATATC
>MU868346.1:335189-420591 GCA_036418205.1 Ostertagia ostertagi | reverse complement strand
GAGAGTGGGATTGTGGTAATTTCCCTACTGATCATAACCATGTTTCAGGAAAAGCGATGAGAAAGAGACTTGCAGAAAACAGCAGCTGCAAGACATGTAGGTCGTGTTCAAAATAGCAACGCTTCGCACACGACGTGGGCCCACCACGAAACACATACTGATCATAACCATATTTCAGGAAAAGCATGAGAAAAGAAGACTTACAGAAACAGCAGCTGCAAGACATGTAGGATCGTTCAAAAATAGCAACGCTCGCACCACGACGTGGGCCCACCCACGAAACCACATTTGAAACTGAAGTGTAGCTGAAGTACTGCCTAAGACAACATGGACAATAGTCACCACATTGCGTTTACGCAAGATAGTTGACGCTAGAGTATCTGTAGGCCGCTTCCTTCTGAATGAGCTTCCAAATGAATCAGCTAATCAAAAGCGCGACCGAGGCGTGGCGCACACCAAGGCAGGGGATATCACTGCAAGCGCATGCACAAAGCATTCTAACGCATACTATGGTCAACAGGATATTGTTTTCCCTGGAGGTTGCGGCCAGTGAAACCTAAAAAACCGCTTTTTGGTTTGGAGAATGGCTTGGAGAATGCCCCCTCCCCAAAAAAATGTAACTAATTTTTAATTTAACTTTTAATAGTGACTTTTAAGAAACGTTTGGGTACTTTTTAGAGAGCTTGAATCCTGTAGTTTCTCGTACCGTGTTCCTTCCCAAATAAATGAGTTTGAAGGAAGTTATGATCGTTTAAAGGTTGAAAAGTCGCATTTGCACAGAAAAAAGCTCCAACGTGCTAAATTTTTACTTAATTAGCTTTCGGTGAATTTTCAGTCATGATTGGAGAGAGAGTGATTTGAAATTTTTTTTAAATCAAATAACTCCGGCGCAAAAGCTCGAATATGAAGAAAGTTATAGCCGGAAAAAGAGGAAGGTGAAAATTGTAGTGCAAATTCATTTCTTGCTCAATAATTAATTATTTGAGGGCGCAATGTGCCTCGGAGGGGGCCAGTCGCCGCGCGCGGCTCAGCGGTGCAGTAACTCGAACGTTCCAGCTTCTCACGGAACATTCCAGCTTCTTACGCATGCTATGACTGCCCTCACCCCCCACCCCCTGAATTGGCTACATTCCCTCTGGCTCACGAGTTTACTGTTGCCGCAACGCCGCGCGCTGCGACTGGCCCCCTCCGAGGCACATTGCGCCTTATTTGAGATTGTTTAAGAGCAAATCCGCTCTACTTAAGAAGGATGACCGTCGGTGATCCAGAATCCACCTCGCCTTCCGAGGAACCTGAAATTTTACAAGGAAAAATTCCTCTACTTCTCAATTCCCCTTTCGACACCTTTTCACATTCAACAAACGCGCCTCATTGAAGTCACCGAGGGCGCGATCCACTACATTCAGAACCTGCCAGTCCTTTAGCCCTAAGCCATGAGGTTCGCGTCACAAATGACTTTATATCCAATTTCCATGCGTACGCTGGAACGGTAACTCGTTTTTTATGAAATTTGATCCGAAATTCAGCATTTTTGTCTGAAGTTCTGTATTTATACGATTATTATTGTTGAAGTAATCTAATCACCATTTTGAGCTACACACAGGGGGGGGGGTCGTACCAAATGGTCCATGAAGGGTGGGGGGGGTCGTTAAAAGTCCAAAAAGTAGCAACGATAGGACCGACCCTGGTCCGGACTTCGTTCACGTGGCGACGTCGCACTTGATAAAATCATAATTGGTCTGATATAGTTAAACTATTCCTTTGTTACACTTAAGTTGTTTTGTCCCACTATTATAGTGTGTGTTTTTTTTTGAAGTTTTTCATGTAAGCGGTGATAAAAGTCGCGCAGGTAAGCCGCTTCCAACACGTTTCGCTGGGAATCAGCACGGCAGGCCAGAAGCAGTTCATCCACGCTACTCCTTTCAAGTGCGGCGGCTGCCACGTCATTTCGGCTGGGTCATAGTTTGCGAATTTCGCTAGCGCTGGATCCGAGCGTTGCGCCAGCGAATCGAACGTTGCACCAGCGAATCGCACTTTGCGCCAGCGAGTCGAACGATATTCCGGCGAGTCGAACTAGGTACCAGCGACTCAATAGTGGCGGGACCCAACGTTTAAAGGAGGCCCGCCACTTCCAAACAATGTCACGTGCAGTGGACGCTGTTTGAAAGTGGCGGGCTTCCTTTGAAAGTTGGGTCCCGCCACTATTGAGTCGCTGGCACCTAGTTCGACTCGCTGGAACATCGTTCGACTCGCTGGCGCAACGCTCGGATCCAGCGATTCGCTAGCGAATCGCTCGATCCGAGCGTTGCGCCAGCGAAGGTTTCCTATTCAAGAAGTCCACCTCCACTCATTTATTTATTGATCTGTGCTCAAAAACGTCAGAAGAAGACCAAAACAAACAATAGTCAACCTGAAGACAAAAGGAATCTCACCACAAGAACGGTAGCGAGCTTGAAAACAAATTTAGCTGACAATGAGGTTGGGTCCGGCAAAAAAAGCGTGAGAAGCGATGCCCTTTAGCCGCGGTCAGGGGAGCGTACGGGTACTTTTGAAAGTTATTGGTCTACTGTGAATATAATGGCCAGGTGGAAACATATTTCCCATAACAGTATGGAAGTTGACCTTCGTCCTCTCCCTTCTCGCAAGGATTCAAGATATTCAAATTGGGTCGTGTAGAGACAGCTAACTCACGCAATTTGAAGGAGCGCGCCGCGCGGGAAATTTTTTCAAAAACACAAGGTTTGTGCCGCGCCGCGTGGTTTACGTCCGATCACTTTCAACTTGGGTCGATATGAAATTGATTGGGCGCTCACGGTCAACGGAGGTCGACAGAGTACTTGAACTTGGTCATTTAACTCGCCTCAATCCGATGCTCTCGTCTGCGCTCTCTCGCCTAATCAGCGGCTTAAGACCACTGTGATCTCACACATTCGAACTTTTGCCGCAGTGTAATTGGCTCACCCATTCATTTCCTTCTCTCCCCTCTAAGGCTTGTTCTAGGGCTCTCACCTCCATCTGGATTTGGAGTTGAGCTAGGCACAGTTCTCTAGGTTTGTGCTCTTCGCCATTCGGGCAGGACCACAAAGGAAAGTTCAAGTGATCCTTTTTCTTACGGTTTCTTAGAATGTCTGAATGTCCGATAGACCAGTGGTGAAGATTTTCCCAGCTATCAGTAGTTCTTTCGTTTCAAAATATCGTGAAGCGATCATTGATGCATAAGCAGTTGTGATTTGCCGTCGCAGGTTCCGCTGATTTTCGCTCGTAAACATGCCGGCTAGTGTATTGCAATCATACGACTTGTGTCAGGCACCACCCACCATCGGCGGTCTAGTATTTTCGATTGCTTGTATGCAGCGGCGTCCTCAATTGCTTCTAGAACGTTTGAGTTTTAGGTGTGCGATTGTGCAACCTAGTACCAGGAATACGATTAATGTTTTCGTTTTTCTTTGTGTTGGCTCCACTCACGTGAATAAAGCTTCTAATACGCGCCGCTTTAAGGCTTCAAGGCACCAGTGCTCATCCTGTTTTCTGTTTTGTGATGTAACTCGTTGCGTGTCTGAGATTTCAAAGCTTATGAAAAAGATAAAATGTTTTACTTTGCAGACTATTCACACCAGGTTGAGCTCACAATGACACTCCAGTGGACTATAATTGCTGCTGTTCTGTATGTGGAAATTGCTGTCACATTCATCTTACTTTTACCATGGATTCGTCCAACTATGTGAGTTTCATACTAATTGGTAGGACTGTGTGCAGCACCATCTTGAACAAATTTTATTCAAATTCAAAAATCACATAACAATAGTGTATCAATCAAGGATTTTCTCTCGCTGAACCTTCATGGCTCAAAATGAAGAAGTAACATGGGAAGTATAGATATATAAATTGAACTTATTAATAAATGAAAAGGAAATGGCGCTCATGTCGCTGGGAGGGGGATATTAAAATCGGTGAGCCAATTATTGTGTTTGAAACCAAGCCTCAGGATTAGAAGGAATTCTGGGGAGGATGTGAGCAAGTTGCGTGCTCCCTGGCGTTTCTCTGGCCGGGGCAAGTCTGTGACAAGGCCTAGGAAATTATGGTTGGGAAAGTCATACTTCATTGCGGAAACTAGGCTTTCGTTTACTTGTAGATTTTTGAACGATGGTTCGGCTGTGATTCGTACTGTTCCTAGTTCGTGTGACCGTATTTCTAGTGTACAATCGTCCGATTGGACGATCGCATAACATTTCAGCAACGCCCGCTTATTGGCGGAGTTGTGCCCATATAAAACTTCTCTCACTCTCTCACTCAGTGAATAACCAGAAGTCGAAGGGAGCGACCTGGATATTTTATTGAAGCAAATCATACCGCAGTTACGGGACGTTATGCGCAGCTTCCAAGAAATATTTTTACGTTCACATTCAGTAATTTTGCTGGTTGTTTTAGTGCCTTCCTGAATATTGTGTCAGACGCATCATAAGCAAAGGAACAATGGCAGGTGGGGCGTTCAGTCGGCCAGAAGACGGCGGGAGAACGACGCGGCTTTCTACAACAGTATTGGAGGTCCCAACCTCCAAACTCCTTAAATTTTCGATTGCGCGGAAATCGATTTAGAAAACCCCTTATGACGACACAGATTTCAAAACAGTAGAAGTCGTCGAAAATTTGTTAGATCAGATGCAGCCGTTGGAACCCGAGGTGCCCCAACAAATTGGGCTTACAATTCTTCCCAAGTGTGATCTCAACCCGCGTTCGGTTTTCTTCCATGACTCAAATAAGAAAAATGTATATTTGCGACTATCAGTTGTTCTGTTTTTGTTTGTTAACTGCTGTTTTTGGCCGCAGCTCTCCGTGCGATTGTTTCGGCTTCCACTCGATCGAAAGAAAAACTGGCAATTGAATTGCCAATTCATGTTCTTAAAATACTCATTTAAACGGAAGAGGTGTGGTGGCAGGAGGGGTTATCGTACGCTTGGTCCCAGGATCGAAACCCGATGAGCGCTCATGGGACGATGGCAGTGTGGGCTCTCGGCTAATATCGCTTGCCAGTCGTCTATATCGTCATTTTTTTTGTGTATATCTGGTATCAACAAATGAAATAGGGACTCCTACGTAACCGTAAACGAGTTATTTATCGAATGCTTTCATATGTTTTATTTTAGGGAAGTTTTCGAACCGTATAAAATTTTTGGTCTCATTAAGTTCTCTTTTCCTTTTCATTACCATACATGTGCACGAAAAGAGTGCTAGAGGTGAAGTTATAAATGGAAAGATAAGTGGACAAATTGAAACAATCGAGTTAAAATTGTTTTTAGCTTATTGCGGTGAAGTGGAGGAATGTTACCTTTTCATTACTGCTTTAATCCTATTTAATCCTACTGTTATATGCTTAGGTAACCTCTACTCATTGAACATTGCTGAAATTATTCATTCACAGTACAAAACCCACGATGTGAGGTGAGGCGGCGGCGCTTACAAAATCGCGTTCGTTCCATGCGACCGAAAATTGGAAGAAAGGGCGCCGTTCTGAATGTGTTTAAAAGTCGTAGTCGAGGGATAGAGCAACACCACCAGCAGAAGATCTGTCAAACAATCTATTTTGGCGTTAACTGAATAGCATACGAGTATCACCGATGTGCCGTTGTCGCGGCTCGAAAGTGCATTACAAAGGTGTTGGGAAGTCAGCTTATGACGACTTATCTTATTGTTAGCATTTGGACGAATTACATATATCGCGTACGCCCCATGACACGCAACATGGATCACGGCGTAGCAGCGAATACACGTGCGTTAGGCCGATGTCATAGTCCGCGATCCATCGCAAGTTTCGCTGATTTCAGCGATTTTCGCGATGGATCACAGGAGTTGGAAGTGCCCGATGATACAGCGAGATGCTGTTTAATCCTGCGAACGCATCGTTTTGTACTCCTTCTGACTAGAAGGACACCATTCGTTACGGGTCGGTTAAGGAGTGGGTCCCAGCCAACGAAATGGGCGCGTATACAGTCTAGGAGTACAAAATTGATCAATGCCTAATCCTGCTGCGAATTTCTACTCGACATTCGTGATTCTACTTGTTTCATGTTCAGTGTCTATCACTTCATTGAAATGCTCATGATTCGTTCCTATTTATTATTTATTTATTTATTTTCATACGTCCAGTGGACGCGCTCATAAGGTATACGGAGTATGTTTAAATAGAAATACTATCAGTCGCGAAAAGGGCAGCAGCTTCCTCAGTTGTGTTACAACAATTAATGATATGATAACGACTGACTTAACCAATTTGTGAGAGACAAAAACGAGGGAGGGGCATGTTCAAAAGATCCCTTGAGTATTGTTTGAACTCTTGGTCATACACTAGGTTGATCAGTTGGATTTATGGAAGTAACAAAGAGCTTTGCCATGAGCCATAACGTTAGTGCCTCAAAGATAACATAACCTATTCTATCCTATAATTCTAGATTCTATAATATCAAACAAGTGGAATCAGGGGGCAGTCGTTATTCAGCCATCAGTATCAAGCAGAAGTGGCGGCGGCTATGGAGAAGACCTTGCAGTATTGATGGGGCACTTGTGGTTACCGTGACCCGTCGCGCAAATCGCGAAAATCGCTGAATTAGACACCAGCCTTAGTTGGGCCGTTGAGCAGGGAAGTTCGCACAACCCGTCTAGCTCCACCGCTTTCTTATTTCAAGGGAATCCGGGTTTGCTGTCCAGCGGGCGAATATCTGCTGAAGCAACATCGCTCTGGTATTAACACTAGATAAATGTTAGAACCTGTCGTGTATACTGAAGTCTGAGACACCTATAAAAGACATGTCAAAGAATGTGATGTACTCTTAGCAAGATGTCCTAACTTCGCCCACTCACCTCATCTCCAATCTCCCTTTTTTCTATAAACATCCAGAAGGTAGCTATAGCAAGATACGAGGCTCCCCCATGAATAGGCTTAGGAATGGGTGAGCACGAATTTCGGGAAAAATTAAAATTAGTTGTACACGCTGGAGTCTTCCCTCCCATTCCCGGGCTCAGTACCGTTTCTAATGAAAAAAGCGCAATCATTTGGCGCGGTTTTACGTGCGTCCTCGCCCGCGTATCTACCTTGTCGGGCTTTTATTAAGTATTTTTGATGGACATTCACTACAACACAGAAATTCAAACAGCTCGATGGCTTTTTCTTGATACTTGGTTAGGAATGAGATGTACTTATTCATTTAGAATCACTTTAGCAAATCTTTGTAGTTGCTGAGGACTCTTTCTTTTCAAGCTTTATTGGTGAGCTTTCGCTGATATAACAGCTTCCTCAGACCTAGAGAAATTATAAGCATATCACAATTAAACAGCCTTTACAATATTTATAGCAAATGACAACTAACTGGCCAGGCGGCTACTTTCAGTTAAGGAATTCTGCAAACAACAACTTGAGACTGCAAAGTTAAGCTACAATCCGAACTAACACAATTGGCGACAATAGAATGGTGACACCTTACCCTAGGACAGTCGCTAACCAAATGAAAAGTACTCAAAATGAGCAGTACGTGACTCTTCTCACTGTGCTCGCATATATACACCGTTGACTTATTAATCTCATTGCCTCTATGAGTTCCTCTCTGTTGTTTATTTCTGGAGACAGTCGCTTGATAGCGAGTACCTCTAGCACTTTTCTCTCCAAGGAGGCATCCTTCGAGCGGTGGAGCACGGTGACTTTTATGGCAGGAGGCGGTTCTTGTCCGTGGTAAGTGCGATGACGCTCATTTTGAGTACTTTTCATTTGGTGAGCGACTGTCCCCAGGGTAAGGTGTCATCATTCTATTGTCGCCAATTGTGTTAGTTCGGATTGTAGCTTAACTTTGCAGTCTCAAGTAGTTGTTTGCAGAATTCTTTAGTTGAAAGTAGCCGCCTGGTCAGTTAGTTGTCATTTGCTATAAATATTGTAAAGGCTGTTTAATTGTGATATGCTTATAATTCTTCTAGGTCTCAGGAAGCTGTTATATCAGCGAAAGCTCACCAATAAAGCTCGAAAAGAAAGAGTCCTCAGCAACTACAAAGATTTGCTAATGAGAATATATTCAACAAATGAGGCTCAGGGGTAACTCCATTTTACAATAGAATCACTTTGTTGAGCCAACTGCTTGTATACAGGGTGGGCCAAAATTATGAGGACTGCGTTCGCATAATTATTATACATCACATACATCTACCGGCGGTCTGACGTATCAGGGAAGCCTTATGGACAACAGTTCAACTCTTCAATAAGTTTGGGACCACCACAGATAGAAAATTCGGAGACTAGAAACTTACAGTTAGCTTCAGAATAATTATCAGATGCAGAAACTAGGTCTGTCATCTTGCCCACTTTCGTACTTCCAAAACCAAAAATTGTGTTGTTAAAACCTAGCCAGACACTAAAGACTCCACATCTGTAGTGGATAGAAAGCCACCCGAGTTCCTACTTGGGACTTTTTACAGGACCGAACACCCAAAAATAAGGCAAAAATTCTCTGAAAAGCAATTTTTCGAGTTTGTTAGTTTCGAAGAATTGTTAAGATGGAACCTTCCGCCTAATAGCACAGATTTCTGTATTTTATTCCTTAGAGGAAGAAGCAATTAAACGCTCCTTAAAGCTTTGATTCCCTGGGGAAAGCAAAGCAGAAGGCTTGGAAACATTTTGACACCCCTCAGTTGCGTGCCACCGCCGCGCCTCCCACTTCAGCTGAAGGCTCGTGTAAACGGGGCAGGTGGCAGATCTCAGTTCTATTCTGGAATTACTTTAAGATAAGAGTTACAAATACTTTCCTAACACGTCGACGACAACGCAAGTTTTGGCTTTTTTGGCCATGTGGGACCGGGGTGATTTTGCGGGCGCGGCCGCCTCAGGTCGTTCAAGCAGATTTTGAGTGTACATAAATAATGACCAGTGCAAAACCACATCAGTGAATTGTATTGAGCGCAACCTATTTACGGATACAGTTGTGGAATTTAGATCGAAAGACATGGAATAACAAACAAAAACCGAAATTTGTAGCTGCAATTTACATCAAAAGCAATTTTACGTTGATTATTTCAATCAATACATACATATTGTTATCCCTAAATTCCGCATCTACTTCTACTACTATTTAAATCTTCGCACTCATGAAAAGAAAAAATAACGGATGATTTATTATACTGAGGATTTCGTATAGTTCAGAAATCCTCAGTATTGAAGCATGATTGTGTTACGTCAAGGTCTCTTCCATGGAATAAATACAAGAAACTTCTGAAAGAATCAGGCGTCTGCGGAAAAAAATGAGTGTAATGGGTGCGGGGGATATATTAGGCCATCTCATTCAAGCATATCCAGACATCTAGAGAAGGTGGGAAGTAAAAGACCTAGAGCATTCTGCTTGCTTTTGTTTTGAAGCTAGCACACCTAGCTACGGTATCACCTGTCGTCCCGTTGATCATCGAATTGCTCGAGCGGGCGCCAGCAACGTGCAAATATGTGTCTTATTCGCTTTGATGATAGTAGTGATATTTCATGAAGGTCCTCTCTCAACTTGCCTTGAAATCTCCTCACCAACACCGCAGCTTAGAGTATCCGCGCGCGAAAAGTTTTTTTTTCAAACCGCAGGATCATGCGGAATTTAACAACCTGCAAAGGCGTTGGCGTGTTGAATTCCACTGCAGAACCCGCGGAGCTTTGCCACGTCCGGATGCCGCAGATCTCCCCGCGCAACTCGCCGCGTGACAGCCCAGACTAGCCAAAAATCCCTTACCCGAGCGGATTAAACGTTGGAGATTTTGTTCAAATATTCTTGCTAACGGTCTGGTATTTACTAAATGTAGAGCCAGTGTCCATCCTTATCGTCTCGAAGTGAATAAAAGTATGGTCACACTGATTTTGGACCACCTTGTACCTACCAACAAATCCACACACCTAGTTTGTGGTATATTGAGGACAGTAACCAGGATTTAAGCCTCCCGGGATCGGTGGACGAGCAAACTCGATTGGAGTTTTTGTTGAAGTATTGTTGCCAACGATCTAGTATCGCTTACTGCGGAGTCGCTGTACATTTCCGTCCTTGTTAGTTTCTCACAATATAAAAATTGGTCACCATAATTTTGGACACTAACAAAACAAATTGTACTCATCAACAAATCGACATCTTAGTTTATGTATAAAGTACAATGATATCTAATGTTTTATTTTCCAGATGGAGCAAGCTGTTCAAGAGTCGCATAATGATCTCTTTGAGTGCGCATGCACAGATATATTCTTACGCTGGAGCTTTCGTTCTTTTCATTCTTTTTGCTGGTTAGTTTATTTGCTCGTGTTTTGTATCACGTGCATTATGCTTTGGGATGCTCTCAGAAACAGGAACAGAACAGGAAATTGTTGCTTGGCAGCTGTTTCCTTGTCACTGGTGTGACTCAGGTTATAGTTCTCATCCTGAAAAAAAAAACAGGAGCTGTTTGGAAAATTGCGGAAGAAATAAATGTGTAAATGTAATTTTTTTTACTTTGAAGCTTGAAGACAGTCATTTTTGAGGATCATGAAATCTGAAAAAGTTATATTAGCATTAGGACAGATCTGATGAGAAAGATGACTTTACGGTGCGCTAGTTACAACAAGGCCGCATTTTGCTCGTCTGCTTCAAAGGTGGCTTTTTTTTGTACTGAATTAACATCTTTTTACGTCGTGCTATAACCTGCTATTCGAAACTATTTTACAAACCGTATGTTGCTTCCATAATCTTGCGTACACTTTGAATTTATGTCTGCGAAGTGGAAGGTTCAGTCGACAAAAATTACTGAAATCGACAGTTAGCTCTAGCCCTATTTTGCCTCAGGAGATCAATGATGTATGTTTTACACAGTCACGACCTTCTTCGAACCTTCGGGTCTTGGGCTTCCTAACAGGTCGTGTCGTTCTTTTTTGAATTATGTCCCGACAAAACTCAATGGTTGACCATCTTGTGAAATCCGGACTCAAAATTTCTACAGTCGAGGCGCTAAAAATTATTGGACTATTGAGAGCTAATCGTTAAGTTCGAAATCCATGCTGATTGGCTTCATCGTCTTATAAGTGGATTCCGACATAACTCAATAGTTGAGCACTATCTGTAAAATCCGGACCCAAAATTCTTACAGTCGAGGCTCTGAAAAATTATTGGATTATTGAGAATTATCGTTAAGTTTGAAATTCATTACCATCTTTATCATTATCAATTCATTTATCATCTCATAAGTGGAACATTTGTGTTAAGAAATATGTTCACTCTCGTGGACCGAACACCTTGTCACGAGGCTTGAAAAAATTTTTGGTCAAAAACAAATAAATTCGACTAACAGTCGAATTTGTTGACGCCCTTCTTGCAGGTTGAGGTGGTGACTGGCCCAAAAAGATCTATGCTCAGTGAATAAGGTATAAATGCGTTGAAGGAAGTTTGTGGGTGCTAATCAGAGTAATTGTGTCTGAATATTGAATAGCACCGTTCAAACATTTTTTAAAATTAACAGTTAAGAACACTTATTCTATATGAACAGCCACGATAACTCATTTCAAACTGGTTCTATAACCTCTGATTCCACAACAAGAATGTAACTTCAGCATTAGGCTGATGTTACCGTAATCGGGACAGCGCGTCAGATGAGATGCATTATCGGCGCGCGCACACAATCTACGTTGTACTTGACGGCAAACGCTTTCGGAAGATTCTGGAAGTGTATCGTGCATTTAGTCGACGCTTCAACTAGTTCCTCACCTTTTATCTCATATTTATCCCAACAAATGAAATGACGCCTACACTAGTATAGTCCACTAGTGGCATTGTAAACAACGCCAAGTTAAGGCTTGATTCCTTTCCTCTACTAGGCCAAATTTAGAACGAAAAATTACTTGTTAGAGAGTCAATGAAGTCGTATTTCAAAAAAGGATCAACCAATTCACAAGCTTGCTGTTGCTAGTTTCTAGGAGAAGCAGAGTATTATTTGGAATTTCCATGTCGAGAAGGTTGTCGGCTCAATGGCCAATGGCAAAACTGAGTACGCAAACAATAACCTTTGCACTATGGGAAAACGCTCATCGCCTTATTATGAAGTTCAGTCCTATTAGCAGTGATGGATTTGTCGAGCTTGTCGAAATATATTGGTTTATGGATGAGAAGAGCACGCGCCAATAAGCCCGACAAAGTTACATATCAGAAATTGAAGGACTAGTCATCTTCCATAGAACGACACATAGAACGCATCGTTTTCTTGCTGATTGTTCGTGACTTTCGACTCGATCGAATGATACCAACTTGCCTCATCAAGCTCGCCCGGTGTCCACGCCACTGTCATGATGAGAAATATGCGAAATGGTGTTCGCGCTTCTCCCTGCCGTTTGTAGACCAGTATCTGCATTGAAATTAGAGGAATGAATACCTTTACCAGAATACTTGACTACCATGCGGAGAAAAGTTATGTTTCTGCTAAGATAATCTTTGTCCCGTGAGATAAAACTGATTTGGACCCTTGTCGAGCCTGCATCCCCTCACCCGCCTGAGGGGAGCTTGGTACTCCTTCTGACTAGAAGGACACCATTCGTTACGGGTCCCACTGCCTCCTGCTACAGTGAACCCTTCAATGTGGAGCGGGGAATCCGTGAGCCAGGGGCAGTGTCGCCAGTCTAGGGGGGTGGGGGGTGAGGGCAGACACTTGACATGCGTTGAGAAGCTGGAATGTTCGAATTCAGCCGCGATCACATGGGATCCCCGCGGGTTAAGGCAGTGGGTCCCGCAACGAATGGCGCCCTATACCAGTCTAGGAGTACAAAATGATCAATCCTAATCCTGCTGCGAATTCTACTCGACAGATTGAAAGACGACTGTTCGTGATTCTACTTGTTTCATGTTCAGTGTCTATCACTTCATTGAAATGCTCATGATTCGTTATTATTTCATACGTCCAGTGGACGCGCTCATAAGGTATACGGAGTATGTTTAAATAGAAATACTATCAGTCGCGAAAAGGGCAGCAGCTTCCTCAGTTGTGTTACAACAATTAATGATATGATAACGACTGACTTAACCAATTTGTGAGAGACAAAAACGTCATCCCCTCGTCGGTGCTTGCTGCACCCGGCCCCAGAACTACCATACAGTGCCAATACGCATTGCGGACGCTTATGTCGTCAAGTACAACGTAGATTGTGTGCGCGCGCCGACAATGCATCTCATTTGAGCGCTGTCCCGATTACGGTAACATCAGCCTAATGCTGAAGTTACATTCTTGTAACCCAGCCAAATGAAAGGAGGTGCACATTTTTGTACGCAACATGTGACGCTGAACTCAAATCTGCTTTCATTATCTGCTGAACTCTTCTCTGAAAGTAGTTGCGGATAGGTTTTGTTGTGTCTTGCCCCTGATTTTCAGTGTCTTGCCTGCAATCACATGTTAAGTGCGCTATGAAAGTACCGAAATAAGAACCGAGGGTTGTTGGAGTGAGCTTCGGTAGCACAGTTAGTAGCGGTCTTGCTTCTCATGTATAAGGTCGCGGGTGAACCCCTCAGGGGTTTGGTATTTTGCTTTTTTTGCAACATGGTTAAAAAGCCTTTTTGAATCCGTTCTTTTATCAACGGTCGCCTGACGCTACATCTACGAAGAGTTTGCAAGTAGATCCTCTTAAGTTTGAGCATTACTTGCCTGTAAGTGCCCATGGTGCCCGTAGTGCAGGCGCAATGCTTTTCCGTGGCAAGTAGGCACGATGTTCGTATTAGGGGTATCAAACTACCTCTAACAACGGGTTTCTTGCGAAACATGGGGTCGTGCTAATTGAGAAAAAGCGGAGCAGTGAAGGGATTACCACTCCTCAAACTTCAACGACGGGGAAAGAGGAGAGATGGTGTTGTATTAGGAAATAATGCTTTGCAGATCTTTGGATGACGCACACGGGCAAGCCAGACACAATTTTTGTCTATCATGAGATGTGTTTAAAAGGTTTATTCTACCCAAGTGCCAGCGTTTTTGTAATGGATTGGTGGATCGGCGAGTAAATGACTGCCCAAATTTTCGAGATTAGGTCAAAATTTCAGAATTCGCTAGAAGTTTGCATAGAGAGTCTGGCTCGCTGATTACGAACATCATATTTGTTCAAACCAAAAATGGCTGGCGCCTGCGCTACAAGCGCCCAAAGTAGTGAGGAGCGATGCCGCCCAAGCTCGTTTCAATTGCACTTCAATGCGTTGTACTTTTAACTATGCGCAAGCATCTTGGCTAGCGATGTTGAGAATCTCCTAGCTATCTTGCAAACGGCAAAAAAAAACTCGACAGGGAGTCCATCCCCTGACCTCTTTTTCGTGAGTCTTGACCACAGCCCCTGCTCTTTTCTGCTTCATAATTCCTTTCAGAGAAGAGTTCAGCAGATGAGGAACACATATTTGAGCTCAGCGTCCCAAGGCGCGTGTATACATATACATCTCATCTCAATTGGCGGGTTGATCAGCTGGTCAGCTACACCGACTGAAAATGCTGGCGTGACTTCGGAGCTTTTTTTCCGATTTTGGATTGGCTCACCGCACTTGTACTACCACAGGTAGAGTAGAGATTTTCAGAGGAGAGGAAGGAATGGTAGCGAAGGATGTGGCCGTTCGTACGAGTTTATTGAAAGGAAATGGTTCGGACAGCACCGCAATAACTTCAAAGTATGGGAATTAGAGAGCATCGTAATTCTGCCCTTTTTGAACTGCCTAATAGTGTCTACTGGTAAAAATCAGGCGAAATTTACCATGAAATGCACCAAATGCCGAATCGCTTATTGTCATGGGTTTTCAGTTATCCGCTCAGGTGACGTCAGTTTGATGACTGCGCGGAGCCCTTTCGATACATTGACCTCACCTCATATGACAGCGTTTCGGACAGTATACCTAGATCTACTAGGTTGTCCCATAATTAGTGAATCACTTTGGGTATTTTTGAATTCAATTTCGAATTTCGATTTTTTTCATTCGAATTTTTTTTATTTTTATTCGACGTCATTGCTTGTCCAAGCATACACCTCTGTCACCTACAATGTATGGCCTATACGTGGAATCTAGTCGCTGTCTTTCCTCTGGAATTGGAAGAGCTCTCGAACGAAGAAAAAGCCCGAGTCGGGTTTGTGATAACGTCACTTAGCGTGAATTTCTCCCTGAAGAAAAGCGTTAGAGCTCAGGCTGGGTTGTCTTTCGTTGGGACAAGGATGGTGCTGCACGGCGGAGGTGAAAGAACTGCTAGCCCCAAAGTCTCCAGTAAATTATGAATACAGTGCGTATCATAAGTATAGACGCACCCCCGAAAGTGCCACGGGGGACTTCCATAGTTCTCAACAGACATGCTTATCACCTTCTGAATCAACATGCGCGAAATCCTACGTTAACCAGTATCACGTGAATTGGAGAGAATTTGACCTTTTTCTAACCGATGAGCATTATTTTGCCTGTATCAAAAGTATAGACGCACCTCGGAAATCTAATACATTTTTTTGTGAAAACATGCAGATAACAACTTCGTGATAACCAATTGCTTCTCCATGTTAAGAAATCATTTCAAAAATTCGATTCGGCATTGATTCAACTATTCTACACAGTGCGCATCAATTGTATATGCCACCCCTGATTTCAGTTTTCTGACTTATTTGGAAATTTCGTAAATCGGCATAACAACCATCGTTTTCGCGTGTCGAAAAACTAAGAATGGTGTTATTTGGTTACCAGTTTTGCTCCGCCCGCTATCGCGCTCATCACATGGCAGGCTTTAGCGAAACTGGAGAGCCCATGGAATATCAGCATGTGGTACTCCATTAACACCTCACTATTGAACGGGTCAGACCTCTCCCAGCTTCGCTGAAGTCCGTCGAGAATACGCGTGATAACGTCTGGAGCTGAACTGGCATATTTATCTCACAGTAAGCATTCACCATTCTTCTTGAATGCAGATAATTTAGCGGTGAATACGATTTTCTTGCTGTCAGTCTCAAAATGTAAATGAAATATGCCTGCTTACATAAGTGAGGAGCTAAGGCTTATCATTTATTTACATTCACCATTATCTAGAAACCCGAAAGGATTAGCGGTTTAATGAGTTTGGGCTTTCTTGATGTTGTATTAGAAATGAAACTTATCATTTGCTGAAGACTTGATTGAGTTTGTACAATTGACTGCTATTAAGCGAGATGGTCATACAATGATACAGTGTGCACGTACCACTACAAATAGAATTTGTAAGTACATAACGCTTGTAGGTATGGATGCACTGGTACCAACGCGAGCTGGGTAACGAAATCGACGACTTTTGCGTTCTAACGCATCTTATCTTGTGTCCCCATCCCACCCCCTAAAACATATGTAAGAACCATGGCGCTATCATTGCTGTGGCGCGAGCTACGAATTTCGTGGCAAACAGATGCACACACACACACTCACACACAGACATACTTAGCGAATTATATATAGTAGGATGATTAACGCGTTGATTTCAATTTGCTCTGTTCTTTTGAAGAAAGTGGGCGCATCCAATCGGTTATGCCATCCTAAAGTTTCGTCAGAATTTCTCATGTCTCTCAGCGCTACTCAGCTACGCGTGCGCATGCAATACAAAGAGAAAATCCTCCACTTATGCAATGCCACACAAAGTGCATCTTTTATAATTGATCAGTTCGGAATATTAGCCTTGTACTGGACGGTAGCAGCATGAAAGCCTTATCAGAGAAGAGCTGTGTGCTCAATTGTGGCGACCGCTTTTGCTGCTTATTATAGCACTCATCGAGGAGTGTATCTAGGCAAGACTGGAGAAATTGAAGTGCTTAAGGACCCTCAAATTCACATTTTCCCGCTTTGAATCTGTGGTCAACTTTATTTGTGGTCTTGGCCTCCTACGAAGCTCGAGGCGTTCACGCTCGCAAGGTCTCTTTTTGGGGAGAACATGACTCGTACCTACTATCCGTCTGGTTACCCAACACCGAACTCATCGAAGTTTTCTTATCAAGGCGATGCATGACGGCCCATGAAACCACTCCGGTGTACCGTTCAAGTTACAACTGGTCCATGTCATCATTTTCGCTCGCTCGGTACGAAAATTTTTCCAGAGAGAATCCGACAAAGTTCGGCGATGGGTACTACGCGGATTTGTGAATGCAACTCATATTCTCTCTGAGCAAAGACTTTGTGAGCGTTAACGCTTTGAGATTCGCGGGAGCCAAAATCACAAATAAAGTTGACCACGGATTCGAAGCGGGAAAATGAGAATTAAATAGCTGTTTGAACAATTAAATCTCGTCAGTTTTGCCTGGATACACTCCTCGATGAGTTCTACAATAAGCAGCAGGAGCGATAGCAAGAGTGAGCACTTAGCACCTTCTCTGATAAAGCGGTTTCATGGTGCTACCGTCCAGTATTGGAGCTAATATTCCGAACTAATTAGTTCTAGATGCTCTGCCATTTGTATGCATAAGTCGAGGATCTACTCATTTGTATTACATGCACACCGTAGCTGAATAGCGTTAGAGACATGTGAAATTCCGAAGAAAAAAAGGATGGCCTAAGCAATTGACGCGGCATTTTCTTCCAAAGAACAGAGCAATTCAAATCCACGCGTTAACCAAAATCAAACAACACCATTCTTAGTTCTCCGACAAGCCGAAAACGATGGTTGCCATTCCGATTTACGAAATTTCCGAGTAAGTCAGAAAACTGGAAAAATCAGGGGGTGGCGTAGATACAGTTGACGCGCACTGTACAGCAGTTGCACATCCAAACAATCCCATGCCAGACAAATCGCCATCTTGAGATCTCTCACTCTATCAGAAGTTGTTCCTTGATGGTAAACAACTCCGACAAGTATACTCCAGGTGCGCTCTATGCACTAGGATCAAGCCAGTCCATAGCGACTAAATTTCGCTGCCATAACCACGATTATGTGGACCTGCTCGCGTGGATCATCATGTTGTCTTGGTAGAAAACAAATTCTCCTTCTTTGAGACGTGCCAGAAAAGGTAGTAGATGGCGACTTAGCACGTCTTGGTAGTCCGACGAGTCCATATGAGTGAACGTGGAGGCGATCTCAAGCTCACCGGTCATATGGAATCCTGTCAAGACCATGACGCTACCTCCACCGAAATTGCGTGCACTGACGTACTTCGGTTCGTTGCGGAGATCCACCCAGTAAGACGTATTTCCATCTGTGCCGTCCAAATTGAACTATTTCTCGGCAAAGATCGCCTGAGCAGAAAATGTCAACCTAGAAAGTTCCAAGAGGAGGACCCGTGCTTCGATCAATCTGTTGCCGTGTTCTTTTTGGCAAATTGGCGCCGGGCCTCCTTGTGAGCCTCACTAAGTCAGGGAGCAGGGCACAGAAGATATCTAACTATGCTGTTGCTACCCCTAATCGCCTTAAATATCGTCATAATGGGCTATGAATCCGTTCAGGTGGCTCAAACTCTACTGATGCTAATAGTCGACTTGAAAACGAGGTGGCTAATCGCACGTCCCTGCTGTGGAGTTATCTTCTCCGGCCACCCCGGTCTTTCTTTTGTTCCACTCGAGCTTGTTTCACGTAGAAATCGGTCGCTAGGTCTTGATGAACGCTGCAGTCTTTCAGCATTTTGACGTTTGCAGAGGCCTGCTGTGTGCAGGGCGCGAACCTGTGCCTACCCGGCTTCTAACAACAGTGGACCAATGGCATTTTGCTATATTGTGCAGTGTACTCATACCTAGTTATTAGTCTCTTGGAACGGCAATAAGTCTATGTATAGCCGCTTAATTCCACCAAATTATTGAAGTGCGTCTATACTTTTGATACAGGCAAAATAATGCTCACCTGTTAACCCATAACGGACGGCCAGTGTATTTGTTGCGTGCACCACCATGTGGCGCACGCCGCCACCCAGGGTAGGGTTTATGTAGGCTTATGTGAACAGCAGGGGTAAGACGGGGCTAAAGTAGGTGTCGGAGTTTCATCATTCGAAAAAAAGAAATTTCCGTTGACGACAAGTTCGTAGCCCACCTTTCCGCTCTAAAGCTAGGGTGCGAAGAATAAATGGAAGCTGTAGGTGACATTATCGAAAAATGCGAAACAACAACCCCGAGCAAGGATGTGGCTATATTTAGGGGAAGGGGTCTCGGGACGTGCGAAGTATGGGTAAGCCACCCATCAAATAATAAACTTATGTAAATTAAAACAAAATGTATGTAAGATTTATTGTAGGTTTGTCAAAAATCCAGCCGTCCAGGTTCTGGGAAGATATGTTGTTCCACATTGCTGTGAGTATATATGGGTATACTAAGATTGCTAGAAACATTCTAAAAACAAAAGAAATAGTCGTGCGCCACCTTGTGGTGCACGCCGTCCGTTATGGGTTAAGAATGGCCAAATTCTCTCCAACTCATGTAAAAGCTGGTGAACATAGGTTTCCGCGCATGCTGATTCAGATGATGATGAGTACATTTGCCCAGAACTTCTGTGAAAGTCAGTTATGATACTTTTAGGGGTGCGTCTATACTTATGATACGCACTGTATTCTCCGCAAGGAGGGGACGAACGACCTCAAAAGAAAAGCGAACTTTGTCTTGCTTTACTTTGAAATTGAATGCGTCGCCATTACGCTGTCGACGTCAACCCTCTCCACTGACCCTAGTATCTGGGCGGCGGTTCCCTACACATGGTTCCTGCCGTATTCCACCATTATCTCGAAAAGGCGGACTTGAAGGAGGTTCGGCTTTTGCTTATCAGGATCAGAACTCAGGAATCGTTCATGCTAGGGTACTGCTCCTTGGAGATTTGTTAGTACACTCCACCCAGTCCACAACTCTAGTGTGAATATGCTGGATGATCACTGAAAGGAACTCGGGAGACCAGAGAAAACATGGCGCTTTCAAATCGTGTTTCGAGCTGGTTCGAGCTGAAATCATGTGAGATACAAACCTAATACTCCCAAATCTTTACGTCTCTATGAAGATGCCTGAATTCCATCATCTTAACAGCCGGACGCACTGTGGCAAACAGCAACTAGCTTGTCGAGTTCCATTCTCAGTGGCGCTGGGTAGACCAGTAAGGTTTTCACTCGAAGGGTGCTCCCCAAATAATTTGGGGATCTAGGGTGATCCCCAAATAAAAAAGCCAACCCCGTATAGAGTGAACCAAATAGGTGTATATTAGATTAGGTACCGTGCCCTCGCCTAGTTCAAACAAACTGTCAGATCGAATCATTACGGCACGCATGGGCTGGCGTCCTCCAGTTTTTTCACGTAGCCGGGAAGGACCGTTTATGGAGTCAAGAATGCCGTAGAATGAAGCTAGGGTTCTTTACTTTGAAATGAAAGGCCTGCCGAATTGGTAGTTGTTTGGTTGTGACATTATTCCTGTCCGATTTTTGGTGAAATCCAAGTTTCTTCAAGTCCAGTTAGTGTCATCGCAAATATGTTGGTATGTCAAAGAATGCATCTAGACCGTTAGCCAGGACATTTTGGAAGGTATCATCAGAATAACTGACTAGAAGTCGAATTAGACCAATAGCAGTAACGAACCATTATGCTTCATGATCCTCGAATAGACGCTGTTGCAAGAAGGACACTAGAAAAGATCAGCGCTGTGTTTGGCTCGGTCCCTGCTACTGATCGGTCACTGAGCTGGAGGTCCGGTCGCAATGGCAAAGACAGTACAAGCTGTGAAAATCAGCCTCATCCTTGGCCTCCACTCACTTTCGAGGAGGACCCCTTGCGCCATGGATTGGAATTGCATACGGACGCTGCTACCAGAGTATTGTAGCAGACACCTGGGCGCTGCCGATGCACCAGCACACGTCATCAGGATATTGGGCGGCAGCAGAATGAGGAGTCGATGTAAACTATATGCACCGACCAGCCAACTGCGAAGCTGGTCTGACCCTTTGAGGGAGTTTCATTCTGTGACGTCGGTAGCAGAGGGTTCCCTAGTTGATCACTAGTGGGGATGAGTCACGAGGGGGTGCGAACAAGTATTGTGAATGCCGTCGTGGAACAGCTCCCGGGGTTGGCCACAGTAGTGGGAGAAATCTGTCCTAACTGTACCAAAATCCCCTTTCTCCAAAGACGTCCACCTCACATTGCAAAGATAACTCGTCGTGAGGGAAACTGCTGGGTCACATACCATGTTCATCGTATAGCCCTAGCATCACTCCGTCACTCCATCGGGGTATCCCCTTCACATTGCCGTAAGGCAACAGCGGAGGAAAAACACAAAATACAATCATTCCGAAAATGAATTTGCTCGAACCTTCAGCTCATAGCTTCACCCATTCTAGGAGGGAAGCATCCCAGAGGTTCCCTGACGAATGAATACATCTCGGTGATGATGATGATTGTTACATTTTTTAGCAATTAGTTTTAGAGGGAGCTAAAACTCGATGAGAAGAAATTGTCGAAATTCGGACTGGAGTTATGGGACACCCCATACAATGAGCCACCCTGAAGAATTCCAAACCTTGGACAACCTCCAACCTCAGATCTCGATAAACGGGTGTATACTAGGCGAAGAATAAAAGTGCCGTTGTCAGCGTCACTCGGCAATGATGATGTTCTGTCGTAAAGAATTGAGCGTAATGCTGGAGAAACTGCGAGGATGATGTAGCGCTCCGGGAACCATAAAGGGACCAATCCTTCTGCACGTTAGTGCCAGATGGCCACCTACAAAATGATCATGTGAAAATTGTTCAAAATGGTCTTTGAAATACTGGCATTCTTCGTGTTGATCAGAACTACCACCACTCTTCCGCCCTTCGAAGCTATTCTGGCGTGAGAAATCGTTGCGAAGAGACAATAAAAAAATCACGTTCCGATTGTTCTTAGTTAAAATAATTTTTAGCATTATGGTACACGCTCACGCAGGCGAAATTGGTAAGGATGTGATGATATTCTGGTCATATCATGGTTTCTGCTTTGAAACTCTGTTTTGAAAACTAGTGCTTTAACAGAGTTATGATGTTATAACACCTTGGAGCCTATGCAGCCCATATGTGGGCTGCAGTCCGTCAACCGCTTAGGACCTTTCGGCTCACATTTCAGAAACAAATATTTTGTTTTTCTTTCATTTTCTTTTCCATCGCATTCGATAAGGTTTCTTCTGCATCACACACTAGATCTGCCATTCCAATTTGCTTGATAAAATTCCTGAAAATTTCACTGAAGTATCACGCGGCTACAAAACGTAAAACATGCGCGGTTTCTAACGTGTTAAACTATACGTTTAAAATGGCGCGAGCTCCTTTACCGAGTTAAATACGAAAATATTTAAGATGCCGTCCGTGAGGTCAACAAATACTCGCACGTGGAAGTCACTATGGATAATACAGTACGTCATGCCGCGGACGCCGATGCCATTATTCATATGAGGTTGTTTCGTGCGCAGCGGAACTTCTACATCTCCGGTTTCGCCCTTCTGCTTTTCCTGTACGAAGATTGTTTTTAGATGTTACTATTACCATTTTCTCTTGTTTTTACTGAGTAGTTGCTGATTTACGCTGAAGTTCGCGTTCTGAAAATTATTAGAGAATGCTAAGTTGTGTGGAAAATATCCCCAGCCGGAATTCGTACCGAGATCTCTTGCTTCCCGGAAAATTGTGCTACCAGTCACACCACCGTAACCTTTTCACTTCAACTTCTTAGCCTCGATGGTAAATTTTCCAGAGCCTATCGATCGTATGCAACGTGATGGACCCGTTACCGATATCCAGCAGATTGCAAGGCTGAAAACTCTATTAGATGTTCCCTTTTGGACATGTTTTTATTGGATAACCGCTGTTTGCGCCGCAGTTTGCGTTGCGAAAGTTGTCACAAGAATGCTGAGTTGTGGAGAAAACTTGCGCCCCAGTTGAGACTCGTACCCGGATCTCGTGTGTGTGATTTTAATTCTTTTTAGTGTAATCAAGCGCATAATGGGTCTACTCAGTCGAAGTGCTCAGCTCGAAGCCGCTAGTGAAGCAGCGATGCGTCAAGCCGAAAGTGCTTCTAAGGCAGCAAAGACACTTATGAATGCAGTAGGTGTTCTTCTTTCTTGGTTCCTACTCTTTCAGGGGAAGATGATTGTGATTACAGCGTTGAGACGTTCGTAAGTGTGGGGTTTAGCGTGTTTGGCGGCATCTTTGAGAAAGGGTCGCGTGTGTAGCTTCGGAAAAGGCCTTTCTGGAGGCTCCTCCGCGGAACCATTCGACGACTTCGTCTGAAGTTGAGGCGTAGTTGGAGCCTTGGTCCAATTACACTCGTTTTCATCAACCATCGAAGAGTCGAGGGAGAAGTCCTTGGATGTATTCCGTGACGCCATGACCCTGGTTGACTACACACTGCGGCACTCGTGTTGCGGGGAACAGAAACTCTGCATCGCTTGCTGCACTGCATGGCATAATTAGTGCTCCTCCGACTCTGCGCCGAGGCTGTGGATATTGAATTCAGCGGAGCTGAAACGAAGAAGGAAACGAAAGGATTGCGAAATAAAGTAAGTGAAATGTTCCAACACGCGTTGAGGCGCAAACTATGAATGCGCTCACCATTAAATGAATGATTATCATTATTGTAATGGCGGTTTGCAGCAAAAAAAAATACAATTTAACTTTTCTCTTCATAGTCCGTTCCATGATTTCAGCATAGCCTTCGTTTATGGTTGGCTTTGAAGCCGCAATTGCTGGATAATAGTTTGATGTTAGCATCTTTTGTGGCCTCTCGTCCTTACTTTGGTTTCGGCTATTCTGAAATGGAGTCTCACATCTTCTGGTTGAGGAAAGAATCTTGAGCGATATTTCCGCTCTTTTCTGGACCTTCCTCAGAGGATCAATAGGAGCAATCTTATAGTGGAGTATGGTGAAGGGTTCCCAGAACTCTGGCTAATATACAGTAGCGCTCAAACGTCTTTGGCCAAGTGCTTTTTTGGCCATAACTTTTTTGTGCTGAATCAAATCAATTCAAATTTTCATATGTTTGGGAGGCAAGCCTTCTCCCCTGATACATTAATGTTGGTTGGGAATAGGACGAGGATGGAAAAAAAATTGTTTCACCAGAATACGGATGGCTAATTTCCAAGTACATTCCAAATTATCGCAAAAAGCCTACAATCAACAAGACAATCGACCGCAAGATCAAAAATATCACGCATATTCGTTCTTTGTGAATAGCTTTTTGGAGTTGATGAACCTCAGTAGGGTCTAAGTTTGCAACTAGTCAATGAATGCGCTAACTATCGAGTCAACCTCAAATTTCTTCTGGACAAATTTCGCGCTCATATTTTTAGCTCTTTTTGCCAAAATTTTCCCTATCCTTTTCTGAGGTGTCTCGGTGACGCTCGTGATATGCAACTGAAGTTTATTCCTTCAAAGGCAGTGATTACTGTGAATTCAGGAAGGGTTTAGTGTGACGCGACACGCGATGGTGCTTAATGGTACGCCAGAAGCGAAAAAGCAGGAAAATCCCTCTAGAACAGCACAGGACCCTTTTTTTTGGCCTTTGTTTTTTTTTCACTCATGAACAAGTAACAGCTCAGAAAATAGACGTATGAACGAGTTCACCGCAATGCGTTTGATAGCACCATGCCACACTACACTTTAATCGAGATGCTCTATTTGCGCCGCTGCTGGCCACTCAACTCGTCCAAATCAACAAGTTACCTAGTGGGTGTATCGCTTTTGAGGACGGAGCGCTTTAGAGACCTTGCTCAGCAACCAGTGCACTTTGTGAATACGCCACCTCTCACTTCTCTGGCAGCCATAACTGATTCGTATGGTGCATATGCTTCCCCGATGCGTTCCCTCTTTATCGTAACCGCTGCCTTTAAGGTGCACCTTGCTGTCGAGAACGCTCTTGCACAGTTGAGGTGCGATGCTTTGGATCGCTATAGTACTAGAAGACGAAGTGAGTTCGGTGCAAGTGTCATACGCCTGAATATGTACCGCCTTCTAGAATCTACCTGTACACGTCCGCCTTCAGCCTCTCGGATTCTGTGGTCTAATCACCTCTTCTATACTATATTCTATATATTATATACTATTCTATACTAATTGCTACCATAACCGACTCCCGTCTTGTTTCATGGGTAGCAGCTGATGCTTTAGATCCGATCCTTTTCTGGCAGGACGCCACACATGCGTTTTGCTGTCGCAGTCAAGCAACTCACACTTTCGTCGCATGACGTTATAATTCTACTTGTTATCTGAGATCCTCAGTTTAGGTGTACACAGACATTCCATTCCCTATCACATTGCAGTCGAACCACTTCGCAAAATTCGAAAACAAGTTGATGAAGACGTACATATGTAGCTAGATTCTGGGCAGAGTTCTTCCGAACATGCGGCAACCGCACGCTAATGACTTCGTCTTGAAGCACTAGAGCAGTTCATAACATCGCGCCAACTGTGCAAGAGTGCTTTCCACAACATGGCGTCCCTTTAACAGAGGGCCAGATTCAGCCGCATATCCAGAGCGTCATCGAGACACTATAGGAAAGGGTAGGGAAAGTTTTGGCAAATTATCGGAGAAAAACTCTCCAATAAGAAGATTAATTGAGATTCTACGATAGATAGTGCATTCATTGATTTATCCCACGCTTAGGCCCTGTTTAGCTTTCAGCCGCTGCAAAAAGTAATCAACAATGTTTGTCTCTGCCTCCCATCCAAAACTAACATGCTAGTTTAGTGAAGAAGGCTTGCCTTCTCAACATATCAAAATTTGAACTGATTTGATTCAGCAGAAAAAGTTGCGGCCAAAAAAGCATTTGGGTAAAGACTTGAGCGTTACTCTATGAACTCGCATCTTTACTCTAAATCACCAACCACTTGACTAAAGCTATCTGCCATTGTTTTTCATAAGTTCATACAAAAGGCATATTTTTACACTCAATGCCGCCTAAATTTAAAGTGTATTCAATAAAGCCTGTACATCCCAATTGAACACCCGCGATGATATCAACGCTTCCTTTAGAGAGATTTCTGTTCTAGGTCAACCTCGTTCTGGATTCTGGTTGCTGTGGACAAGGAGGACTTCTTATCGTTTACGCCGGATCGCATTTTTCAGAGCGCTACCGCTAGAGCTATCGAACACTGGGAAGCCGCCAAACTATTCAACCTATTCAACCCTTCAACCTAGATCTAGTCCACCTTCACTACCACCCAAATTGTGCGCTCGAACACTACCTTTACAAGTAAAATTCGATGATCACTCGGAGCTCATCGTTAGGCACATGTTGCGGGCCATAATAGTGAACATGAGGTTACTTGAGATCCTATTTTAACAAAAATATTCGTGTTTGAACTGATGGGAAAAATCGCTCAAGGTTTCTCCCTAATTCTTCAGCAGAGTGACGAGAAACTTCTGTCAAAAGTTTCAAGAAAAGTTTCACGCCATGGTTCATGATCCACTGCTACTCAATGACTAATTTTCCAAAACCAAGTGAAATTTTCAATTTCCTCTAAATAATTTCGGTGACATTCTACATGTGTGGGCCCATGCCATCGATTCTTGGCGCTGTCGCTGTTTGGTGCAAATCCGGTAGCCTCAATGTAGAATGCAAAATGCCGTCATCACAGGGAAGTAAAGCTGTTTCCTCGGCTTTGTAGTCCACTTGTAAGCCCCTACACCATGCAGAAAACCGCTTTGAAGTAAAGCGTTCTGCACCTTGAACTCTGATTCAAGCCGCGTTGTCCGCTTTTCCAAGTTGCGACAGTGCCGCTCTGTTGCATGGGATCTTTGTTATGTTGTTACCTCTCCCGGCGTGGAGGAAAAGCTATGATGGTCTATTGCGTGGATACGCCTCAATTTAAAGGAAGTAAGAATACGAATAAGGTGGAAACAATGAAGTTAATGCAAAATCATGAAATCTGGAAAAATTGAAGTTCAACATTCGTAAGACCCTGCAGTGGAGTCAGCAATCGTGTTATCAGAAATCAGTTGAAGCCTTTTCACACAGTTTATTAGCTTGATTTTTTGAAATTCTAGGGAGGCGACGGTGAAATTGCTGATCTCAATCGCAAGATAGAGGAGTTGGGTACTGAGCTGAAGAAGACTCAAGTTGATCGAGACACCCTTCGTAAACAGGCGGAATCCCTTCAAAATGAATACGACCGCGTTTCCGATCTTCTTGTGAAATATGAGGTATTTTTGAAGTTGTAATTTTTTAAACGGATCTATCAGTGTTCTCAAGGTTAACAATCGTGACAATTGATTTGATAAGACCACTCGAATATGAAAGAAGGGATGCGAAGTAAAACAGAGTTGGAGAAAAAGGAACTGAGACACAGAAATTACGAGCCTCTTTGCTCTACGCTGTGGAGAAGTCGAGGAAAGAGGCAAAAGATATTTAAAGGCAGAAGTCGGGCTCAATATGGGGTATTCTGGTGACTGAAGCTAAATATGGAGATGCGAAATGGAACGACAATGGAGAAAAAACGAAAAGAAACGGCGACAAGGCCGAAAACGAAACCCCAGCTCCCACTAGCACTGAGGGAGGCTTGCTTGGGAAAGAGCCACGTCCAAACGAGTTTCCCGGATATGCCAGCCGTTCCATCGGTTGATACGGTAATGAACCTAGCTGATATCACACGTTATGCTAGCCACGCACCACATCCCGCGGTGGGCGGGCCTAGCTAATGCAACGAACCATCGCTGTAAGTAGTAGACCAGAGGCCTAGTCGCCGCGCAACCTCGAGTCAGGAGCGTGGCGTCACCATTCTGAGCGCAGACTTGGCCGTAGTAGTTATGAGAAGGACTTCTATGACCGCCTAATCCTGACTCGTGGCTTTATGTCACGGAGGGAGAAAAATTCTGTATAGACAAAGCATAGCAGGTCACCGTTACGACACCGTAATATATAGAATGGTGGGTGATCACGGGCCCGCCTTAGACTCGCAGGATCCATTTCCTAAGCGCCGAAAGAGCTCAAAAGTGGCGCGTGATCTGCACTGATGACCTATCCACGGTAAGAACTTCTCCTGTGGGGCTGAGCTCGACCCATGCCTTCAAATCACTAATGGTGTGTCGATTTGTTGGTGTGTATGTCCGTGTCCGTGTGTCTGCAGATGCGCGTGGATCTGGGGAAGGCAGCGGCAGGGAAGGTTTACCGCTGAAAACACTGGGAAACGGCTTGGTTTATTCGACAGAATGTGGATTATGAGCAAAACTTTTGCCCAGGCCGAATTTGAGACGACATCTTCTGTAGGATGAGCTGTAGCCAAAAAAGCTGTTAGCAATCAAGAACACGTTTGATTTGTGATTTCGTTTTAATAAGTTTTTATTATGGTGGCAATCCCCCTGTTGCCATAAAAGATGAACTCAGGCTCGATGTACATTCTTGGGCGTTCCAGAAGGTGTTGGGGTTGCACTCCGAAAAGAAATAAATGATTCAAGGTAGCGTTCTAGCGTAACTCGATGATCGACGATGATATACCCCACACAGTGCGTTTCAATAGTGTACAGGCTACCCTGAAATAACCGTTTCTAGATAGAATGAAGGCGGTTTGCCACCTATTTTGTCGAAACCAGATTGTAGGGAAACTACAATTTATCCTATTTGGATTTTTTGTAGGTGTACGATGCGTCGTACGATGTTATAGGTGCGGTGTGATTAAAGCGGCTTAATGTTTCGACAAAATCGTCTTAGCAGTTTCGAGGTTCCGTCAGGAGCTTCCCAGAGAAGCATTCAAAGTAATATTGAACTCACCAATAGTTCCACCTTTTCTTTGGGGGTCGCAGTCGTTTGCCTTGCACCTCGAATTCCATCGCTGTTCTTGTCGGATGATCCTGTGGCCTCCTTAACCCTTTGACGACAATGCGGATTTGCATGTAGCGTGCTCGTCGGACCACGCCTCTTTTTAGAGCGCCCAGCTCTCGCTCAAATTGGGGCAAAATTGTCCCTGAAAGCAGTTCTTCTATCAAAGTTTTGAATATGACAATAAACAAAATATGACTGCGGCCTTAAAGACGAATTCGCGATCAGAGGGAAAATCGAATTAGGAAGAATTCACCTGGTAAGGACCCGCGGAGCTCCTAAGTGTGCGAACTGAAGCACAATTTGCACAGGAGGAGTTGACCTCGTTGACCTATTAAGGTTTAAAAAATTTATAAAATAAGTTTATATGCTATAAATTCTCAATGGCTAATAATTATAAAAATGTTAATAAACTAGATAAAGGAATACTCAATCAATAGCTTATGCTTAATTCAGTGGACAGCTACAAACATTCCCACCTTTTTAATTTCATAAAAGTTTTACTTATAGTTGTCAATTTATAATCACTTTAGTAAATATACAATTAATTTCATTACATGCTCCTCTGCATGATAATTTTGTACAATACTTAAGGTTTATTCGTCTTTCCCCTGTGTTTTCATTTCGCCAATACTAACTTACTGATGAGCTCCGGGGATTGACGAAATAATAAGGTTCGTCTGAGGAAGGAGCGAAACGAACCATTTTAATTGTTTTGTTTATAAAGGTTTTTTCTTTCTTAATTAATCCCGCCGCGGCTGGTCAGCGCACGCCCACCAACCAGCTGATAGCTCGCCGTAGGTTTATGCGTGGCGAGTGATTAGATAGGTGAGAGAGCGTAGTGTTGAAGAGAGCACAGCGATGGTAGCCTCATCAATGCTCAAATCAACGGGCAAGGAAGGGTTCCCTTTTCTCGGGTTCTGGGCCGTTTCTCATGGTTTTTCCTTCTTTAGTGTACCACTCACCATCGCTAACTTAATATGAAATGGGTTGCCTTTCCAGCGTGAATTCGTCCTTTAAGCTTTATCATGTGTTGTTGGAATTAGAAGTGGAAGATAGTTCTATTACCTCACAATCTGCTTCAGCATACTTTTTGTTAACAGTGACAATCATTCAGAATTGGAGTTTTTTGCAGACTTCCACCTTTCACAGGGCTTTCGTGGGCGTGGATACTTAACACCCGGGTGGGTCAATAACGGTACGAGCCAATTCTTCGAAACCTCGGTGCGAAAAGACTTCGTTGAGGGTGACGGCTTAGGTATCACAACGCCACCAAGACATTTGCACTAGTCAGTTGAAGCGCTATTAATGGGAAAGCAAACCATTCATCATTCAAGTATTGGAAAATATTTATGTACTACATTCACAAAGATGATGCAGTTTATATAGATTCCGTAGCGGAAATTCTTCTACAAAATGCTTCAATTTCGGAGCAGGAGATGCCGTTTCAGAGGGAAGACTTGAGAGAGATGATCGACGTAAAACTTCGATACCAGCTCGGGGAAAGAAGTTTGAGTGGAGATAGCTCAAATCTTTGCCAATGATCTCTACTCAAGGTGGCCCGTCTCACCGCAGATCTTGCAAAATATTAGGTCGTGAAGCAAGTTTTTGCGCTTTTTGATGTTTCGTTTTTGAACGTTTTATTTCGTTAAAAGTTCGAGCAAGCTGCCACTGTGCTATATGTCATTTTGAAGAGCTTTTCTTGTTCTATCTAACGGCTGGGATAGCTAGGTTCTTTATTGCTTAGTTGTCATTTTTTGAAGTCTTGAATACGTCATACTCCAAGAGCAAATTTGCATGATTTCCTCTTTTAGCTCAAAGCAGGCTAGTATGGAGAGGAAGCAAGTCAAGATGTGTACTTGGCTGGGACTCACAGTAAATATGGTCTGAAGCAATTGTTCAAAAAGCTTTTGTAAGAATAGTGAGAGAACAAAGATGATGAGGGTGGTGGTCGGAGATTGGACAACGCCAACGATTAGCCTAACGTTCTAGTTGAAGCACGTTTCATGCTTCGTTCAGAACTATTGAGATGGTCTCTCCGAAACTGATCGAGCTTGAACTGTGTTTTCTTGTTGTACGGAAATAGCTGGAAAGTCCCAGAAATTCAAATAGGCGTGGCGCGAAAACGCAGGATTTTGCAGGGTCGCTCGCCGCTCTCTGCTCATTTTATGCCATGAAAACGACCTGATTTTTTAATCAGTCGTGAAGTAGGATAAAGAACGGGTTCTTTGCTACAGCGTGCGAACCTTTGGTGAAGTGATCAACAGGGATCAGGCTCTACAACCTTTGCAAAAGTGAAACTTCACTAAAGGAAGGTTGAGGTGACTTTCATTACGTTAGCGGCTGGTATAGCTCTTCGGATCTACGTGGAACAGTCAATTTGGAAAAAGTACTGTTGATAATGTGGCAAATTGCTCCTTCAACTTCAGTACATATGCTCGATATTCCTCATTATAAAGGAATCGGCTCGTTCCTAGCAGGTAGCTCGGACACACATCGCACGACCAACTTTGCAGAAGTTGAACCAGCTGAGCCACGGATTAGGGCTTACTTCCTCTTACTCGGTAGACCTTCGCCCTGTAATGTGTCACTTTCTCGATTACTTGGATAGCTTCTCCAAAGAGTTATGCTTCAAAACCCACATGATGCGGAAACGACCTCCGCCGGTTTCATCATCTCTAGAGCTTCAGCATTCCGCACGACCGGGCCGATTCAACGCAGCTGTTATTGGCAGACGTTTGTGGATTCTAACAATCCTTACACCGATCGAAAAGGCTCCAAATGAGTCGAGATGCATTTGAAAATTGAGTTTGAAAAGCGCAAGAACTTTCCTCACGACCTAATAGTATGGGGGGGGGGTAGCTGAAGGTCCTGAAAAGACAGACTGGAGGCACACGAAGGTTACGTCTCTAACTGGCTTGCTGGACAGTCACTAACGTGAGATGCTCACTAAAAGCATGCGAATGTTCTTGATTGGAACTACTCCTTCCGTTTTGTTTCACAGTAGAAGCACTCAGGTGTAGGTTTGAGGGCGCTTCACATCTATCCCTGGAGTTTTCACACCTGATTAACGTTTCCTCGCACCTACGAGCGGGGCATTCTTAATTAGATGGGAGACGTACCATTCTTCACTGACCTCTTACAACCATGTTCTGCCGTACATTCATCATGGATTTCCATATCAGACTTAAAAATGTGCAAGTTTTCAATGAAGTTCATTTTGAGCGCTGAATATCGTGATACTTCAAAAAGTTATTGCCGAGGGACATGTGCGAAAAAAAAGCGCTTTGATAGTCTTATCGCCTATATTCTACTGCATATCACCTCACTCATTTTGAAATTTGGGTCAAAGCACATGACTGCGATTGGGTTGTACCAGGTGCCGCTACTTGGAATTTGCTTTGAGGAACGTGTTTTATTCAAGCAATTTGAATTAGACAACAAAGTTTAATAAAATATTATTCGTTCGGGGATGTCCCACTCTAGTGTTGTTCTCCTAGTAAGCAAGTAATCTGCAGTGACCCGGAATAAAATCTACAGTCGTTGTGAAATCTCCAGAAGTCGTGCGCCATTGAAGATTTTCTTCACAACGCCAGGCAGGAAGACCGTGTGCCACATGGTACGCGGTGGGCAATGTGTTAATCGTGCCTTTATACTTTGAAACGCACTGTACTTTGTACGTATGCACTACTCCATTGTTCACTTCGCAAATGAAAAAGAGTACATGGCCATGGACTGTGTGGTGAATGCTGGGGAGGGGATGGGGTTCCCGGCCGGCTGCTGAAGTGTTTGAGAAATTCCAGGGACTCCGACAGGGATTCTTCGAGAACCAGTCAGTCACTGACCCGTCTTTCAACTTGATAATTATGTTTTCGTCTTTCCACTGTTTTAGATTGCAGGTTCGTTCGCGTACATAATGCTGTATTGATGCATTAGGTTGGAAAGGAAGTTTTGCGACACTCTTTCTAAAACATTCTTTTTTTGAAATATCCATAGGTGACATTTATGACTAACAAATGGTAGAGCATTCTAAAGACTTCAGTCCACGAGGTGAATATAGGTGCTGCAATCAGTAGTCATCCAAGAAAATTCAAAACACCTCGACCACTAGAATCCACACCACGAGTCACTGTCACAGAGGTCTCCATAACTATGGATTCGTGTCAACGACCAACACTATCTGCAATAGCTTCAATAGGCATGTTGTTCATCGCTACACCATGTTTCACCTTCCTTTACTGATGCTTTCAATCTTTTGATATTTTTGTAAGGAGCCAGCAGCGTCCCGCAACTCTCAATTACGTATAGGGCTCTTACAGAAGCTCCACTACAAATTCGGGCTCTTACAGAAGCTCCACTACAAATTCTTCATTATGGGCACCATTGTGTAGGCAGCTGCGGAAAACCTGAAGCTGGCCGAGGCAGCTCGTCAGGAGCCCTCGTACCGCGAAATATTTATTTCTTTCATGACGTTGCGAATCACCATGATCCGGAATGGGCCCGGTGAGAAATTTTAGAGCTGCGGCAAAATCTCTTCTTACACCTCTCAGCGCATTTCCCCCTCGAGCTATGAATGATTGCCACCTATCCTGTTCCTTAAATCGTCATTTTGATGACAAAATAATTAGACGAACAACTCCAACTCGGAAGTGAGGTTGCCTCCTTACTCGTCCTGCACTCCGCTGGGTTTTGGCAAAGGAGCATCAAGAAATTTTCTGAGCGTTGAAGACAAGTGATGGACATTCAGGGTAGATATATGACCGGTCAGGACTTGTAAACAAAAAAGGTAAAATTAAAAGCAAAAATTCGATAACATGGCACGAAACAGGAGACGCGACACAAAATTGATAGGTCAAAAGTCCGGTGGTTCCTGCGACGATAGAGTTCCCAACATTCAGCATCGCGGGTCAGGGACCCCATATCCTCCTCAGTGTTCAGCATGCGGCTCGAGGGGTGAACAGGGTGAACAAGCGAGCACACATTGCTTTCACAAGTTTTTCAGTTGATCTAAAGGAACCAGTACCATAGGACTGTATTAAATAAAAAATTAAATTGAAATTGCTTGTTGTCTTGCTAGAAGTGATTAGGATGGTGACGTAGGGAGGATGCGCGCCTCGTCAAAAGAATCATAATTACCGCAAATGTGAAATAACCGCTTCAACAGGATGCGCGCCGTGTAAAAAGAATCATAATTACCGCAAATGTCAAATAAGCGCTTCAACAACCTTTGTAGGGGCAGGAACTCACAATCAGTAATTAGTTCAGAACGGGGAGGTTCGTAGCCTTCTTCACGTCATCACATGCTGCAGCCGCAAATAGTACCACCACCGGAATAGGAAAAGAAGCGACGGATGATACTATACTATGGCCATGAAAGTATTCTATTGATCAGGGCTAGAAACACCTTCTTGCCAAAGGAAGCTGTCATAGAGACAAAGCTCCTTTTAACTGACTCCGTGTGAGGTTACTATTGGCGCATACCAGAAGGAAGAGGATCTGCATTGAGTGTATCATCATCATCATCATCATCATCATCCTCATCATCATCCTATTTAATCTATCGAGATGATGTATACCAGAGTTTTCGTTTTCTTATCAGAGTTTGAGTGTTTCGAAAGAAGTTCCTCGCATTGGCAAAGGAGGAATGGGGTTCTCGAATGGCTCCGAAGCCATGCCATAGCCATACTCGACGCAAACCAGAAAACTTCCGAAACACAGCAACTGTTAGAAAGACCAAATCGGCTTATTAACAACGGTTTTCATATATTTTCGAAAGATCGTCGTTAGAGAGTTATTGTCCTCCAAAGAAAAAACTCGCATGAGATTTTCAGGGTCCTCGACAGATCCTCGACGTCCCCAACCTGCGGGGTAAAACGCGTTTGAAAAAAAAGCTCAATACAATTACATACAAGAGGTCTAGTGTACTAAGAATCTGCCTTCCTTTCCTGAAATGGTGATAACTGAAGAAAATTATAGTTCTTAAAATAAGGGAAAGACTCGGCGATTTTTCCAACTGGTGCGCTCCATCAAAAGAGCAAGTGCGGACGATTAGTGCCGCTGTGCCGAAGGGTGTGACTAATCAACATTCATTTTAGTGCTTGCGCTCCTGCTCCAGTTTTTTGTATTCATTCTAATAGGTAATACTTTATATTAACCATAAACCGCATGGCGGCCAGAGTGGTCAAATATGTCTTAATTTAGCAAAGATCTTCTAATCTCACAGAATTTTCGGCTCAATTCTTTGCTAGTTTTCCTTTTACTGTTGTAAACACTCATGTGAAAGATTGTATAAGTTAGTACAAAATTCTGTGAGTTCCAGGATATATGCATTTAATGGGAAAGCTAAGGTGCAAATGCTTTTTGCTTCATTAATAGCGAAAGTGGATATTTTTTGCTTCTTCACAGTCACTATGCGTTCTTCTAAACAAAATTTTAATGCTGTTTATATAGGTAACCTTAAAAATTTTATCCTTGCCGAAATAATCGTATGAGATTTAAGTTGTTGGGCATTCTAAACAGAAAACAAGCGGAAGTAAGGTGAGGACGGCGCGCTCGCAAAATCGCTCCTGTTTCACGCGGCCAAAATTATCAAAACATGCGATGTCGCTGCTTAAGAAGCCCGGGCGCATTTGAGGCAGCGGTTCCATCGAGATCCAATGTCATTGGCACAGGAGCAACTAGTTAGGTTCGTGAAACTCGTCTCGTAGGCCTCTTCTCTATCCCAAGGTGGAATGCGGCTGAAATAGAAGAGGCGCGGGGCGTAATTGATGGTTTCGTTTGCTTCTCTTCTCTTTCACAGACCACCTCCCACCTATAGCTTCATAACTGAACGCTTTTCCACACCTATTTTATCCCGAATCATGCCTTTAAGGGGAGGGGAGGGAGGATCATAGAAGCGCATTCACTTCCTCGACACGATTCTCTCTTGGTGGTGAAGCATTATGTGTTGTTTGTTTGCCGCTGCTGTAGGGCAAGTGGCGAGAGAATGTACTGGAGTAAAACCGTTCTATCATATAACAGTGCTGTGCTACAGCGTAGAGCGCGTAATCAGCAAAGAAGAATTTCCAGAACAAAAGAGTTTCCTGAGACGGAGGTTTCAGATCATCATGATCATGTGGGATGCCCGGGTTTTGAACTTCATTCTTATCTATTTCATAATTATTGTCGAGGAGCAGTCTCATAGAAAGTTGACCAAATGACTAAAAGTGGGATTCCCATTTCTTAAAACTTCTGAATAAAAAATTGGTACTCGAATATGTGCATGGGATAATTTAATATGATAGCTCAGCCTCAGATGGAATTAAATGTTTCCAGGGAGGCGACAACGCTAGCAAGAAGGATGACTGAACTGTCGACCACAATCTTCTCTATTGATCGCTTTTCATCTTGTGTTGTAATTCATACGATTTTTGCGTATTAATGTAGCGTGTAGGACTTCATTTTGTAATTTGTAATGGTGGTGTGTGCGTTCTTTTTTTGTTATGTGTCCACATATAAACATTCACAGATTAGAAGGTAAGCATTACAGGCTCAGTGCCGATGTCGTGTACGATACGGAATTGTTAATACTCGTTTAACAACAAAATGGAATCATGAAAGTAACAACACGACAGTACGGTCCCTCTAATGGTAAGTTGTCAAAGCACCACCGTGACTGTCAGTCAAAGGAGTCGGACACCAACGTTAACTTTTTGCGGTGGTAGCAGTTGCTACCATCAATTTCAAATGTCTGCATTACCGCTGCAACAGCATATTTTTTCTATTCCTACTAGTGCTTGCTTTAGTCCACCTTCCCCTTCTTAATTATGCGATAAACCCGCCATTTCATTGTGTGTTGCTCTTAGTATTCAAGTATTTGTGAACGAGTGCAACAATGAGTCGACCCTTATCCACGCAACCTGCCAAGTAAGTGTCAATTTTTCATACAACACTTGCACTAAATCCATTCTGTTATCAAAATTATGGGTTATAATGTTGCGCAAGATTACAAACTTTTTCGACATGACTATGAAATTTGGAACTGTTCCGGCATAGGCTCAAAAACTAAGAAAGATGGCCAGTTTTCAAAACATCCTAGTTTATTAGTTTGTGATCGAACAGCTTCCAAATTTCGCTATAATGATATTTATGAGCTCTCAAGTAATAAACAATAGCTGGAAGAAAAATTTCTCTACGGAAAGAATTCAGGTCCAAAAGAGTTGAACATCTTTGCATTGTTATTTCCTTTCCAGTGAAGGATTGCAGCGAATCATAATCAGTTGTGCACTATAGGTGAAAGGGAAGGAACATTGCAGCCCTTGTCGTTTACGTTCTGCTAACGATCCTTGCGATCTTCCTTGATCGCTAGCTGTGGGGCACCACTACCCTTCGCGGATCGTTTTACATTCTGTTGTACTACACCCGAGTGCTTCTCATCTTTTCTGCCTTTCGAGTGACTAGGGAAGGTCATTAAATCAACCTGGCTAAATGAAATGAGGTGCACATTTCTGTACGCAGCATGAGACGCTTAACTTAAATCTGCAATCATTATTTGCTGAACTCTTCTGAAAGGAGTTACGGGGGGTTTTTGTTGCCCCCCTTGATTTCCATTGTCTTGCCTGCAATCACATGTTCACTGCATTATAAAGTACCGAAACGAGAACTGAGGCACCAGTGAGGTGAGCTTTGGTAGCGCAGTTGGTAGCAGTCTTGCTTCTCAAATAAGGGGCCGCGAGTGCGCTTCCTTCCAAGGCTCGAGGTTTTGCTTTTTTTCAACATGGCTGAAAAGCCTTTTTGAATTACGTTATTTAATAAACGGCCCCCAACGCTACACCTACGAAGAGTTTGCAAGCAGATCCTCTTAAGTTTAAGCGCTACTTGTCTGTGAGTGCCCATGGTGCCCGTAGTGCAGGTGCTGTGCTTTTCCGTGGCAATAAGGTACGATATTCGTTTTCAGGGGATCAAACTAAAAACGAGTTTTTCGCCAATTGCCATTCTGGTCATGAACTAATTGAGAAAAAGCGGAGCAGTGATAGGATTACCACTCCTCAAACTCCACTTTTTTGGGTCGACCAATCACGGACGACCGGGAAAAGGCGTGAGGTGTTTGTTATATTAGGAAATAATGTTTTGCAGATAGTTGGATGATGCAGACGGGCAAGGAAGACAAAATTCTTGTCTATTATGAAAAGTGTTCGAAAGGTTAAATCTACCCAAGTGCCAGCCTTTTGTAAAGGATTGGTGGATCGGTAAGTGACTGCCCAAATTTTCGAGGTTAGGTCAAAATTTTAATAAATTCGCTAGAAGTTTGCTTAAAGGGAGAGTCTGGCTCCCTGATTACGAATATCATACCTGTTCAAAGCGAAAATGCTTGGCGCCTGCGCTACAAGTGCCCAAAGTAGTGAGAGGTTATGCCGCCCAAGTTTGCTATTAATTGCCCTTAAATTCTTTGTACTGTTAACTATACGCAAGCATGTTGGACTAGCGATGTTGGGAATCTTCCTAGCTATCTTACCGCAAACGGTAAAAAAAAAACTCGCCAGGAAGTCGGTCCCCTGACCTCTTCTTTGTGAGCCTCGACCACAGCCACTGCGCTTTTCTGCTTCATAATTCCTTTCAGAGAAGAGCTCAGCAGATAAGGAACGCATATTTGAGCTCAGCGTCCCAAGGCGCGTAAGTAAGCATACACATCTCATTTTAATTGGCCGGGCTGACCAAATGACCTTTCCTTGTGAGATACGTTCGGCTTCCTTTTCTAACCGTTTCGGCCCCGAATAATTTTTTTCCCGTTGGAAATTTTCTCTTCTTGCTACTGTTTATTACATGAGAGCACATGCGTAACATTGTAGGGAAATTTGGAAGCTATATCACAAATTAAGAAACTAGGAAGCTTTGAAAATTAGCACAGCTTATGTCGAAAAAATTCCCAACTTCTCGGTCATGTCGAGTTTGCAATCTTGTACGCATTACATTTGACGTTCTTGATAACAAAATTGATATATGTCAGGTATTTTAGAAATGACAGAAAAAAGGGCGGAAGTGGCGTAGTGGCAAGTGGCACGCTTACCACGCGAGTGGTCCAGGGATCAAATCCTAGGTCGTGAGTCGCCCGGGCGAACCAAGCCTTCCATCCCTCCGGGGTCGGTTAATTGGTACCAGACTTGTCTGGGAGGATAAAAACACTGACTTATATATCGGCTGGCCCCCGCAAGTCATTGTATAGGCCACATCGCATTCAAACACCAATACGAATGTACAAATGGAAGTAGAATGCGTGCCGCATCTCTCTCCAGCTGCTCCTGCAGCAAATGTGAAATGACCGTAAGTGTGCTAAGTAGGTGTTTTCTTTATAGCCGTTGGGGTATTATCACAATCATGCAAAACATTGACAGCGAAAGTCCTGCGAGCTACCCAGATTTGTTAGCGGCTTGTTTATTCCAATGCTCCCTCACTCACTTCATTTTGCGGTCGGACAGAGAGGCATAAAATACATACGGTCATACAGTCGATATCCGAGAGTTGAGGTAGGCGCACATGCTAGGAGCTATGTGGATAAGCTGCTTCCAACATACATCGCTGGATATCAGCAAAGCATGCTGGCAAGAGCTATCCACGCAGCTTCTATCAAGTACGGCGAGGCCAGTCATTCCCGGTGACACGGCTACCCCAACTCTCGGATATTGATTATACACGCGAACCAACACACCAAGTTAGCGGCTATAAGAAGGTTATATCATTTGAGAGAATTATCTGTAGGACCCTTTACACGAACTAGCATTTTCCGAATCAAGTATTATATCGTCTTCACCTCCAGTCTCTCCCCGCGACAGTGGAGCTCAAAAAATCCCACTCCGGTGTGACCGTCGCGCAGAGTTTCTGTGCCTCATATCCACAACCTTATGGAACGGGATCCAGAAAAAAATTTGAACAAAAACAAAAATTGTTTTCTTTCCATCAGAAAATCGTCCCGTTGTTCCGTTTTTTTGTGGGGTCGTGGTCCGATTTTTGAGAAGGCGCGAGTTTTCAGCATTTACCGTTCATGTAACGTTTGTAACTTTCTTCATAATCAACTTTTTGCAGATGTTCAAAGTTAATCTGGAAGATTAGCGCTTTCGAAACAGTGCTGAGAATTTTTCAAAAAATCACGCTTTTTCCCTTTATTTTTCCCCATCTAGACATTTTCCCAAGACGCGACTTTGCAATCCTGAAACGTCCGCAATTCGCAATCCATGTAATGAGAAGCGGTAGAAAGTATTGAATCCTACATGTAGAGTGCGCCACAACGTATGGAAAATTTTCCCTAAAAGATTTCTTCTGCCAGAATTTCTGAGGAGGTCCCTAGAAGTCAATTCAGCAAGTTCTAACTTTCTTCCGCTTAGATTTGTTCTGAAGACATCGAGATTCTAACAGCAAGTTCTAACTTTCTTCCGCTTAGATTTGTTCTGAAGACATCGAGATTCTTTTGAGGAATTTTGTCTGCTTACGGCCGCTGACAGATAAAGCATTTTGAAGTGAAAACTAGCTGCCCTGGTATGGCATGCGCTGGCGATGCAATCAGGCTCAATCGGCCGTTGCGCAAGGAACAACGAGGCGGTCGTATTTGGCTGAACGAAAAGGGAGGAGGTCGTGTACAGAGGGATCCGCGGTGAAATGCATTGACTAAACAACATTCCATGTAAGTGTACAACGCAACTACAATCGCGATACTATCACCGTCTCCAGGGGAGTGGAGGGCTTTCAAAAGCTAGTGCGACTGCTACCCGCAGACAGGTGCAGGGCGTACCCTGAGCGATAGCTTTCACTTCAAAACGCTTTATCTGTCAGCAGCTGTAAGTAGACAAACTTCATCAAAAGAATCTTGATGTCTTCAGAACAAATCTAAGTGGAAGAAAGGTTAGAACTTGCTTAATCTCCGCCCACATCGGCGCACGCTCCACCCACCCGTAGCATTTATCTTCGCTTTCTTTGCTGACCTCTATCCACTTTTTTCCCGTTCTCCAGGACTTCTTGGAACCAAGTTATGAGTTTTCGTGGATAACCCCGCCCACCTGGGACTTGCTCCGCCCACCAATAGTATTCTAGGTCTGTTACTTCAACCACCCCATGCCCCTTTTTCCCGGTCTCCCGGGCTCCTTGGGACCGAGTTATGAATTTTCGGGGATAACTCCGCCCACTTCAAACATGCCCCGCTCACTAATAGTATTTAAGCTCCACTCCTCCACCCACCTCCACCCACCTTTTTCCCTGCCTCCGAGACTTCTTGGAGCTTAGTTATGAATTTCCGTCGCAAACTCCGGCCACTTTGGTCAAGCCTCGCCCACCGATAACAGCTGGGCTCCACTCCTCCACCCTCCATCCACCTTCTTCCGGCTTTCTAAGACTTCCTCGGACCGAATTGTGAGGACTTGTAGAAGGAGCTGTACATTTCAGAGCGCGCCCCGCCCATTATGGGCGGGCCTCCGCCCACGTCATGTATGCAGAAAACACCTTAGGCATTGCTCCCTTACACCTAACTGTTTTCTGCTCTGTAGGCTCTCTCCCAACCGAGTTATGAAATTTTTCATGAAGCACTGCTTTTTAGGAGAACGCTGTGGGTCTTCCTAGTTCGATGTGACTTACCAATGCACACCTTTACCCACTTTTTGGCGCAGTTTTGAGGTCGTTTTGTCACTGTCGAAATCTTGATCCTCGGTACAGTTCATTTCGACGCACCCCACGCCCTCTGTGGGCGGGGCTCCGCTTAGCTGATGGGTGTTTTGTATTTTGCGAGACCTTGCCCACCCATTCCTTACTTGGCCCGGTCCCTGAAGGCGGATCCCGATGAGCTAGGGAATTTCGTGGCAGACATACAGAACGACCGATGAAGCGCTTTATAGTAAGTAGGATGCCAAATAAACCGACCAAAACGGGCCCCATCCGGGTGTCTTACGCGCATGCGCGTCATGCTGTCGTCAACGTGTTAAAAAAGAATGGGAGATTTGAGTGATCGAGAAAACTTTGTTAGTTTTCTGAAAGTATAAATATCCATGATTAACATCATGTATTGGTTTACGCAAAAATTTGGAAATTACTTCTTTTTAATGAATGAAACTTCATGCTGCCTCGATTCCTCCTCTGAGCGATACAAAGCGCGCGGATTGGCCGCGGTCCACCACTTCTCCATGTCGGTGAGTGCCCACACATCAATGATAAGCAGTAAATTAGGTTATGGACGCAATAGATAATGCGGGGGTCCTACCGTATCCTCCGGGGGAAGGAGGTCGTAAAAATTTTGGAATTCACGCAACGCAGGATTGTCCCTACCTCATACCGCATTCAAACCAACCTATACGTGGTGGTTTCGGGCTAGATTGGCTTGTTAGCGAGGTACTACCATGAACCGGGGTACGGTAGAATCCAAAAAAAGGGCCCTCTTACGGATAGTGGTTAATATGATCCACCAGCGCCTGCCAACACTTCTTCAACTTACTGACTAGTTACCAGTGTTTAAAAATGTCACATCTTCTTCGAAAGATGCCGGTGCAGAGTCAACCCTACATTGCTACAAGTAGCAAAGGGGGGGGGGTCGTACTTGGATGGACTTGGAGGGGGGTCGTAGGTAGCAAACATGTGATGAGATGAGAGCGCGCTGGAGAAAATTTGCCGTTTCATCGTGCGTATATACCCACTATGGAAATAGAGGTGAAATATGTATATAGGGGAACGGGGGAAAATAAAGGGAAATATAGGGAATTTTGCGATTTCATAGTAGCTATATACCCCCAGCCCGCTCGACGGTGTTCTTTGAGGGAAAAGTAGCTGTGAAGAGGGGGTCGTATGAAAATTCTCGTGAAGGAGGGGATCGTAAAAATTTTGCAAAAAGTACCAACGATAGGACCGACCCTGTGCCTGGACTCCCAGCAACGAGTCCTTGTTCTGTGTGGCCGATGTCAGACTTTGCGATAGGAGCGATTTTGCACCAATTGCAGGAGCGAGGGATCGCTCCAAAGTGCGAGCGACGGGGGATTTACCCCGCTGACGACCGATACACACGGCGCCGCTCTGGTAAATCTCCCGTCGCTTGCAGTGCGAGCGACGGGAGATTTACCCAGCTGACGCGATAAACACGGCGCCGCTCGGGTAAATCTCTCGTCGCTCGCACTTTGGAGCAATCCGTCGCTTCTGCAATTGGTGCAGAATCGCTCCAATCGCAAGGTCTGACATCGGTCTGTGCGCTTGCCTGCAATACATTCCATCTTACGCCGGGAAATGCCAAGATCCCTCCTTTTATGGTTGGCATTCAAAAACGGCAGATCTCAATCCCGACGCGAATTAGTCCAAAAAAGCAGCTCGTTCATCAATTTTCAAGGTGAAGCTGTAGGTATTCGTACACCAAGATGTCTCCATTAACTTGAGCCGGATTGCCTTTTTTACCTGAATGCTGCGGTTCATTTACACGTATGCGATTGTATTATTTTCCTCGAAAGAAAGAATGTGGAACTTGCGCGTGTGACTCGCCCTGCTGAGGGCCTCATAGGGCACCGTGTCCTATAATTTGGCTAAGCGATAATTGAAAGTGTTGTTCAAACTCTATAAAGAGAAAGAACAAGGAAGCAAGGGCGACATACAGTTCATTCGAAGCCTGACTGGCGTGTCTATGGATTTGACGTGACGACCGCTGCACTTGATAGAAGTAGCGCCGATAAGCTGCCTCCAGCATGCCATGCTGATGTCCTGCCGGGTACGTTAGAAACAGCTTATCCACACGACTTCTATCAAGTGCGGAGACCATGGGTGTGGTTCACTAGGGCACAAAGCGACTTTTTCGCGTTTCGCACGTGAAACATTTTCCGTTGCGGGAACCTCAGGTCCACCGCTGATCATCAGTGTTCGCGAGGTTCTCGCGCGAAAAATAAAGAGTCGCTTTCTGTCCAGTGAACCACACCCCGGCGACCACCTCGTCTAATCCTTGGACACACCTGATCGCAAGATATAGGCTCGTATCCAATTCCTCCCCGAACCAGGTGAAGAAAACCACTTTAAATTTTCTTCGTCTCTTCAAACAGAACGATCTGAAATGGAGACTAGTTAGAATGTATATTTGGGTACAAATAAGCATGTACCGAGAGTAAGGAAGCTGTGCTATTAAAAACCAATGAATTTAAAAGGAACTTTGGTGAAACTCGCGTTCGGGGGGGGGGCACGCGATGGGGCGGCGCTCCGTTCGTCTGCTCCTCCATGGCTTAGTCCACAGGGACAGTTACTCTTTCGCCATTATGTGGCTGAAAATAGCGCCGCGCCATCGCGTGGCCCTCCGAACCCGAGTTTCAAACGAACTTTTCTTCTCCTAGCCTGCGGGAAAGAGTGGATTCGGATCGCGCACATACGCAGTGGAGCGCGTTTGTGGACTCTCCCGCAGCTCCGCTGCATCGACAATGCCTCATCACATGATGTGCGCACTTTGCACTCTGTTAGCTGTCGATGCCGTAGCGGTGCGATTCTCCACAGATGTTTCTTTGGTTTTGCTTCTGTTGCCTGCCTTAATTACTTGTGTGTATTCAATACTGTGATATATACTGTGATTGTGCGCTCTATTACTTCGCGCTGTGCGAGGTTGCGTTTTGGCGAGTGGTGATTTTATTAGTTTGTGTCAAGAAGGAATTTATTGTTCTTGCTTTTATTCTTTCTGATGCTAGTGATTTAGATGTTTCGATTGAACGAGTCTGGAACGAATGGGCTAAATTCTATATTTTGACTGCTTTCATTTGCTTCGAAAATCATCAGGTGTTCTTCTAGTTCTGGGACGTCATCACCTGCCTTGCAATTGTTGCTGTCGTTTTGAGAAGTGTGAATATTGAATAGAAATGTCATCGCCTAGCTCTGGAAAACGTCGCATGGATACCGATGTTATCAAGCTGTGAGTTGCAATTCTTCTTAAAGTATAGTAGCGTTCAAAGTGCTTGCCGGAACGGTTTTTCGTGCTTCTCTTTCTTTTTGCCAGAAAAGGTTAAAGGTGATCTCGAAACTTTGCCACTTACGATTAGTATCTTAAGTCTTTAAGAGTCAAGGGTATGCAAACACTAGAAAACATGGCATACAGTCGATACCTCGAAGTCTGGTTGGGCGTGTCACCGGAAATGACGTGGCAGCCATCGCACTTGGCAGATGTTGAATGAATAAAATACTTTGCCCAGATATCAGCAAACATGTTGGAACCAGCTTATCCGCGCAACTTCTAGGTGACACGCCCAATCAAAACTTCGAGATATCGCCTGTTTTAATCTTTGGGGCGCATTGCTCAATTGAGAAAAGATAATGCACGAAAAGTGATTTCGGCGAACTCTTTTGACCGCTACAGTAGCTCGTGGTCCAAGAGGCTGATATTCCATCCAAGGGATGCGGCATATTTACTCATCCCTCATTGAAAGTAATGATTTGCAAGTAAGGAAATCTCGAGTTAAAAGAATCTATTTTACTACAGTTTGTATATTTTACGCTACAAAAAGTGGAATTTTCTTATAACTTTCTCCGCTCATGCAGTGTAGGGGAGGGATTATTTTGGTTGAAGTTTGTGTCGGCGAGAGTACTCCCAGTGTCTGGAGGGCATCAAGCTCGGTGCGGGTCTCATAACGCGCCCATTTGCTATTCTTGACTGCGCTCTCTCGCTTTGTCTTACTGTGTGCTGCACACGATCGAATCCCCTCTGAAGGTTACAAAATAGGACCCGTAGGTCTTCTGGCTACTTAAGATGAAATGAACACTCTATTAGCTCCTTCAAATGCTGATCTCAAATCTGTCTTCCAAACCTACGACATCGATCGGTCGATTTTACGAATGGAGTCAGAAAGCCGGGCAAATACCCATATAATAACTTTACGATGCATTCTAGGTAGCATCCATTCTGAGTGCTTATAGTGTCCGTAGCGCATGCGTTAGGCGTTTTCGAATATGGATGTGGGTCTTGTAATGGAGTTAAATTCCCCTACATGCTTGTGAAAAGGAAATTGATGTCTGGCTGTCCAATAAGATAATATGGTTTATATGGCTTTGCCTTCGAGTACAAACGCTCGCCGTCGTACATGATAGTCCAGCTTGAGGGACGATGATGACACCAACGATTGAACCATCTCTTCAAAGTTATTTAATAATCTCATTTTCGGCTAGGAACTTGCTCACAAGAAAGTTAATTACGAATATCCGTCTTATTTGACGCAAAACTCTTGGCACATGCGCTGGGTACGGAGAACAACTCTGAGCAAATAGTGTTCAAAATTCTCAGCATTTGGCGCGAGTTCTTCATGTAGGCAGCAAAAGGAAGCCTTGATGGAGTGAAGCTAGTAAAGTTTTCACGATGAGAACGAGAAAAATAATTTGATTTCTCGTCGTACATCAGCCGCATTACACTGCGGTAGCCTTTCCACTTGGTTCTTGGAGTGCCGTCATTGGAAACTCTTCTTCGGTTTTTGAAACATCTCACATCCAAATCTTCTTTTTCCTAACTTATCGATCGTTTTGTCTGTAATCTCCTTATTCGAACGCCTTATCTTGTTCAAGGCAACGCGCGTTTCTTTTATTGGCTGCTCGGGAGCACAATTATCTCAGCACATTCGTTTAGATTTCGATTGGTCAACATAGAAAAATGGATGATTTAATATCTCAATGCTTAGAAGCTAAACAGAGGTACAGTAGTGGGAGTAGCGCAATATACGGGGGCTTGCCTAAGACAGCCTAGGTGGGGCAGAAACATCGAGGTAAATAAGAATGACCTACGCACCTTGGAGTTTCTTCTCCCTGCCTATACGCAGTTTTGGATGCTACCACAATCCGTATCTTTGGATAGCGCCCATCACTGGAAATACGATAAAAGCACGTGAGCTAGCAGTACAAGATTTTGTAGGGTTCAGAAATCCTCTGCCAGATTGACGAATATTTGACCATTCTGTGGGTCCTAAGTTTGTATCTATTTCGGGGCTCCTTTTAAAGGATAAATACAGAAAGAAACATCAAAATAAATTGCGTGTGCGCGGAAGAAATGAATGTGATAGGCGCAGGGCACACATATCCCGTGCAGTCTGTCATGGCCTTCAAAGTATTGGGCGTGCAGTAGCGCTTAAAAGTCTTTTATGAAACACTTTTTTATTCTCAATTTTCTTTCTGTTTTTGAAATATGTTCAAACTGTAATATGTTCTGAAGGCAAGCATTCTTCACTAAACCAGCATGTTCACGTTCGGTTGGGAAAGAATGAAGAATGAAAAAAAAACGCTGGGAATTCCCGAGTATGACCCAATTCCAGGCAAATTTCAAACTATTGTAAAATGTTTACAATCCGACGGACAGATTATACGCATGGTGAGTAAGATTAAGCAGAGTCAATACTCTGTTGATAAACTTCCAGAGTCGCTGAAACCTCAACAGGGCCTAGGTATGGAAGCACTAATGAATTCATTGTTTGGCCAACTTCCGTATATTTCTTCAATTTGGCAAGTTTTTAGCCAGTTTTTCCTGTTCTTTTATCTGCAAAATTATTCCTCACCATTTCCTATAGTGTCCCATTGACGCTCAGGATTGCAGTTGAGGTTTTCCCTTCTTCAAAGGCACGTTATGAGGACGGGAGCTCTCTTGCTCACTAGTAAAGGATGATTGGTAGAAGTAGTCATATGTAAAGTAACGTTCTACATCGATGAATGCATTTTAGGACACTGATTCCGAATCTGCTTTCCGAATATGTCAAGCGATTTTTTGTACGTAGGTATGAAGCAAAGTGGGGCAGCGGTAGTGGGCCGCGCTCGCGTCCCAGACATCATAGTATTAATTCCCTGGCGAATTATCTTTTTTGCCCTCGCTGCAACATTGTTGACAAAGTCTTAACTACCTCACTCGATTAACGATTGCCTTTAAGTTACCTGTGCAATGAGTTTGCGAGGAGTTTTCAACAAGTTTGAACGGTACTTACGCAAGAGTGCACTTGGGACTCTTGGCCTTTAAGTTACCTGTGCAATGAGTTTGCAAGGAGTTTCCAACAAGTATGAACGGTACTTACTCAAGAGTGCACTTGGAACTCTTGGCAGACGTTTTTTTGCAGCGAAAAAGTGTGATATTCATCTTCCGGAGAAAATATCCCGAGGGACATATTCGTAGCCAAATCTGAGATATCGACTAAATTTCGAAATAAAGGGGGTATCCATCCATTCATCTATCAGCCTGTCATTGAAGCCTATATAGCCTTGGAAAGATATAGGCGTTTTTTTGTTTCTGAAGAGGGTAAAACATTGTCTGGTGCTCTGTTCGCGTGATTTCAGCGCATTTCAACTGGTAATTTTCATGTTGAAGGGTCACCGTCTGCAATATAGGTCAACCCTGAAACTACCGACTATGGATATGTATGTAGCATCAATGAAAGACTCTCCCAGTTTTTTAACACATTGCGGACCGCCGTTGTATGAGCACCTTTGTAGCTTTTTTATATTTTTCAAAAACGTATCATCATTAATCTATCAACGATTTTACCAGTGATGACACGTATGGTTTCCAGGCTTTGAAAATGAGTGCAACCAGTCCATGAGCATTGAAAAATGCCAAATAAATCCGATTAAACTATGATGTTTCGAGTGAAGTCGAACTACGCGGTACGCAATGTGTTAAAGTTTGACTAAAATCTCGAATTTCTTCATAAATTGACCACAGGAATTGCTGGACCCTTCGTGCAGATATCACATTCAATCACTCAAAAGTTGCTGATGCGCGCGCTACGGGTACTAGCGCGCCTCAGCCTTATCTAGTGGCATACAAGTCGGAAAAAAATTTCGAAGTTATCGACCACAAACCATCAAAAAACAAGTAAAGTTGACCAATGATGAAGGAATCATGTTTCACTACTGCAAAATAGTCAGTCACAAAAATGCAAAAGGGAAAAAACGTGCGTGGATCCAAACCACTGACCTCGAAGTGTTGGAACCAAGGGCTCCAAAGTTAGCCGTGGGCGTCATTTATTAGCTTTTACGGTTGATCGTCCCCAGTTACATAACAACGCAATTTTCGTAATTAGTTATTTATTGGAAATTATATACGGTGATGATTGGCAATGGCTAACCGAAATAAAAAAGGTGCTAGAACTACTAGTGTAGATTTTAGGCTTCAACCAAGCTAGGTAACGCAGACTATCCGCAATTCACCTGCCATCTTGTACTATTGAAACATCTTCTCGCTGAAGAAACGTAAACTTCCAAAAGTACACTTCCTTTTGAACATAGAAGGGTGCGATGAGCCACGCGTTGGCCAATGTGCATCTGTAGTTGTATCGAAACTACTACTGCACAACAACTTTCCACTCGGGGGAAGATCCACTCTTCACCTCGTGAAGAGAACGAAGCTTGCATCGAGCGACGCTTCGGAGCCAGGGGTAGTCCTCTAGCACGTTTAGTTGATCACCTCGCAACGCACTGATCACCTCGCAACGCACGCAACGACTAGGGAAACTCCCCTCTCGCATTTCGAGAGACCGATCTGCTCCAATCCCGTGAGCTAGGCAAAACTCCAGTATTTGTATATGTATATGTGTACACGCGCCTTGGGACATTGAGCTCGAATATGTGTTCCTCATCTGCTAAACTCTTCTCTGAAAGGAATTATGAAGCAGAAAAACGCAGGGGCTGTGGTCGAGGCTCGCGAGAAAGAGGTCAGGGGATCGACTCCCTGGCGAGTTTGTTCCTTTGCCGTTTGCAGTAAGATAGCTGGGAAGATTCTTAACATCGCTAGTCCAACATGCTTGCGTATAATTAAAAGTACAAAGAATTAAAAGGCAATTAATAACGAACTCGGGCGCTTACAGCGCAGGCGCCAGGCACTTTCGCTTCGAACAAGTATGATATTCGTAATCGGGGAGTCAGACCTTTGAGCGAACTTCTAGCGAATTCTGAAATTTTGAGCTAACCATGAAAATTTGGGCAGTCCCTTACTCACCGATCCACCAATCCATTACAAAACGCTGGCACTTGGGTAGAATGAACCTTTTAAACACATCTCACAATAGACAAAAATTGTGTCTGGCTTGCCCGTGTGCGACATCCAAAAATCTGCAAATCACTATTTGTTTATTTATTTATGATATTATTATTATTTACCAATGCTATACCATCTCTCTCCTTCCCCTCGTCGTCCATGGGCGGTATTCAATCCTTTCCCCAGAGGTTCTTCTTCTTATTCTTCAGCGTTTGTCCCACTCTGCGGCAGGGTCCGCTTTTCTGGTATTATGACGCCACTTTTCCCGATTATGTGCTTGATCGGGATGAAGTCCAACTAATTTCAAGTCCTCATGCAACCTATCAAGCCATCGTTGCTTCGGGCGTCCTCTTGGCCGCTTTCCTGGCACGTTAAAGTCTAGTCACGATCTTAGACACTCTCATCATTCAGCGCCGAAGACGTGCGTCCCCCGCTACCCACTCAGTCGGACACTGCGCTTGTCTGCGCTTACTCAAGCGATGCGAGCCACACCGAACCGCTCTTTCTGATGGCGTCGCGAATGTGGTCCAGTACGCCGTAGCCCCGCATCCCAGCGCAGATTTTTGTCCATCACAACAGCGTGCCTCAACCTCTATTGGTCACGGGCCAGCACTCTGCTCTTCCGTAAATGGCGACTGTCGGACGACGATCTTCTGAGTATTCAGCTTCCCTCGCGTATTTCTCGGATCGACAGAGAACCCGAGTCATCGAGCGCCATTTAGACCAAGCTGCGCTCACTCGGGAGGTTACTTCAGAGACAGGGCTACCATCGACAGCGATTCGCCTCGAACCAAGGTACTTGGAATGATGTTCTTCGCGATGAGCTCAGTACCATTACACTTCAATTAGAGCCTGGCTCACTTGAACCGAGTGGTCAAGCTACTCTGGTCTTGGGCTTCACGTTCAGCCTGTAGATCCAAACATCCCAGCCACGACGCATTCCTTCCGGACCAGGTTTTGCACCTTGTTTCTCGGAGCCACCGATTGTTTGTACTTCTCAGGCGAGGCCCATGGCACTCTCGTCAGCCCTACAGGAAGCGTCCATGGAAGCGCGCTTCGCGCCCTGCAAGATCACGCGAAGGCATCCCACTATACCGACAATAATAGGTAGTGGGAAAGCGCCAGAGCCTTGGTGCACCACGCGACCGAGATGGGAAATTCCATCGACCATTGCAAGTTAGCCTGCCCCAGCCTGTCTTGCACCCGACTCCGTTTCGAGTTTCGACGTAGAAGTATGCGCAACCCTATCTCACATTTGCAAGGCGCGCTCTGGAACGTCGCCCTCCTGTTGCCATAAGGCATACCAATAAACTTCTCGAGGAACGCGATCCAAAAAGCCTTCGCCACTGGTCCAGGAAGGCCAAGATGCCACAGCTTTTGTGTGGTGTTCGCGATGTCTTTCCAGCAGGAGTGGGCGTGCTGGTATTGCATCGATGGAACTGCGCAGCCCCTGACACAACTTCCACACTGCGTTGATCGCGAACAAGCTGCACAGGGTGATTCGATACGGCGGTCACAATTCCGCCAAGAAAGATCTTTCATGCTGCTGCGAGAGCAGGTGCGGATTGGACGGCTAAACTCGTAACTCAGTCAGCCAGGGCTCTGACTCTTCTTCCAAATCGGAATCGTGGTTGTGCCTCTGTGCCAAGCTCTCAGGCACTTTCTGTCTGCTACGATCTGGTTGAACAAACCGGTGGCCAACCATTCAGAGGACCCAGCATTACGACTTCCATATGTGCGCCGCCAGAATCATCGGGTCCTGTAGCCTTGTCCCGACTTCATCTTCTTCAGAGGCCATTTCCGTTTCCTCCTACGGTTTATTCTCTTGCACAGGACCCTTCCTTGCACAGGTGGAACATAAGGGACGCTGGATGCGGCAAACTCTTTTTAGCTCGGAGATGGTTCTCGAAATAATCAGCTGCACGCCTCTCACTCGCCTTTTTTCTTTGCGGCCGGCAGGACTGGCTCCCTCCTCTCGTCGTTTGATGCCGGAATAAACTTCCTCGATATCGCTCGTCGACCTCGGCGAATGTCAAAAGGGCTTTGGCCGGAGGCGCGATTAAATATACGGCCGTTGCCCACCATCCGCGCCGCTCTGCGAGCCTCTCTCAGCTGTCTGAGCTTCAGCAAAGTGTGGTCAGCGGTTATTTGCGGCTCAAGCAACGCCTTCTTTGTTCGCACTCTTAGCCTGCCATCGAACCTCCCGCCAGGCACGCTCTCGATTCAGACAGTCTATTACGCGAAGACAACTACCTTTCTGGTCTATAATGCCCCATCTTCTTCTGCACTTGCTACATTTTTCTTTCCAACGAATCGTCTCGTTCCATGCTGACTACTGACTTGCCTTGCCTCGATCTCCGTCGGGCAGCCGGTGTTTGGTACTGTGCCAGTTTCGGCCGATACGGGCCCCCAGAACGAATTATTGCCTGCTAGCAGACACTTTTCCAATTTCTACCACGATCCAACCCGACGTAGGCTGACCTTGCCCGGCATAAGCTTGAAAACTGAATCCTCCGGTCGTTCCTCAGAGGTGGGGGACGGAAATCCCTGTTAAATTTATTGTGTCAGAACGACTTGGCACGTCTTCTGGTCATTTTTAAACGCACAATCGATCACATTGGACATTCAATACAATATTTGACAACATAGCCCGTTCATTCAGGACAATTCCCTATTTCGCGACGAAGACCCAGGAAAAATTTGACAGGGGGATCTTACGCGGTCCCCCCAACCCCTGGGTGACTAGGATTTGAATACCCGCACTCCATAGCGACTTCAGTGGTCCAACTGTCACCCAAAAAAGGCTGCAGGGTGACGTCTTGAGAGTGGAGTAATCATAATCACACCGTCCTCCTCGCGCTTTTCTTTCTGCAATTACTGTTTCACTGACCTCAGGTTTCGCCTAAAGAAAACCCGTTTAGGGGTAGTGAGCCCTCGAATACGACATATCCGTGTCCTGTCGGCACGCATAGTTGGTTGCCACCCCGCGCTCAACACGCATGCACCTTGCCACGTACCGGCCTACCATGGACTCCTCACATGGCAAGTTCAGGGTGCTTAAACATGAAAGGCGGATCCGCGCCTACCATTGCCACGAAAGCCTTTCAGCAGAGAGCCTATCGGGGTGGATGTTAGCCGGCGGCGACCCAGTGCAAAAATAACGGATTTTAGAAGGGCTTTTTAGCCGATACTTGACAAGAAAAGTCAAAACACCCAAAACCTGGTAAAGCGTGGTTGCTCCCTCAACTGTCCATAACCAGCCCCACACCCCTTAAGCCAGTGAGGTGACAGCAATGTGATCGCTTAGCATACTGCTCGCTAGCCGCTCAAGGCTCACGCACGGAGTGCCTTCCGGAAATTCTGCCCTTTCGATATCTTCATAACTGCAGGCTAACAGATCGCAGGCAAGACAATTGAGAATCCAACGGGGCCATCCAGTGGCGATCAACAACATAAAGCCCCCCACCCGAACTCCCTTGCTACGCAGGGGGCGAGGTCAGCCAACCGCTAATGATTTGCAGATTTTAAGTTACACCGCCGCTCTCTCATGGCTGCGCGTACAGAAATGTGCACCGCTACATATTTACTAGCCAGGGTTTACTTAGATGTACCTATCCTTCCCGTTAGTCCACCTTCGATAAGGGTCAGGAAGACTCGGAGAAAGCACTCGGGTGTAGTACAACAGAATGTAAAACGATCCGCGAAGGGTAGTGGTGCCCCACAGCTAGCGATCAAGGAAGATCGCAAGGATCGTTAGCAGAACGTAAACGACAAGGGCTGCAATGCTCCTTCCCTTTCACCTATAGTGCACAACTGATTATGATTCGCTGCAATCCTTCACTGGAAAGGAAATAACAATGCAAAGATTTTCAACTCTTTTGGACCTGAATTCTTTCCGTAGAGAATTTTTTCTTCCAGCTATTGTTTATTACTTGAGAGCTCATAAATATCATTATAGCGAAATTTGGAAGCTGTTCGATCACAAACTAATAAACTAGGATGTTTTGAAAACTGGCCATCTTTCTTAGTTTTTGAGCCTATGCCGGAATATACCGCCCCAGATGATCCGCCCCAGATTGATACCGCCCCAGATGTTCCTCTACCTGCACGCACAGGGAGCAGTCTGCTCCTCTTATATACTCGGTTCTACAACTCTGACAACGTATCGAGTAGATTCTCACCTTCATGCAGTCACCTTCTTTGCAACAAGGGCATCCGTGTTGCTTGTAATACTATGAGCCCGGCTATGCTCAATTTGTTAGAGCCTACTTTGACATGCGCAGTAGCTAGCGAATCCAAACTGATTTTTATTATGGCAAAAACGTCTCCTTCGCCACTGACATTTTTGCCATAATTCTTGTTAAACTTGATGTTTTGGCTGGTATTAGGCTGCTTCCATACTTCGCTCCGCTGCGGTCGGTGCAGTCGCTGCCAACCGCACCGACAGTGCGAAGAGCGTCAATACACGCTCTGGCGCATGACACGTACGCTGGGCGCAGATCGCGCGCTCCGATCGATAATCCTGGTTTTGGTGTATTTCTTGTCTTTTTCTATGTTTTTTTTTGCGCCGTGTTGCTTTTGTTCGTCTGTTATCTGCTCATGCTTATTCTTTATGTCTCGTTTCATACTTTTCAGTTGTTCCGCGGATGAGCGACTTCGTAGAACCCCATTGTACTACCCGGGTGAAAGTGGCTGTACCGAGTGAGTTCATCATAAGCAATTTTGCTTATTCGAGTGGACTCTATAACTTTTAAAAGCTGCTTTTTCTTCGATACGATTTCCAGCTGGTCTGCGAAAGGCCGCCGGATCTGGTAATTTAATATTTGCACGCCAGTAGGAAATCGTATCGAAGAGAAAGCAACTATTGGAAACATACAGTTCACTCGAATAAACAAAATTGCTCATGATGAACTCACAGAGTCTTGAAGCCACTTTCACACAGGGTTGTATGACGTCGCTCGTCCGCGAAACAACTGAAAAGTATTCATCAAGACATGAAAGAATAAGCATGAGCAGATAACACACGAATAAAAGCAACGCGGCGCAAAAAAACATCAAAAAAGACAAGAAATACACCAAAATCAGGATTATCGATCGGAGCGCGCGATCTGCGCCCAACGTACGCATCATGCACCAGAGCGGGTATTGGCGCTCTTCGCACTGTCGGTGCGATCGGCGCCGTCGGTACCGACCGCACCGGCCGCACCGGCGCGACGTATGAAAGCAGCCTTAGGCATTTTTCCAGGCCTGTTGAGCCAATGCACAAGATGCGCAAAGGCAGGCGATCAATTCTTGACAATGGGAATGACTTCTTTTCGAAAATCTGCGAACGTATTTTTTAGCTAGCATTTCCGTTTTACGACTATTTCCTATTTGTTCTTTTTGTTAGTAGTCGTATGTTAGTGTAGAGAGACGTTAATCTCGTGATAATACGCTGAACTGAATAGAAGGATTTTCTCGAAATTCAGTTGTGGAAACTTTGTATCATTAACAATGGTGACATGTCGAGAAATCAGCCAAAATATCATTCATAACGTGAGTTAAGGCAAAAAGAACTACGGTGATTTCTTTTACGGCACTGTATAGGATAAACCAATCGTGCGGCGTACCACACCGCTTGCGTCACATATGGGGAAGAAACCGATGTTGTTTACTTGGCAGAAGTTTATAAATGGATCGCTAGTGGCATGCAGCTGCCTGAAATATTCCACAGTCCAATGTCGAGTTTGTTTTCAGTGAAGCGAGTGGAGCAGAGCACAGGAGAGTCACAGAAGAGTGTCCATTATCGTTTTTTATGGGTTCCTCGTTATAGGCTTTTTTGGGCAATGGTCACTGCTTCCTCATGAGAATTCTCATGGGCTAGTGGTCATAAAAAAGGAACAGAATCAGTAGGACGTTCGGCGTGGAGTACGCTCTAAAATTTGTCGATTACGCTCTGAAATTTGTCGACTTATTTGAAGGATCTTTGTTAACAATCGTGCAAGTTGGAAGTTTAACAAATCATTATCAACACATTCACAACGGCGCCATTTCTCACTTTTTGGTGGAACGGGCACGATTGTGTAGCTGCCTCACCTCACATCCGTAAATTTTCTGCCACTTCGAATTGTTGAAGTTAATTGCAATCGTTTCCAGTATCGAGAGTAAACACGAAGTGAACATAACTGGTGGTCTCAATGAATTCAACGTCAAGTTCTACGGCCCTTCCGGGAGTGAGTCAGACTTCAATTTCTGTTGTTTTAAAAAATGTTCAGTCATTTCCCTATCCGCTATCACTTTTTTCCGAAATATAGGCACTGAATTGTACCATCTTCATCAGGGACATTCTATTATAAGATATTGCAATTTATCTACATATTTAGCTGCTTACGAAGGTGGCGTCTGGCGAGTCCGTGTCGAACTGCCTGAGAAGTACCCATTCAAATCGCCCTCGATAGGTTTCATGAATAAAATTTTTCATCCGAATATCGACGAAGCGAGTGGCTCTGTTTGCCTCGACGTCATCAATCAGGTACATAGCATGTGAAGTATTTATGTTTTTGTAATTTTTTTCTATCTGCGTTTCAGTCTAGTGGACCGTAGTATACTTTATTCAGGCATGGACAGCCCTGTACGATCTAGCAAATATATTTGAATCATTCCTTCCACAACTACTCACCTACCCTAATCCAACTGATCCATTAAACGGCGATGCCGCTGCCCTTTATCTGCATAAGCCGGAGGAGTTCAAGAAGAAGTGCAAGGGTATGTATTCATTACATCTTTTGGAAGTAGTGGAAAGCGTAAGATCTGTAAACACAGCACTTGTTTGACTAGAATGGAAGGCGAGTTATCATATTCAAATATGCATCTAAATTGGTGCCACTCTTCATAACTAGTTAATGCGAATAGGGGGCATCCTACGCCAAACGTGGCGGGCGAGGAGTGCTGCGCGCGATTAATGGAGCGACTTCTAAGCTGGTTCTTCTCTTCTCCTACTTGGCCGGCAATGCTGAATACCACTTGGCCCCCAAAGAACTCGCTGAACTAAGTCCCAAACCATAACGCACAATTTAAAATTGTTTACTCCGAGCACTGACATCGACTGGCTCGTATTCCATAGACGATGCATCACTAGTGAGTGCCTAAGGTGTTGTCTTGTTACACTCAGATACCGTAACAGCTATATTTGCGTTACTTACTGAACTAGAAGCTATCGCGTTGAATAGTTTGTTAGTAAGAAGTAGCTTAACCCATAACGGACGGCCAGTGTATTTGTTACGTGCCACACAGGGTAGGGTTTGTAGGCTTATGCGAACAACAGGGTTAAGACGGGGCTAAAGTAGGTGTCCTTGTATCATTACCCAAAAGAAGGTATTTCCGTTGACGACAACTTCGTAACCCACCTTTCCGCTTCAAAATAGAGTGCAAGGAATGAATGGAAGCTGCAGGTGAAATCATGGAAAAATGTGGAACAACAACCCCGAACAAGGATGTGGCTATATTTAGGGCAAAGGGTTTGGGACAAATGAACCATCTGTAAGCCATCCATCAGATAGTAAGCTCATGAGAATTCAGACAAAGTGTATGTAAAATTTATTGTAGGTTTGTCAAAAATCCACTCGTCCAGCTGGGAAGATATATTATTCCACATTGCTGAGAGTATATGTGGGTATATGAAGATTGTTGGAAACGTAACAAAAAAAAGAAATAGTCGTGCGCCACCATGTGGCGCACGCCGTCCGTTATGGGTTAGCAATCGTGTCAAACCTATCCCCGTGGGTGCATGTTACCTATGTCGCGCTGGTTGGGAGTGGTGCTCGACAAACCGGAGGGACTTCTGTGCTAGTGTTCCAGCATCCAGCAAAACAGTGAATTATTGACTGTTTAGTTATAAGGGCCTATGTCCTAGGTAGTAGCTACAGCATTACCAGGCGGGACGAAGGTCGATTTCTCTCTGAGGAAGGAACGGTGCAGACGTTAGGAGGTTTAGTAGGGACTTCTGAACTAGGGCAATGTGTGTCGGAATAGCTAGTTGGGCCAGCAGGAAGAGATGCTGAACTGCACTGAACGATAGGAAATCGATAGCAAAGCTATCTTTCTGAGGAAGGATACTAAGTCGAAGTGGCCACTTGTAACGAGACATAAACGACTAGATGTGTTTTTGGACAGACCTGGAGTCTGCTCTTCAAATCTGCGGAAGGATTCTTTGAACGTACTTGTAAAGCGAGATCGTGCAGTAGCAGTGGCCCGGCTCAAAGAGCAAGTGGTCTTGAGTTCAAGTTTATGGCGAATTCTCACTTTTACTTTTTTTTTTCGAGAACGTTGGTCTTATTCATGCTACGCCATCAGCGATTGCCTATATCACAAATGAAAAGAGTTGGCGAATAACTTCGAACACTGTGCGCGTCTTCTGCAAATGGCCGCTTCTGACACCCATAGCGCACGCGTCAGGCAATTTCGTGCCAAACAGAGGTGATCTTCTTGTTCAGCGCGTCGAGGTACTCCTTTCAACAACTTTTGGTCCAATTTAAAGTTTTAACAAAGTCGAAAATTTGGACAGTCATCCATCCATCAACCCATTGTACGAGTCTGATCGCGATGATATTAAACTTTCAATCATTTTTATGAAAGAGATACACGTGTCTGCCTATTTGCTTGCGCCATCCGAAGGTTTATAATTTTTTTCAAGTACACGTTCGCTGCTGTTTATGGTAGGTCACACGAGAGTAGTGGCTAGGGCTAGGGATAACACCAAATGCCAGCTCCCTAGAAGTAAACCCCTAAAGATATTATAGTTTGGTCCGTTGAGCGAGCATATCCCGTTTGTTATCCCATTATCGGAGATCCGTCCCCTTCCGTGGCGTAGAAACACATCGACAGCGGAAGGAAACATTACTATAAAAGGGGTGATGCTTGAAGCAAATCCCTGCAAACACGTATTATTGGGTTGTCTCATAATTCCCGTCTCATTTATATTCAAATTCAAATTTATTTTGTCTGAGACCGTTTCATTCCGAAATACGTTAATATGTTAAAGGGTGCTTCAAGAGCCTCAACTATTTAATATTTATTTATTTACTAATACATCACATGGATGTGTCCACAAAGAGTGTATCAAAGAGAAAAATAAAACACGAAACACAAATTTTGAAGCACACTAGTTTTATGCACAGCTTAAATCCTCTTAACAGGGATGTCATTGGTGGCTCCGGCATCCATAATGAGCCCGAATTATCACTCAGATAATCACTTCGGCACCTCAGTCTATTACAGTTAGTTGTAGGGAAAAACGGCAATCGCATTGTAGCGATCGGGTAGTGGGAGGCGGTGCCCCGTAACTGAGTGGCTCAATCAGAAGTTTCATTACCACATAATATCTCAATATTTTTTTAAGCTATGGAAGCTGTGGTATGGAATCTGGTGTGTTAATCAGAAGATCATCAACAATACATGCGATTCTTTCTCTTCATGACTGCCATTCGAAGTCATTGAGACAGGATCTGTTGCAATTCTGGATCTTTAATATAGATTTAAGCTTGTCTTTTTTCCAAAGAAATTTCCTGGAAGCATTCGAAGTATCTTCACGCAGCGATGAAGAAAGGAGTGGAGAAGCATGTATCTTTTTGTGACGGTGTATAGTATGTCAAATCTAGGACACCCTCCCTCGCAACGCCTGAATACCGTAGTTGGAGAGTCGAATTTTCTTTCGAGTCTCCAAATTTATTGTGAAAATTTTATCATACGTATTTTCTCATTTTTAAACTTTAAAACGTTCTAGGTCTAGCGTTCATCAAACGATTATTTATTTTTATTTAATTGAATGCCGTAGATGCGCTACTGCGAAAAAAAATACGAAACAGTATCAAACGAAACATTGAAGAACACACCGTCTCAAGCAGGGAACAATGCCCCACTCGGCGGTAGAAGTTGTTTACTAAATTCAGTGAATATGAAAGCCTTAGTTGAGCTCAACTTAGGTTAGTGACAAGTGAGGCAATGGAGTCGACATTCAAAAGTCAACGGCGGATGGCGCATGGGAAAACGCTCCTAGCATGGTAAGCGTAGTTGATGAGAATCAGAAAAACTGAATTTCAGGAGTTAGGTATTCCCTACCGCTAACATTCAGCTTCGACCCGCCGAGAGTTCAATTCGAGAGATAACAGAAAAGGTTCTGAGGCAGCATTATGGTTTAGATAATTGGGCTTAAAGGGGTACGTCGCCATAGGATTTTCATGGAAAAATGTTCACCAACTTTTGAAAAACTAGTTCGAAAGTAAAATCAGACAAGGAATCTAATGTAAGTTTTGAACTTTTTTTTATGGTATTAAGAGGCAGAGGATACGAGAGAAAGAAACATATAGGGGAATTAAGCAATTATTCAGGGGGTGGTGGGTGTTTTGTTTAGCTAGCATTTGCGGCCGTTCTGCTCTCAACCGACGGAGCTCATTCCCCTGCGTTAGACGATATGTATTGTCTGCAAGTTACAATAATTTTTTTTTTTTCGAATTAGCTCAGTCAGTTTCAATGAGTCGTGGGATTCCTGAGGATTTTGTAGCAGATCAATATTTTCTTAATCTACTTTGGGTGTTTATGCTATAGACTGAGCCTGGCCGGTGTGTACCTCTACTGGCAGCTTCTGAAGCCACCTCGCTTCACGAATAGAAAAGAGAATTGGAACCCTTGACAGTATGCTTTTTTGTGCAGTTCGGACCATATGATAAAAAAGAGAGCCAAGAGGAGCGCCCTCGACAAGGTCTGAAGACCCAGTAATCACTCCGCGTTTGAGCTTCACTCCTCCTTTGACGTAATTTAAAGCAGAATTTATGTCATGAAACACGCGCCGGTAGAGCAGCGACTTGAGTTTGAGAACGACTAAACGCTCTTATGTAATCCGGCATAGATGTGCGAAAGGCGCGGTATAAGTCACATCTGTATGATAACAGCTCGGTGAAGACTTTTGAACGTTTTTTTTCGATCTTGCTTTGTAGTTTCTTTGGTATGGAATTCATATCTGTGATCCATATTCTAATATGGAACAACAAAGGCTTGTATCAGCCTTCAAAAATGGTGGTAAGTCGGTTGTTGTCCGAATATTTCTGAATATTGCAAAGGTTCGAAAAGCCCTCTGTACAACAGTATTATAATGATGTTTCGAAATTTCTCAACTTGAGTTTACACAGAACCCGAAGGATCAGTTGATTCTCAGACTCGCTGAAGAGTTATGCACTTGAGAGTTATGGGACTCTTTTTGCTTTCCCTAGGGTGAGCTACTGAGGTTTCTGGAGGTTAAAGGATATGTTCCCAAGCCGCAAGCCCACTCCATCTTTTGCAGATGGCCGGGAGCAAGGCGTGTCGTGCACCACTCTGATAGGATTACATGCGTAAGTGCCATACACCTTTATATCATCAGCACAATGTTAGACTTTTACGCTGGATGCACTTTAGTACGCAGTAAGTCATACGTGGTAAGCTAGAAATAAGAGCGGTGATAAAACTCTCCTGCGGGACGCCATAGGCATCAGTTTATCTTTTTCGAAAAAGAGTTCCAACTCTTAACACACTATGTGCCTTTCCATTCAGGTAGCGCTGTCATCCGTTAGCGATAGCGTCACTGACTCCCAGGTGTCGCCAATTTCAAAAGAAGTTTTCATGAGTAACTCTATCAAAAGCTTTAGCATAATCAAAATATATAATGCTCTGACGCCTACATCTCTATTCAACGCCATGCTCCAATCGACGACACAGGCTCATCTGGGGTGCAAGTGAGATGCTGCCCGAGAATGAAGCCGTCGTTGTTCGATCGGAATAATTTGTTTCTACTAAAGTGCCGGAGAAGTTCGATCTCGTATAAGCCTTTTCAATTGTTGTTGCGGTTGAGGATGTTATATTATGCGGGCGGAACGACGAACGAGCTACGTTGTTGTGGCTTTAGGTTATAGCTGTTATGGATGGACTCCTTCATGCGGAGGGAATCTCACGAACGTCAAGACGCATTACGTATCTGCATATTGGCTATAACACAATGGAGACCTGCCACATTTTTATTAAACAACTTGAGGGGTGGGGGATAGCCATCGAACGTATGAGATGAATTTTTGAGGACATTAATTACCTTAAGAAACTCCTCAGGGGCTATGAGTAATTAGATAGAAAAGAGCCCTGGATGGATGTTATTGCTCTTCGTCAACCTCAGGAAAAAAGGTTCACATTCTGTACCACCACTATAAACAGTCATAAAGAAATCCGCTGTGCTTCCGCTTTTTGGTCCTCAGTACTGAAACGGTTTCCGTATGCCATCAGTGAAGTACAGAAATATACTTGCTTTTGGGCTTCTTTTGCAGCGGCATAAGGGCAAAGAGTGACTTGTTCTGTTCTAGAGGCGCAACACGTTTTCTGGTTCAGCCAAAACTCCGCAAATGATAATCCAATTCTCACAGATTCTCTTGATATTGAACTGCATACAAGGCAGATTTCTGCTAATGGTTGTAGAGGCGAGATTTATGAGCCATTAAATTGGCTTATATGTTTTGGCGTACCGTGTGGGCTTGTGTCGGCGCTTTTACCAGTGCGAAAAGGCAACGAATCTTGCAAGCCAGCCGTACAGAATTCGGCAAAATCGGCTTAATAGAGGTTGCGTCAATCAGAGAAGAAAGCCTTCAAACTCGTTCCACCAGTTAGTTGAATAGAGGTATTCGAAAGCTGAATTGGATAGTCAAGCTTTGAAAAATTTTGGCATGCGCGAAGAAGTCTGAGTGGTTGCCACCGAAATCGAATTTCGAAGGCCACACAGAGGGGTCAGACGCCGCGATAGGCGGCGCATACATGTACATTCTTAATTAGGAGAAGGCAGTTCGCTCAATCTAACAAGAATCGAATTAGCCACGTGTGTGGCGCTTGACATACTGCAACTACGGCTTCCAACATACCGAAAAAGTCGAGAAATTTTAGATGACATTGAATTTTGCCTTCTCCAAAAGCCAGTCTATTTCGAGGTTTGAAGTCGCCCAAGCGACAAGGTCAAAACGTTCGTTTGACAATTGAGAAGCTCTAGGCGGCAAAGGGATAGTCAAATGAGTTTTATCATCCTCTTCAGAGGTATGGCTTGGTGTGGGCGAATATGTCAAAAATAACTCTGAAGGCAAGAGAGGAAACTGACTATCGTACCCTCGAGGACAGAAGTTCCGATGAGGCGAGGAGTGCAACAGCCAAGCTAAATGATTCTTTCGCTGGGCTAAACAGCAACACACATCACCTCGGAGGAGTCACGGTCCATTTCTATGGACATTATAAAGGCGACGCAGAAAATTTCCGAATCAGAAACTGTGAAGTAACTCCATGTCTCAGTTACAAAACAAGGTCAGGAGTGTGGGTGTCAAGGCAAGCAACTAGTAAGGTGGTGTAATTTGTTAACGAGACTTCGAGAGTTAAATGAGATAACACATCAATCTGGGAAGTACCGTGCCGGGCTAGACGTTTTCGATGCTTGCGATTATTTGCGCGTTTAGAAGCTATTCGGCACGCCGTAGCCTCGCCGTACACCACCCATACCGACTTTGTAGCCTGCTCATTGCGCGATGTGCACTCCTCCCGCAGCTGGTGGAACTCTGTTTGCGCTGCGTCTAGGCGTCATACTCCTACGTAGTATACACTTAGATAACCTAGAGCTACGCAGGCGAAGCGTGTTGGCGAGTAGGCTCTGGCCAGTGGCTTCTGGATGGCAGAGACCAGCTTAACCAGACGTGGACGTGCACCGTCAGCGTATCCCGAGAGCGCATACAACTCACTGGGGTCTTGCACTCGACTCCCAAGAATATCTTAAGACTTCGTAACCTTAGCCTCAACCTCCTTTGCCTAGCTGAAGCGGCACAGGTGCGGCGTGCACTCAGCGATATACCAGCAATTACAGACTACGCCCCCGCTTGTCCGCCTCCACTGCTTCGGGCGATTCGACTGGGGCAGTTTGCGTACGAGAGCATTTGATTATTTACCATTAATTGGGTCTTTGCATAATATCATATGTGCGCTCCATCATAGCGCTAAGTATTTGGCTCATGGACATGTTGCGGGTCGGGAATCTGGTTTGGGACAAGCTTCCTGTGCCACAGCTGATTACTGTCACTGGATCTTTAGTCAGTGCTAGTTGACACACCGTGATCGATTCCGACGGCATCAGCCAATCTGACCACAACCTATGAACCACCTAGAATCCAACTATATCTCTCAGTTAACCACCGTTTGTCGGCTCTAGCCAACCGTGATAGTCGAGCTTCCTTGATTATGCACGATATGATAATAACCAATGTGTCGAGTGTATATGTTAAAGTTAATGTCAGCTTGATATAAATATAGCAATAATCCGCAAGAGAAGGCAGACACCGGACCCGCTCGGGACTGGCGACTGGTGGCGATCGGATATCGTATAAAGGCAACATCAAATATCTTTAATCCTATACGGTAACATCTGAGGGTAAACTAGTTTCGTATATAAGCGCTGACGAGATTATCAATGCTTTTTTCTTATACGTGCCACCACACAGCCGAATTCATTCTAGAAGGGGACGAACATAAATTTGAATAGACGTTGATAATAATGAGGGATTTCTCAAGCGGAATGTTTCGTAGTATACGAAAACATTGTAACTCGCGCAGATCAGTAACTTTGGAGATATGGAATTCGGAGGCGAGGCTTAGGTCAATCACGATTCCAAAATCCTTGGTTCTAGAAACAGCATTTATTGGAGTAAGCAGTCTCAGAAAATATTGCATCTGGATTGTCTTTGCCTGTGTAGGGCACACGTTTTACTTAGCGACAACTTCAACTGCCACTGATCCAAATAATGAACTAGTTTGGTTACTGAACGCTGAAAATCACATATGCTTCATTCTTGTTTTCGGCTTGGAAAGAGAGAAACATTTTCACATCATCAGCAAAAATGCATATCTGGACTGAAGGATGTATTCGGCAACACTTGGGAGGTCTATACATAAAGGTTAAAGAGAAGCGGACCGGAACACTGCCCTGGGCGCACACCTTGTCACGTGTCATATATGTGGAAACTGATTTCTAACCTTGACGCAAAAAACCCTGTCACTCAGAAAAGACCTTATCCAACTCCACAGATTACCCCTCAAGCCGATATCTACTAATTTGTTGAGTAGTTTTGGGTGACTGACTGTGTCAAACGCTTTGGCGATATCATAGTAAATAATGTCAGTCATATGATGCAAGGATTTGTGATGCAGCCATTGGTGAACTGAATCCAGCATGCTATCTTCAGTAGATGCTTTCCTTCGAAAACCGTATTGCTCATCAGGAAGTATATCAAAAAGATTGATGAACACATCAATTCGGTCTTTAATGTATTTTTCCATGGTTTTCACGCGGTGCTTGTTATGGAAATAGGTCGCTAGTCAGTAGGGTCTTTAGGTTGCTGTTTCTTATTAAGCGGTGTTACGATTGCACTTTTCCAGATAGAAGGGACTGCATTCAATCGTAACGAAATATTGAATATATGTGCCAACGGTGCAGCAAGTTCTCTGGCACATCTTCGGAAAACAATCTGTGGAATCCCATCAGGAGTTTGTGAACAGGAGGATTTGTGCTTTTTAGCGTGTAAAAAACATCTTGGGGTAGTATCAGAAAGGAGCTCACTGTATGCTTGAAATCGGTTCTTGAGTCTGGAAAGATACCATTGTCTACAGTGAAAACAGAGAAAAAAATAATCAGCAAGGAGTTCGGCCTTTGCTGAATGACTGTAGACGATTTCGCCTGCGTCATTCACAAAAGCTGGAATTGTGCAAGGTGATTTCAATCTCAAATTTACATATTGATAGAGAAATCTACTATTTTTGGAAGACAGAAGAGCTTTTTCTCGATTTCTAATGAATTTTTCTCTGAGTTTGGTCAATTTCTGTGAAACTCTGTCATAACGCTCTTTAGCACCTTTTCGATTCAGACGATGGAAAAGTATATTTCTATAGACCATCAAATTTTGAATGTATCTAGGAAACTTAGGAGTATTACCAGAGCACTTCATAGTGATAGGCACGTGCTTGCATATGATAGATATGATTATGTCACAGAATCCCCTATATAAATCATCGATGTCGCTGTAATTATTGAGTAGCAGCTCCCAATTGACTTCAGAAAGATCACGTTTCATTGAAATGTAATCAGCTTTCACGAAATCAAGAGAAGGAATAGCAGAGTCTTGTGGATGTTGCACAAGCAGTGCGAATGAGATTATGGAGTGGTCAGAATTGCCTAGAGGATTCAAAAGGATTGGTTCGCTAATGATGTGCTTGTCGTTAGTAAGGACTAAATCAAGGACACTGCTACCACAGGTTGGATAGGCTACGTGCTGTATGAGGCCATGCGACTCAAAAAGTTTGACATATTCTTTTGAACGCGAGCACTTAGGTAATGGATTTGGGAGCCATGATATGTCGTGGTTAAACTCTCCCGCAAGTAAAACAGGGCAATTAGTTTCGAGCAATGCAAAATTCAGAAAATCTACTAGCTGTTTACATGTATCAGCCTTTATGTTTGGAGGCCCATAACAATTGATAAGGCGAAGCCGATGTGATCCGTGGAAAACATCGACTATCATAGCCGCCGCACCATTTGCATTGAAGGACTGCGCATGGGTGCTGGCACTTATATGATTTCGTATAAAACTACGTAGTTTCAAAAGAGCAAGCCCATAACGGGTTAATTGACTAGAAATAAAAATGCGTCAGTGAAAATAATGAATGATTATGCTTCACGATTTACGAATGAACTCTATTGCAAGGAGTACAGCAGAGATGATCTGCGCTATGTTCGGCTTAGTCTCTGCTACTGATAGGATTCTGAGCAAGTGGTCCAATCGCAACGGCAAGAGCGAAACGATTTGTAAAAATCGACCTCACGCTGGGAGTAAATTGGGAGTGTACCCGGACGTTACAACCAGGGTACTGTAGTAGATACCTGGGCGGAGCCGATGCAGCAGCACATACTATTAGGTCGTGGAGAAAGTTCTTGCGCTTTTCGATGTTTCGTTTATTGGTCGCTTTATTTTGTTACGTATTCACACAAACCGTCAATGAGCTATAAGTGATTTTGAAGAGCTTTTCTTGTTCTATCTAACACCTAGGCTAGCTATGTTTCTTATCATCTAGTTGTCGTTTTTTAAAGCCTCGAATACGGTACTCCACGAGAAATTTGCATGATTTCCTTTTTCTAGCTCAAAGCAGGCCAGTATGGAGAGGGAGCAGGTCAAGATATCGTAGACACACTTGGTTTAGATTCGTAATGAATATGGTTTGGAGCAATTGTTCGAAAAGCTTTTGTAAGAGCGAGAACCTTAAACACAGTGCGTACCAAAGGTATGTGAACACCCTAGAATCGATTCTCAGGAGTCAGCCAAAACTTCTTGTGTTATGAAATCTTCACCATTCAACTCCTAGTGGTCGATAACCTACTATGACACTCTCGCAAAAGATTTCCGTTCTAACTAGCGAAACTAATTTGTTCATGGAAAGTTTTTTCTTTGTATCAAAATTATGTGGACACCCCAAGTTTTTGCATTGATTTCTCAACCTATTTTTACTTCTCCTTTCGTTACTTATTCCGGCATCATTCCTCTTCACGGCAAGCGTTTTTCTCAAGAAGGTCGAGCACAGAAATGGGATCCCCATGCTTCTGAAGCTTCCTATTGCGAAATAGCACGTCAGCCAGTCATGTGCCTCATAGGTTTGGAGAAAAACGAAATCCTGATCAAGTTCTCGAACTTGACTGGGGGTTGTTCTGAATCGCTACTTGTTCGAAACAGGAGAAGAATAGCCCTAATTTTCTCAAATTATTCTTTTCGTTCCAATCAACTTCACGCATAAATGATCTTCCTGATCTTGAAAAAGACCAACCGGTGTCTCATTCAATCAATTGAGCACACGGCACGAAAGAAGATAAAGATGGCTTTGTATATGAATGCGGGGTCAGGTTGCAAGGTTGGAATTCCCACTCAAAAAAGGATCACAACATTACATCTTAAGTCCACACAGACAGCGCTTTCGTGGAAACGGTAAAATTAGTATAAAAGATTTTCTGTGTGAATTTCTTTCATAGACCAACTCGACTGACAGAAAGAAGCTTACTCCTTACTATTTGGGTGGGTCTCGATGTTCTTGGAGACACTTTGGTCGGACCCGCAGATGTGCTAGAACAGACAATTCGGAATATGTTCATCAAAGGTATGGGGTGGTTCCAAAAGGAGAGGGACATTGAAGTTTGGCTTGTCAACATGTCAGGTAGGCAACTAGGATTATAATGAGGTGCTTGAGTCCCGGCTACAACTTTTTTCGAAAAGTCATGGTTGTAAACAACTTGTTTTGCACGGGAGGTCTCTGACACCATTCCATTTAGAAAAATGCTAAACGCAACGGCTTTGATTGGCAAGTCGGCTAGCGTATTCCTCAGACTTCATCCTTATTGAAAACGTAGAGGTATCGTGGTTTGCGTTCTCCACGCCATTGAACAAAAGTGTAATATCACAAGTGACCTAACACGTCGGTGAAATTTGCTAGTTGGGAACAGATCTGCAAGATATGTATCCAGACCCGCTTCATAGCATGCCAAAACAGAATGGCTCAACTTACTGGAAACTTTGGTAGGCCTACCGATTTCAGATTTTGAAGATATTGCCGTTTTTCCAAAAGTGTCCACATAATTTTGATACAAAGAAAAAACTTTGCATGAAAAATGGTTCGCTAAGTTAGAACGAAATCTTTTGCCGAAAATATCATTGTAGGTTATCGACCAGGAGTTGAATAGTGGAGGTTTCATGACATAAAAGCCTTTAGCTGACCTCTGAGAATCGATTCCAGGGTGTCCACATACTTTTGTTACGCACTGTATTGATGGGGTGGTGATCGGAGATTGGACGACGCCAACGATTAGTCGAGTGGTTGAATCACGTTTGCACAAATCTTCTGAGAGGCTTCCTCCTAAACTAATCGCACCTGCATTGTGTTTCCTAGTTGTACGGGAAGAGCTGGAAAGTCGCAAAAATCAAACAGGGCGTACAGAGAACTGGTTCATTGCCACAGAATACGAACTTTTGGTGAAGTGATCGACCGCGATTAGGCTCTACAAACTTTGCAAAAGTGAAACTTCAGTGAAGGAAGGTTGAGGTAACTTTCATAAGGTCAGCGGCTGGTCTAACTTTTCGTAACCACGATCGTGGATCTGTTAATATGGGAAAAGTACTCCTGATAGCGTGTAAAATTACTCCCGAAACTCTGGCGCTCGAAATTCCTCATTATAAAGGAATCAGCTCGTCCCTGACTGGTAGCTCGGACGCACATTCCACAACCAACCCCGCAGAAGCTTCACAAGATTGGCTACGAATTAGTCCTGCAAAAATCCTACTCGGTAGGCCTTTTGCCTCACTTTCTCGACTACCTAGATAGCTTCTCCAAAGAGTTATGCTTCAAAAACCAACATGATACGTAAACGACCTCCGCCGTGTACATCGTCTCTAAAGCTCCAGTATTCTACACTACTGGACTGATTCAACGCAGCTATTATTGGCAGAGGTTTGTGGATTCTAACAGTCTTTACCCCAATCAAAAAGGTTCCGAATGAGCCGAGATACAGGCATTTAAAGGTCCAAAAGCGCAAGAACTTTCTTCACGACCTAATATTAGGATGGAAAGAACTGCAGAAGAATGAGCTCTTGATGGGAACAATGTGGTCATGCCGACCATGAGCGAGAAGCACGATTGACCACCTGGGGAAAATTCATTCTGCGACGGCACAAGCAGAGCCTAACCTAATCGGTCACCAGTGGAGATGAATCACGAGTCCACTGTGACAACAACACGGGGCAGGTTGATGGCTACGACGCAGCCAGGAATCACCAGCTCAGCCAAAGTCCGCTCTCCGAGTTCCGAGAATACTGCTCTCGATTCGTTGTATTCGCTGGGTGGCCTGGCTTGGGAACCACTTCACTGTATGAAGACAAGCATTGCCAAATTGAGCGTGGATTAGCCCTCCAGGCCGGCTTTGGTATTGCGAGGGTACCGTCAGAAACGTCTCAGAATCCCCTTTCTCCAAATGGACCCCCGACCTCACAGTGAAGGTCAACTGGCCACTTTCTGAGGGAGATGCAGGGCCGCGTAGTCACCCACCTTAGAGCCCTGACATCAAAGGGCAGAGAAAGGGCACCCTTAGTAGACCGTAACCATGACAGAACAGTATTGTGCTTAATCGTTGGAAGTAAGCTATCATCAACTGAACTACGTCCGACACGGCTACCAATGCATTCTGCTTCATTACTACCAATCTGGTCGCTCCGCCACTCAAGCCACGAGTGAGTTATGGTCGTAGATGGGCAGCAGTGCGCCCTCCCTTACCATCTGCTTGGTACATTCGCTCCTCTAGAGGGGAGATTTGCCACGATGACGCTCCTCGTAGAGGACGTCCACGTTCCTCTAAGACCGACACTGTTCTAGCTTCCGTTCGAAACAATCTTTCTCAAAGTCTGAGGGGAACGGAAAAGGTGATTTCTACTCCCCGTTCCACCATCCACGGGATTCTGCGCCGAAGCCGCGTCGTGCAGCGCTCCCTGGAGTCATCCCCCTCCCTTACTGAACACAAGCGTCGAGTGCGAGTCGATGCTTGCCAGAAACTTCTCAACTGAAAGCGAACGACGACGTGGACAGACCTCATCATCGCTCAGAATGAAAAGTGAAAATCCACACAGGAAATTGTAATGGCTACCAGTAGATTGAAGACCCAACTCTTCCGAAGCGAGGCGCCCACGCCAAAAAGAGATGATATCCTTCTTCTTTTGCTCGGCCGGCAGCATATACTACGAGATCCTACCCGAGTGTACAGCGGTGACGGCAAGAGTATTCTGTGAACAACTGCGAGAGACAGTGTCCCGAGTCCCGGTTCACACCTACTACAAGGGAAGTTTGTCAGTGCGATGGACAATGCTCGACCGCACCGCGCGAGGACGACGATGGAAGAGCTGGAAAGACTAGGTATCACCTGGCTAACCCACCCTCCATATTCGCCTCATCTTAGCCCTTGCGACTACCATGCTTCTAGAAGCCCGCAGGCCTATACCAAAGGGATGAATTCAACAACCGTCAAGAGGTCAAGTATGCGGTAGTTGTATAGATCTCGTCACGCCCCTCGTCCTTCTGGAAGAAGGGCATCAGTACCCTGTCCAGTTGATGGAGGGACGTCGGAGCTAAATAGGGTCACTATCTTGATTATTGATCGCACGTATTTGTTGTAGTAATTTTGTGTTGTAAACCGACTGAATTTTTTCAAAACTTTTCGGACACCCTAATATATTGGTATGCAATACATAGTTGCATGTGCTGTCGATGTATTGTACAGTAATTTCAAGACCTCTCCTTAGGCTAATCTTTCCTAGCTTGTACGTGGGCGTATAGGAATGCAACATAAAGTTTGTGCATCCATTCTTCGTGCAGTCTTCGCGAGTAGTTCATAATTTCAAATTTGGGGAATTAAAAGGATGAAGCATTTGCCGTTGACCAAACCCTTTTCGGAACAGGCACGCATTCTACTTCCATCGGTATATCCGTAGTGGCATTTGAATGCGATGTGGCCTATACAATGACTTGCGGGGGCCAGCCGATGTACAAATCAGTGTTTTTTATCCTTCCTGACAAGCCTGGTACCAATTAACTCACGCCGGAGGGATGAAGGCTTGGTTGGCCTGAGCGACTCACGATCACGATGAGTGGAGACTTACTTACAAGAAAAGTCTCTCAGGTCGCCACGGCCATTCAATATGAGATGCGTACCCCTCTATCCATCGTGAAACTTCTCAAACTCTTGATTTTGAACAATCTGCTAGACGATCTTATAAATGGTAATACAAGGGCATTCTCCCCTCTGCAGATGCAGAAGTTATAGGTCATTCGAGACGTGAAGAGGAAGGGGGACAGTGACGCAGCTAGTTGTGGAGCGGATTTGAATGCAGTAGGTCACGGGATCGATTCTCGCCAGTGTTTGCAGTTTTGCTTTTTTCGGTAGGATGGATGAAGCTTTATCGATTTTACACTCGTGTGCAAAACTTAGGGACGAGGTGGATAAATTGCCGTAACTCATTAGCGATCCATAGCGATCCAATGAAATTGGTTGAAACTGAGTAAGCATAATGTTAAAAGTTTTCAGTCTGGACATCAAACTGGGCCTCATATATTCTGCGGCCGGCTCAATCCTGAGCCAAAGGGGAGTGGTCACGCAGAACGAGGGGCTCGGTGGAACAGGGCAAGAGGGTGTGTACTGATCACGGGGGAAGTTTTTGTGGAATGTCGTGGTGTTTTTGATTGCAGCGATTTTCGGAGGCACCATTAGCATGTCTTCACGCGAGGAAGAATTATCGAAAAATTGGAAGAAGAAGATATGTTAACGGTGTCGTTCAGGAGTTTGTTGTTGTCACACCATTGTTTTGTGCACACAAAGAGCAATATGGGGTGCAGCCACTGCTGCGATGACATTTGCAACGTGCCAGAACGTTGGCAATGGATCACCAATTTGGAGGATTGCGTGCTCTTCTTTTTTTGAGAGCGAATTGAGTGTGAATAGTCATTCTGGACTAACCCGCTATGGCGAGAATCGGAACATGTAATCTACTCAGAACCATCGCCAACACGGCTGTTTCGATAGTCTGGGCGATATGGTATAAGGAGGCATAAAGTTGTCAGGGCGACTCCAAACTCGCGGCACATTTGAACAACGTTATTGTGATGCAGTACCCTTCTCTTATGCGCATCTTTTCAGGGGTACGTTTGATCTCAACTCCATTAGTATAAAGGCCAATGTGCGAGCGCATCGAGCAGCTTAGGCTGAAGACTCTTGAAAAGCAAAGATCTTCGGCGATTAGATGAGCTTGTTCGCTTCCCCCACTCAAATGCTATGAAGCACATGTGGCATGCATTCAGCAGATGTTGTAGCCCACCCTCATGCACCAGTAAGTGTCCAGTAATTTTCAATGGCAGGGTTTGATGAATGGAACGCTTCTCCAAAACAGCTCTTAAACAATATAGTGGCCAGTATGGGAGCACATAGCAGAGCATGCTCCGCAATCCGTAGTGTTTATACACTCCATCAAGAACCCGCCCCTTGCTTCTAAAGGTTTACCATGAGTTGTGGTAGCTTCAACCATCAACCGCCACTGTCTCTGAAGAAAAATGTATTTTCCAACCGTCATTGCACGCTTCTGCCAGTAACCCTATGCTGTAACAGTTCCTTGCATGTATGATTCCAAATTTCTTCTACCCAGGTTACCAGTGAGATAGATGCGAAGTTTAGTTCCTTCCCTAAGTCTTGCACACTACTGTACTTCATCGATGATGTCTTTAGGTCGCCTGTATGATGATTCTGCGCGCAGCCTCCGACATGTTCGAGCAGTATTTGCTCATGATTGCCAGACCACTTGCAGCGCATGTGTAAAAAGTGTTTCCTTCAGGAGTATGACCTTGGTTCCGAGTTTTGGTAACCAGTTCCTAGCAAAATTCAATAATTCGGCCCAACTTCGAAGGAGCGAAGCAGTCGCTGGTATTATCCCCCTCGCACTGAGGCTGGCTTATCATTGACGGTGGCGGGTGTTTTTTGAAAATGATACCTTATGAGTTCTGTAATGGTGCCACCAAGTAGGCCACACCTTTTCCTTCTCAAATGCGCAGCCAAGGTTAGTTTCATTCCAATATTAGCACTACCTGATAGCTTGACGGCTGTATAGCGACCCGATTTCTCTAAGTTTGGTCAAAATCTCGGTTTTGCCTAAAAATTGCCTCCAGGGGTAGCTGACTTCCTGAATACAAACATCCTATTTGTTTGGCGCGAAAGCGCATTACGGGCACTGTCAGCAGTCATCGGCAAATGGTGCCCAGACCATCGTAAGCTCATCTTACGTTTACTATAGGCAAATACTGATGAAATATGCAAAAGTCAAGTCAGTCATATACAAAAGTCATTTTGGAAGTGCTGCGCATAAAAGCAAAGGACTGAATTTGCGCAGGAACCGGTCGCACGAGCTCTTGCTCAGGAGCCTGCACTGCCTCTACAGCTTTTCTTGGCTTCATATCTCCCTTCAGAGAATTGTTTAGCAGGTGGGAGACAGATTTGAATAGCATTCTAAGATGCACATAGAGGTATACATCCCGTACTGAATGGTCATGACGACCTGAAGGGCTCTTGTTAGTGGAAGACTGGGGAACTCCCGAGGGCGAACCCCTGTCCGCAGCGAAGCATGTGCACCCGTAATCTACCGTGGCCATCCGCGCGGCGCTATCAGCGCGGCACCCCAGCGACCGGGTCAGATCTATATCCGTTCAGCGAGAGCGTTAGCGTTGAAGAAGCAGCATCGATGAGAGTTGCATCAATGCGGAGATCAACGGGAAATTAAAGGGTCCTATTTTTTGGGTTTGGGTCGCATTTCATAATTTTTTTCTTTATTTCGGCAGCATTGACCATCTTTACCTTGATTCTAATGAGTCGCATTCTTGTTGTGAATTCAGCCTTCAAAGTAAGCGATCACGCTTTTTCGTGGAGTTGCATACTACACGTTATCAAGCAAAGGGCACGAGGTAAGAGATGAGCAGGACGAATGTTCCACAATAGCTTGGAACAATGTGCACTCCGGAATGAAAATCAGGCGCTAACATTACGATATTATATCGAGTACGCTGCCATTGCAATCTCTTCCATGTCCAATACGTAGATGGTCTGGGTGCCGGCGCCTTATCACGCCATTGATTGGCCGCCCCTGCCCTGAAATGTCAACTATCGGCTAATTAGGTAGGTCTCTAACTCCAATTCAGAGTGCCCTATTCGTTCCCATGAGACTTATCGCAATCACTTCTTTGAAGATGATTTTTCTGCGTAGTAGAGGTTTCATTATTATAACGATAAAAATGAATCAACTATCTTTAGTGTGACTCAAAAGGCAATTTGTTGTAACTGCCACTGACGTGCCATAGCCCGCTTAATTGCGAGTTCTCTTTTCGGTGGGTATAGCTTCCTCTTCATTTGGGGCTGCCCAGCGTGGTGAGAAGATTTTAAAAAACCATTCTCTCCTTCTGTGCTCGAGCTTTATTGAAGGGTCTTTTCGAATTTCATTCTTCTTGTCGAGTGAAAATTTTGGGTATTGATTCGACAAGGTGGGAGTTCTTGATGGGTGACCGAATTTTCGAAGAGAATGACAACGGCTCTTTGGCGGCTCAATAGGGGAATGCCAAGCAGAGGCTGAAACAAAATATGGCGGTACGTCGCTGCTTTAGGAACGTAGAGTTTGACTTAGTTGTCATTTCGGCTGATTTTCGTCTGCTGATATCCCATATTGCAAGATGTTATTCACTATTTACAGTGAATATGAAATGGCATAATCTGTCTTGTAAAGCTGGCAACTCGCTTCTGAATAATATTTAACATTATGTGAAAATTTTTGATCTAGAAAAATTGGTTGGAGATTGAATTGAAAAACTTTTGATCTAGAAAATAAATAGCGTTTTTTTTTCGGATCTACATCCGAAAAAAACGCTATTTATTGGACAATCTAGTGCATAGAAAAGAACGTGTTGGAGCAGTAGTCTTGATAAGACTCAGTCGCGACTCGCTTCAGAGATATTTGTGTTACTTGCAGTCAGCAGATTCTATGTGTAGAAAGTGGGGATTGAATCCTATACCCCCAATGTTTGCATCATTTTGCATTCTGTTTGCTAGTTTTGCTGGCAAACCATTGGCATATGAACAATCGTGAGGTGTACGTTCGCAACCCAAAAAGCAATTTCATCCAATTGCTAAAGTTTAGAAGTGATAGTAGTTACCACGTTTTTCTTGCACAAGGGAACTGATTCTTCGAGAATGGTACTCTGAAGTCCCACCTGAAGTTTCATCGTTCTCCAAGATTAGAGTTACAATCAGGGTCAACCGTCCGATCGAACTGTTCGAACGAAGGGGTCGCATTTTGGTCGGGAGGGGGTCGCAATTTCGAGGACTGCCGGCAACGGCCACAGGCGTGCTGGCGTATCCAAGGGCAAGACTTGCTTGTGCAGACCGCATTAGATTCGATTAATTATGCACAGAGAGACAGTTTTAGGCAAATTATGGTGTTTTTCTTGAGGAATAAAGAACAGCTGAATGCATTCCTATGAAAGTTTGACTTCTCGGGGCTAAAATTACAGTTCTTCGGGACCTAAATTTCTGAGGACGATTCGTTCAGGCAACGGTAAAACACATAAGAAAGCAGAAATGTCGTGGTCTTCCAAAATGTCTTCGACCCTTCCCAACAAGTTCTTTGAAGGAAGTTATTATTGCTGAAAGCTTAAAAACTCGCATGTGCTGCTCAAAAACCTATGGGAACAAAACGTTCGAACTTTCTCGGAAAATTGATTTTGAAGAACGGTTTGGTGCTTGTCAGAAAGAGCAATTACTGTACTTTCACCCCATGAAAAAAGTGCATCTCAGAAACGAAAATGAAGTGAGTTATGGTCGCTGAAAACCCAAAAACTCGCTTTTGCACAAAAAATGTTCGAACGGGACATTTTTGAAAAAGGGGACAATCACTAAACTTTTTATACTATTTTGTTAGAGAAGTTTTGAAGTTTTTGAAACTTTTTACAGATTTCCAAAATGTCGCATACGAAAGATTTTATGGGAATTCAAAGTTGAAGGTGCACCTTCTTAGAATTTTGGGTTTTTCCGCTTCTAACAGAAGTACTTTCCAGAGAGTTAGGCAATCCTTGTAGTTTTCTGGAAGCGCACCTCAGGCACAATCAAAATCTACCTCAACAAGTCAAAAAAAGTACGTCCCAAGGAAGTTATTCCCCTCCAAAATTTTTTTCTTCGCCGCGTCCCGTTCTTCCAGCGCCCGGGTGATAACTGCCACGCTCTAAGGCCGACGCGACGGCGCGCAGACGCTTTCTGGCGCAACGGATTCATGTCTAACACTCTTATTGATATCTTCGTTTTTGAAATCTCTTGAGGACTCTTGATGTAAGATTTATTGGTTAGCTTTCGCTCAGATAACAGCTTCTTCAGACCTACAAAACATCAAGCATATCACAATACTTCAAACCTAGGAGACATCAACATAATAAACCCTAACTGACCAGGCCGGTGCTCTCGCTAATGGTAAGTTCTGCAAAGCACAATTCAAGACCTATCAGACTACTGTACAAACCAGGACAACAAAACGATGATCACCTCACTCTAGTGCAGTTGCTAATAAAATAAAAATCACTGGGAATGAGCAGTACGTGACTATTTCACTGTACTGGCTTTTATCCACCGTTAACTCAGAAGTCTCATAGCCTCCATGGCCTCCTCTCTGATGTTTATTTCTGGAGACAGCCGCTTGATAGCGAGTACCTCTAACAATTTCCTTTCTAAGGAGACTTCTTTTGAGCGGTGTAGCACAGTGACCTTTATGGAAGGAGGCGGTTCTTGTCCATGGTAGATCGTGCGATGTCGTGCAAAACCGTTGTTTGGTAAGACTAAGGATTTCCCAACGCTCGCGTATGTTCATCAATCCTTCTGTACAATGGTCTCATCGTCTCTCCCACATACTTCTGACCACACGCTTCACATGTGACCAAATAAACGGTCCCTCGTAGCTGGCAGATCTTCGTTTCCGTGCAATACGAGCAGTGATTCCGCCCGCATTTTCCTTCATAAAGTCTCGATGATGTCAGCAGGCTTTTGATGTTCTTCGGTGGGCGAAATACTAGCTTTACGGGAAGGTTCGCTGTTTTCACGATTTGGTTCACTTTCTTAGCAATCTTCTCGTTCACGTACGGTAGTACGAGTGGTATTCCTCCGACAGTAAAGAAAGGACGCCAAGATCGTGGTTCACATGTTGTGTAGCCGTTCTCTTCCAGTATTCTAGAAATAGTTCGCTCCACTTCTGCTGATTCTCGAGTGCAAATCCTCGTCTTCGTCGTGATAAGATTCCGTACCACGTTTGCCTTAATGTATAGTGGATGCGCACTACGAGAGTGCAGAATGATGTTCTTGGACATAGGTTTTCTATACCACACAAACTCCTTAGTGCCACGACTCAACCTTTGACTCTTATTAACAAAAACAGGGGGTCGCAACTGGACCCCCTCGAGAGCTAGGGGGTCGCAAAAATCCTGAAAATGTTCGAACGTGGCGGTTGACCCTGGTTACATTACTACACGAACTATTCCCTTGCTTATCCAAATCTTTAAGAATGTATAAGTTTGTATTGCATTCAAAACTGTGTAGATTACTGCAGTGAACTTGATTTATAGACTATGTGGAACGTTTTGCATCTGAAGATGCCTTACGTCGCTTTTTTAACGAGTCCGCCTGTAAGCCAGACTACCGAATGGACAAAACTGGAGACGACTCAGATATTTCGAGCATGTCAGACTTCTCTGAAGACGAAACACAGGGCATGGAATTATAATATGAACATGTGAAATTTTGTGTTGTATTTGTTCATTCACCGTCACGAAGCAGTCCTTGCGAGCAGACAATGCCACATTTTCTCAAGTTCTCTTTCAGTAGTACCATTTATTGTTCTTTTAAAGATTCTGGAAATTGGAACTTGCATTATGGATTCTTTGGAAAATGTAAGGCGAGCTATGTTACGAATTTTCACGGTTATCTCGTTTGTTGTTCTCATGAAATATTAGTTCAAGTTGTATATTTGCCATCTTTAGCAAAAACAGTGCTTGGCATCATGTGGTCATCATCGTAGCTTCAAACGCTAGTGTGTAAAGATGTATATGTACTGTTTCATAGAATATCATAATAAAGCATAGTGGTCACTTCTTGTAAAGGAAGGTTCAGTCTAGTATCTGTATGTGCTTGAATATCGTTTATCTACTGGCTATAGCGCGGGCCAATAGCAGGTCACTCCTTCCAGGTTTTCCTTTTTGTTTGTTAATTTATAGGGTGGCTACTAATTATTGGCGCATGGTTTACTGGCCATATTTTCAAAAAAAGAATCTGTTACATTTTCAAAAGTTCATTTTTATTTACAATAGAACATAGCAATACATTGTTAAAAAGGACGCTCGAAGTTGTCTTCTCTGGCAGTGATAAAAGCTTGAAGTCCTCATGTGACATCACCATGGGCGCAAGAAGCTTCCATGGACCTCACCTTCTCCTAGAAAGCCTTCAGGGAGTCGAGACTTCGATGTTGCTTGGCAGGCATCTTCTGCTGCAGGAAGCCCCAGACCGCAGAATCCACTGGGTTCAACTGGGTGAGATGGATGGCCAAACATCTTGTGACCGGTAACCTGAATGACTGTCATAGAACTCCAGCGTAGATTTGACATGACATGTGTAGGCGCCGAGTCTTGCTGAAGAATGCAGTGTCTGATTCTGGAAATCGGTTCCTTGTGTACACGACGTCGAGCAGAATGTCTGCTAGCCGGATTCAACATTGGCCTGTCGTTTTGAGAACTGTGCACCACTTTCAGGGTGAAGAACTTTTCGCGACGCCAGTTGCTTGCGGCCCGCGGTGATGTCAAATGAGAGAAGACTTGAAGCCCGTGTAGCTGCCGAAGGAGGCCGTTTCGAGCTCCTTTTCCATTAATGCATTGTTGTGTTCTATTGTATATATAAATAAACTTCTGAAGATGTGATACCTTCTTTTCGTAGAAATATGGTCAATAAACCATGCGCCAATATTTAGTGGCTACCCTGTATATATTTATCAGTTTATTGAATTGTCAACATCATGAAAAATGAACCATATTGAATAAAAGGGGTCCTCAATCCTACCCGTAGGGAAACCTGAATTAGAAGTTTTTCATGTCCCGGAGCTGTACAAATGCATTATCGGATCCGAAAACTATATATTCATTAACACGTGGCGACAGCGCAGGACGCATACGTTCCTCACTTTGCTGTCCAGTATGGACGGCTGGGTACGTGCGTGTCATGCACCCATTACATCCAAGGTCGACTGTCGCGTTTGGACCGATTCAGAATTTTTACGCCCCCCCCCCCTCCTTCCGAGAATCTCGAAACGACCCCTCTAGCGCTTATTATGTACTGTACACTGCCAAGGAAAAGCCTAACGTTACGGCAAATACGTGCAATCTACATATAAAAATACAAGGCTCTTAGTAGAACACAAACGAACACATGTAGCAGGCGTGAGGTTTAGTAGTCAACTGCTTAGCACAAAATCGCAAAATAGCGGCCCTCATTAGTAGTTGAGCAGGATTAGCCCATGGTTAAAATTGTGCTGCTTTTGCAGGAAAGAGGGTAAAGTTTCATGTCATTGCTTTCAGAATCAAGAAACATTTCCATTTCGACATATAAGCAGACAACAAAATGAAAATATTCGTAAAGATTTCGAATTGTAACAAGTGTATGGTGCATAGTTGAGCCAGACTTGACGTGTCCGATTTGACCGCGAGGGTCAGGGAAAATAGGGGCGAGGGACGTCTCTTCGCACCTTATTAAGCGTGTCTCCAACCAAGGTGCGAAGCAGGGTCAAGCGAGGCGTCGAGTAGAATTTTGGACCCCCCTCCCCCAGAGACCGAAGTCCATGAAACGATCCTCTTCACAAGCGAAGCTATGAAAAGGTTGTTTAATCCTCCCTCAGAATTGTTCATAAAAAACCCTGCTAATCTAACGTCCACCAAAAAAATCCGTTTAAGAGGTACAAAAGTGAAAAATTCAAAGAAAGATCATTACTGATGAGTCCTATCGAACGACCAAACGAGAAAGGGAGCAAAAAACGACAAACTAATCATAAATGGCATACTATGACAATAACTCTTCTTTATTTATTTCCTTCACAGGACTTACCAAATTTTATTAGGTTGGAAAGAAAGTCCTGCAACACTTTTTCAAATTTTTGATTTTAATTTTATCTTTTTTGGTTTAAATTCTGACTGCTCCTATATCTACCATGAGTGTCCACCAGTTGTCTCCATCGCTCAGAAAACTTCTTGATCCTCCTCTGCCAAAACCCAGCGGAGCGCGAGTCGAGAAAGGAGGCGACCTCACTTTTGAGTTGGAGTTGATAGTGTGATTATTTCGTTATAAAGATGATGATTAAAGGTCCGGGATAGGTAGCACTTATTTACAGTTCGACCAGGGGTTTACGCAAAGAGAGAAAAGAAATCTTGCCGCAACTCCAAATTTTCTTACCGGGCTCATTTCGGATCATGGTGATTCGCAATGTCATGAAAGAAATGAATATTGTCACGGTGCGGGGGCTGACGAGCTACCTCGGCCAGCTTCTGGTACTTCACAACCTAGGCCACTGCCTACACAATGGTGCCCATAACGAAGGGTATGTAGTGGAGCTTCTGTGAGAGCCCTACCTGTAATGGAGTGTGAGGGATGCTGCTGGCTTCTTATAAAAATATCCAAAGATCGGAAGCGCTGTAAAGGTGAAACACGCTGTATCGCTGAACGGCATGCTATTAGAAGCTATTGTAGATAGTGTCAGTCGTTGACACGAATCCATGGTTTTGAAGACATTTGTACTAGACAGTGACTCGGAGTACGGATTTGCTAGTGGTCGAGATCTTTTGAATTTTCTTGGATTACTACTGACTGCAGAACTTATATCCACCTCGTGGAATGAAGCCTTGAGAATGCTCTATCATTTGGTAGTCATAAATGCTACGTATGAATTTGAAAAAAAGAAAATTTTGGAAAGAGTGTTGCAGAACTCTCTTTCCAACCTAATAGTACTACACAGAGTATGCTTCTCGATTTACACGTCCCCTTTCAGTTAATAAAAGCCTTGTCACCGCCTCGGTCAGCAGGGTGCTGACTGGACTTTGACGTTGACCGTAGAGCAGCTTATCTTTTATTGAAATTTGAACAAATATTCAAATGATTATAACTTCCTCCAAATGTGACGAATTTTCAATCTGAAAGCAGATTTGGGAGTTTTGTAACGAGCTCTTTTAAGTCAGTATTGAAATTACAAAAATTTATTAGAAATAAATTTGGCTTAATTAACGAGGGAAATTCGTTATGAGTACGAGTTCTTACACTTTCCCAAGCCACAACTTGTTTCATTTTAGTCAAATCTGGAAAGTTAATATGGAAGAAAAAACTAGAAGAATTTCTCAATCAAACCGTTCCTGAAGCAGCTTCATACGTCCAGTATTAAAAAAACCAGTTGGCGCCGCACGCATTGCGCGCAAAACACAGATCTGCGGCGAATTTCAATGGTGCGGCGAAAATTTTCAAATTTGGCCTGATACACCGCGAATATCTGACTTCTCGGCCAAATTTCATCCGCTCCATCATCGACGGCTTTCAACCTCTTTTCTTCATCAACCATTACTCTCTTTCTCCCGGTCTCCGGATACTTACGATAAATCTCGTGGCAAACTCCGCCTACTTCGGTGCGTGCCTCATCCACCAATAGCACTTGCCCTCCTTTCGTCGACCTCTACCTCTTTTTTCCCGGTCTCTGGGACCTCTTGGAACTAAATTACGACACTTTTCGCAAACTCCGCCCATTTAGGTGCGTGCTCCGCCCACTAATAGCAGTTGACCTCCTCTCCCTCGCCAACCTCTAACCCCGTTTTCCCCTTCCCTCGCCAACCTCTAACCCCTTTTCCCCTTCCCTCGCCAACCTCTAACCCCGTTTTCCCCCATCTCTAGGACTTCTTGGAACCAAATTGGGACCCTTTTTGCAAACTCCGCCCACTTTGGTCAAGCCTTGCCCACCGATGACAGCTGGCCTCCACTCCCCCACCCACCTCCATCCACCTTTTTCCCGGTCTCCAGGACTTCTTAGAACCGATTCATGAATTTCCGTCGCAAACCCCGCCCACTTTGGTCGTGCCCCCCCCAGTGATGATTGACCTCCACCCCTCCACACACCTCTACCCACCTTTTCTCGGCTCACAAGGCTTCTCCGACCCGAATTGTAAGGCCTTATAGAAAACGCTGACACTTCAAAGCGCGCCCCGCCCATTGTGGGCGGGCCTCCGCTCACATCATGTATGCTGTGAACACCTCAGACATTGCTCCTCTACACCAATTTGTTTTCTGCTCTGTAGGCTTTCTCCCAACTGAGTTATGAAATTTTTCATAGAGCACTGCTTTTTTGGAGAACGCCCCGCCCACCGGGGGTGGGTCTACATGATTCGGTGTGACTCACCTGCACACCTTTACAAACTTTTTGGCCCAGTTTCGAGGTCGTTTTCTGAGGGAATTGAAAATCTTGGTTGTCAGTACACTTCGTGGACGCACGCCACGCCCACTGTGGGCGGGGCTCCGCTTAGCTGATGTGTGTTTTGTACTTCGTGAGACCTTGCCCAACCGTCCCACACTTGACCCGGTCCCTCCAGGCGGATCCCGAGGAGCTAGAGAAGTTCGTGACAGACATACAGAACGAAAGACAGAACGACAGACAGAACAAGATACGAAGCGCTTTATAGTAAGTTGGATGGCCACCTTGAGGATTTTTGCAAAAACCAGTTGGGCTGCGCACGATACCGAGCGCGAGAGACGGCTACAGTGAGTAGATGACTGGTGGGGGATGGTGCTGACCCGCGCAATACATATGCAGTCATACATGAACGTATAGAATTTTGGTTACTGCGACCTCACCCAGCGAATAAGGTGAGAGGTGACCAATTCCGACCCCCTAGGGGAGAATCTATGTATAGTATACAATCCGTATCGGTTGATAGCTCAGAAGTTTTCAGAAACAACACTTATGGCAATCAAATCCCGAGCCTCATACTTTTTCGGCTTTTCGAGCCGTCTTAGAAAAGAATTATAAATGCAGTGGGATACCCAGTTTACACCTATTTACACCCAGCCAGACTGAGCAATGCTCGGCCAGCTGAAGGGCATTAAGCACAGAATGAATATTTTTTCTATCATCCTCTTTTTGCTTTGTGCACATGATGATACAGTCACGAATTTTTTTGCCAAGCATCTTCCCATGTTTGTAAATTTTCTAGGGTTGCCTTACTTTCATGTATTTGAGAATCTGGAACATGGCAGAAGTGTTACTGATGGGAGTGGTTTGGGTTTCGGGAGTGTAGGTATAACGTGAAAGAGAGGAGAAAGAGGGTGGAAAAATGAGAGAGGTTGAGAAAATTGATTGTTTTCCTCGTTTCAAGGTTATTTAATACCGCCGTCCCAGTTTCTGATGACTTCTAGCGAAAGAAGTTATCAAGCGTGAAAGTTCCAAATTCGAGCATTTCCCCCCCCCCCTCGCCGATGGTCTGGGGTTTTGGAGAGGAAACGGAGTGGAATTGAAGTGGGGCTAGTGGTCTCAGAATCAAATACTATACAAACTGTGAACTTGAAGATGACGTCGGGGAATGGGATATGTCAAGTCTTTGTAATTCTGCTCTGCCTCATTTGCTCATACTCTACCCATTCCAAACTTGACCCGCCCTCCCTAGGTGATTTTTGAAGGAAGAATTACAAACATGTGGGGGACACTTGTGAATTTTCGGGGAGCGGTCAGACAAACAAACTCTGGTTTATATAACAGTATGATATGGGGGTGATCTATGGTCTATTCAACCGCCATTTCATGGTTTTTTGAATGTTTTTGGACGAAAAACGGCTATTTTTTCACGAAAAATTTCACTCAAAGCGCACGCCCCGCCCACTGGAGGCGAAGTTTAGCGTGGCCAATATATTCCCCTTATAGAGCGGTAGGTGCCCTATTAAGGCCCTATTTTCCCCTGTCTTTAGACTGTTCTGAAGCCAAAAACTGCAATTTTTCACCAAATTTTTAATTTCGACGCACGCCCCGCCCACTGGAGGCGTTGACAATATTTCCTGGCCTTGTTGCATTCCCGCCTGTTCTGGATATGTGTTGCGTTCACCTTCGCGACGGTGCGGTGATGCTCCGATCTTGTCACTCTGACAACAGGCCCGATATCTTCTCGCGGAGCGGTCCAAAATACGAACCCCCTGCCCCCCTTTGCATTTGTGGGTCCGAAGATCCCTCAAGCCTCATTCGCTTTCCCGGGCCTGGTTTGTGCGAGAAGAGCGAGCGGAGCGTTCTTAATAATATTCAGGAACGAAGGCACAGACGGTCAGCTTACTGCTTACCCTCGTCTTCTAGAAATCGACAGTAAAGAGTGCATCATTGGAAAAGAAACATCAGAAACTAACGGAAAAAGGCGGCGTTTTTGAACTACGTCTGCAGAGACGTAGTAATCGTCTGTGGTATAACAACGACCTCGTACCAGGCACAAATCTTCTGGACGAAAATGTTCTGATTTCGTCGTGTAGCAGCTGTTGTAGCCAATTGATAGATTTAGAACGTGGGTTCGGGTCGCTTAATTAGTAGCACACTAAAAAGTTAAGCTTTCAGTCTTTCTAACATATTATTGAAAAAAGTCTTTCTGCAATTTTTCGAAAAAGCCGCTCTGGCCTATTCGCAAAATATACAGCCACCCATATTTTTCTCCTGCTTTACTTTTCTTCTCGATGCGAACTCTTTAGTATTATCACCACTTATTCTTTGAAGTGAAACAAGAAGGATGTTGCCATCAGAATATTAAACAAGGCAATGGTAGCACAATCTGTGAAGGAGTTGAGAAGCAGTCACACTGCACGAATTTAGGCCGGAGTTTGCTTTTTAGTAACAGTTTTTTTTGAGCTTTGTCAGGGTATAGAGTGAAATAGAAAAATATCGCCCTGATTTCCTCTGCTTTATTCAGATATAAGCTGCTGCAAAAGAAAATCGAGCTATTCCCGTCACAGTTTTGTGCTTGAAGTCCAACCGGCCTTATTTAAAACTT
>MU868346.1:242035-335089 GCA_036418205.1 Ostertagia ostertagi | reverse complement strand
CGAGTTCACATGGCCAATCATATTTCCCCTTAGAGAGGCGACTAATACTTCTTACCCTTTCAACTTGACCGCCCTCCTTTAGGATTGATTTTGAAGGAGAATTACAAACATGGGGGACACTTTGCGAAATTTTGGGAGCGGTCAGACAAACAAACTCTGGTTTATATAATAGTATGATAAACGAGGAAAATTCGTGATGAGACCGAGTTTTTCACTTCCTAAAGCAATAACTTCCGTTCAAATTCATCGTCTCGATAAAGGGTTCGTATGAGCGGGGGGGAATCGGTTTTTTTTTCAACTTCCTAGCCATACTCCGTTCAACTTCATCCGTCTCGAAAAGTTAATATGTAGTTCATGCATTAATCGTAAAGATTTGCTCTATCACAACGTTGCTTAAGCCAGCTTCATAGTTTGTATTTGAAAAATGCACTCGAGGATTTTTGCCTGGATACCGTAGGTATTTCATCGCTGCAGGTGAACTAATTTCACGAATTAGCTGCTTCAGGAGCAATTTTCGTAAAAAATTTGTCGAGCAGGCTCGGAACACGCTAGCTTTTTTTCCAACAAGTATAAAATTGTGTCGACGATTATTTCAACATCAACCTCATAGCGGTTCATAATTCACCCCGAAAGCTGACATTTCTTGTTAACAGTGGACTCTCACCTGTATTGTCCACCGACCCTTTCGAGATAGTCTTGATTTTTCCTGAATTTGAGATTGCGTCTCCAGAGAGGCGTAGTTGAAGCGCGCGCAACATCTGAGCCCCTCTGGGACGGTCGTTTGCTTCAATCCCTTCGCGATTTACAGACGACTTGAAAGGTATAAAATATCCCATGGTAAAAGCGTGTTAATTCGGTTATTGTCATTTTGTGGGGAAAAAGACTTGAAGTAATAAGAATTGCTAGCGGGCCTCTGATCATGGAATTGGAATCACGAAGATTTTAACCGGGCGTGAATAACAGTATTATTCGAAATACTGCTGGCCTTGATCCTGCGATCCTTGTATTTGTCTCGACGTGGGATCCTACTGCGATAAACGGCGATTCATTTTCCTCGAGGCGGTCCAATACGACCCCCCCTTGATGATGCGAGAATCCCTCAGACGCGCTTGACCTGGTGCCGAGAAACCTTAAGAAGGGCGGAAGGACAGATGGTCACTATGGTACGACATACGTCTCTAGGAAACTCGAATAAGAGAGTTGGGACTATTGGAAAGAAACTATTTCAGAAAATCGGAAAGAGGCGGCGTTTTGACTAGCGTCGGAGAGACTTAGTAATCGTCTGTGGCTATGTATGACAACGACCGTACGTAGGCAACAAAGCGGTGTGAATTCTGCTGGTGAAAACTGTTCTGATGTCGTCGGTTTAGAGGGCTTTGTAGCAATGTTGATAGATTAGTACGTCTCTATATAATAGTTTGGCGGCATTTGATTGTGAGTCTCGCAACTCTGATAAAGAATTATGGTTTTGTGTGCGAAGTGAAGTGTCGTCTTTTTTTTTGCCACCCCGTATATATATGATGTATTATATATATATATAATATTAGTACAGTATATATTATTATATAGTGCGGAAAAGTTCTTGCGCATTTATTTTCACTTGCAAAATCTTTTCGAATGGTTTGGAAACATTCCTGTACTTACGCATATGAGCGCGGGATATATTGCTCTCTGTCCAGAATTCTGTCGTAGCATTTGCAGCTTTTGAAGCTTAAAAATCGCCTTCACGAAGTGTATGTCTAACTGGTCTGGCCTTTTATAAAGCTTACTAAAGAATGGCGGGCTTGATAAGGAGCGAAGCAGTGCGAGTTCGTAATGTCGTGATTATACCTCTGAACTATCTTCACAATAATGGGTGATTATTTGGTTGCCGATGTTCGACGATATGCGAAAAACACAAATTGAATCGGCCTGCCACCTCATTGCACGAGTTGCTTCTGAATTCGATTGGAGGAGTGCTTAGTGCAATGCTGGTAGATTCGGGAGCTCTTTCAGATTCACAATGACCGTCCTCAATATAGCCTCTAAAAGAAGTGACACAATTATGGCGAAAGCATATATTTTGAGATCTGATGAACATACACGCTATTGGACCATTAAATTCTGCAAGAATTATTTTGATTATCCGCCCATCTATTCGTTGCATCCCGCCCAACTTTGTTGGTAGTGTCAGCAAGGGGATCCGCAGATATAGCTCTCGAAAGCACGACTGGCATCGGATGCGTAGAACAAAAAGATTGCAACGCCGATTCGACGTACTGCAATTGGGACGGCACATTGAAAAGCGGCATTTGAGGCTGCAAATGTTTCGCTCCGGAAGAGCTGCTGCCAACGGAAGTCCAATGCTATTGGTGAACGATAATGTTAGCAAGATGATTGCGTTTCCGGCCATAGCTGTTTCCGGAAAATCCGGCGAGGCGACAGAAACTTTACTTTGACGTCAGCACGCGCTCGCCACGAATTTACGAAGCAAGAATTCAAGGAAAGGTCCTCCAGGCTCTGTTACAGAATGATGATTCGCGGACACTTAATCGGTGTAGCATAACTCACATCATCATGGATAAGAGGCCGGGCTTAACATACGATTTGAATCCTCGCTCTCGCGCTCGAACGGTACTGAAATAGGGGCAGTTTCGGTGATGCCATCCGGACTACTCGGAGCTTCAAACCTGCTTTTAGAGCTCTTCGACCCCACAGACTCGGGGATTCTGAAGGAGCCGGCAAAACCTGAATTGCCCGTGAGAAGCATGTTTCGACGATTATTGTGGTGTATGTATTCAGCGATTGTTGGCTTTGCACTAAAGAGAAAAACAATTTTGAAAAAAAGTTGCCAAATGCGCAAAGAACTTTTCGAAACACTGCCTCCGCGTAAACACCTTATATGAGCACTATGAATTTTGTGGCATAGAGCAAATGTCGTTCGGTGATTGTTTCCGTAAGAGACGTCATCTGGAAAGATTGTAGGTATAACATGCTAGTTTTGCACACTCAGAGTCGAAGTATTCACTGTCTTCGGAACATTTGCAAAAAGTCTTTTCTGCAATTTTGAAAAAGCCGCTCTGGCCTCATTCCGCAAATATATACAGCCACCCCATATTTTTCTCCTGATACTTTTGATTCTCCGATCAGAAAGTTCTCTTTACAGCTTGTATCACCACTGTATCTTCTTGAGTGAAAACAAGAAGGATGTTGCATTAATTTAAAACAGAGCGGCAAATGGGGCAAGAACATCGTTGTAACGAGTTCCGCAGATCTTCGGCAAGTCACACTGCGACGACAGTGTGTAGGGGCGCCAGTATGGCTTTTTTAGTAACCAGTTTGCTTGCGAACTTCTTGTTTGCAGGTATAGAGTGAAATAGAAAATCGATGATTCCCTCTGCTTTAGGATTTGCAGATAAACGCACGCCTCAGAAGGAAAATCAAGCAATTAGCAGCATCGTCAAGATGGTGCTTGGAGAAATCAAACCTTATTTAGAAATGTTAATTCCCTCTTACCAGAAGTTGTTCTGCCCTCGGCGTGTATGACAGTATGTGCACGTTCCTAGGTTTTGGGAAAATGTAAAACGCATTGTTGTGACATAACAAATAGATACGTCAAAAATCTTCGATACAATTTCTTGTCGGGGATGAAAAGAAAAAGCTCGTGGATGGCCTGAGACGAACTAGAAGTGGAAGTTACATTTTTATTTATCTTCTTTCGTATTCTTACTCCGTCGTCTGCCTTTCCTGGAAAGCATCTATTCTACCCCTTAATTACAATCTGTTCTTATCTTCGTATGAGTAGACTCATGATGAAACGCCGCCAATTCCTCATCAGGTGTCTGTTCGGCGTGAGTGACAGATGTGCACGCTCACCTAGATTGGGAAATGTAAAATGCATTGTTTATGACAACAAAACATCTCAAAAGCCGATACAATTTCGCGAAGAAGTGATGCTGAGACAACTGAAGTGAAGTTAATTTTTATCTTTTCCTTCTTACTCCTCGTCTGCCTTTCCTGAAACATTTTCTTCCCCTCAATAAATTTTTCTTATCGTGGAGCGTATGGTGAAGAGAAAGAACTTCGAAATAAAGGCAGACGAGGCGTCAGAAATCACAGCCAAAAAACTGACCTCACTTCAGTTGGCTCGGCATCACTTCTTGACGGAACTATCTCGGCTTTTCAGATGTTTTTGATGATGTTTCGATGTTTGTATGCGTTTTACATTTACCACTCGTGGATGAACGTGCACATCTGTCACTCACGCCGAACAGACACCTGATGAGGAATTGGCGGCGTTTATCTGAATCCAACGGCAGGGTAAAATCATCGATTTTCTATTTTACTCTATATCCTGCACAATGCTCAAAGAAACTGTTTACTCCAAAGCAAACTCGGCCCCAGATTCGTGCAGTGTGACTGTTTCTCAACTCCTTCACGATTTTGGCTACCATTTGCCTCTGTTTAAATTCTGATGGCAACATCCCTCTTGTTTTCACCCAAAGAATAAGTGGTGATAATAATAAAGAAGTTTGATCGAGAAGGAAAGAAAAGCAGGAGAAAAATATGGGGTGGCTGTATAATTTTGCGGAATAGGCCAGAGCGGCTTTTTCGAAAAATTGCAGAAAAACGTTTTTTCAAATTTCGAAGCTGGAACTTCGAGTTGGTGTGCAAAATAGCATGTATACCTACAATCTTTTCCAGATGGAGTCTTCTTCGAATACATCCCGAGACGAGATTTTTTGCAAAATTCATAGGTGGCTCTATATTTATGCGGAGCAGTGTATATACGAACAAAATATGTAATTTTGTGTTTATATGTTGATTCCATATGCTATAAATGAGAAGTGTCAGTATGAGGTCACAGTCAATTAATAATAATAATTAATAAAATATCCCTAATAATTGTTTTTTACTGAATAGCAGTATGTATCACAAACTTCGCGCTTTTCCATTATGCCAATCTCTTATCTCGACTTCTGGGGAGGGATGCATAGTATAATGACCTCTTTCCCTCGGAAAACGTGCAAACTTTGGATTCTTTAACTTGTGTGCTATTAAAACACTGAAGTAACTAGGCATTGCTAAGCGGACACCTCTGATTCACGAAGATTTTGCGTGGGCGGAACCAATTGTTATTGGTAATACTCTGGCCTGGCATCGACTCGATCCTTGATGTTTGCCCTCCGACGATGATCCTACTGCACAATCTGGTCTGATCTCTTCTTCCCAGCGGGCCAATACGACCCCTCCCCCCTGTGACCTGTCGAAGATTCCTCAAACGCTTGACCCTGCTCTGCAGACTGCTCCAGAAGGCACTCGTCATTCAGTGTAACAGACCAACCAAATTTGTTTTTTTCTCAACTTTCTGGAAATAGGCAATCAAATTTAAGGCGCTAACTGAAAACTTGTCTGGACCCCATAAGCACCGCACCACATAAGCTTTTAGTTTATCCTGTAGACAGGATCCTTACGCTGAAAAACGATTTATTTGGTTAACAGTTTTGTTCCGCCCGCTATCGCGCGCATCACACCGCTGGCTTTAGCGAAACTGGAAGGCCCATGGAATATCAGCATGTGGTATTCCATTAACCACCACACTGAATGGGTTAAATCTTTTCCAGCTTCGCTGAAGTCCGTCGAGAATACGCGCGATAACGTCTGGAGCTGAACTGGCATATTTATCTCACAACTGTAAACATCCAGCATTTTTCTTGAATTCAGATAATATGGAATAGGATTGCTGTCAGTTTCGAAATGAAAAAGAAATATGCCTATTTACATGAGTGAGGAACTAATGCTTATCATTTGTTTACACTCACCATTATTTAGAACCCCGAAAGGATCAGCGGTTCAATGAGTTTCGGCTTTCTTGATATTGCTTTAGAAATCAAGTTTATCATTTGCTTAAGACTTGTTTGAGTTTATGCAATCGACTTCTATCAAGTAAGCTGGTCATATCGTTAGAATATGCACGTACCACCACAAATCGAATTCGTAAGTAGGGATGCTCGAATGACAATGCGAGTTACGTGACGCAATTGGCGACTTTTGCGTTCTGACGCGCCTTATCAGCCCTTATCAGTGTCAATCCCTTTCAATCTCCCATCAACAATGTCCCCGTCCCACCCCTTATAACACTTGTAAGTAGGGACGCTCTGGTGTCAGCGCAAGCTGGGTAACGGAATCGATGACTTTTGCGTTCTGACGCCACTTATCAGCCCTTATCAGTGTCAATCCCTTTCAATCACCCATCAACAATGTCCCCGTGCCACCCCTTATAACAGTGCAAGTAGGGACGCTCTAGTGTCAGAGCAAGCTGGGTAACGGAATCGACGACTTCTGCGTTCTGACACCTCTTATCAGCCCTTATCAATTGCAGTCACTTTCAATCACCCACCAACAATGTTCCCGTTCCACCCCCTATAACACTTGTAAGTAGGAACGCTCTAGTGTCAGCGCAAGCTGGGTAACGGAACCGACGACTTTTGCGTTCTGACGCCCCTTATCAGCCCTTATCAGTTGCTATCGCTTCCATTCATGTACCACCATTGTCCCATAACACTTGTAGGTAGGGACGCTCTAGTATCAATATGAACGACAAAACGAAATTGGCGATGCTCGCTTTTTATCCCCTCTTATTAGCTATTATCAGTCGTTATCAGTTCCTATCATGTACCACTTGTATTCCCATTCCACTCCCTATAACATGTAAGAACCATGGCGCTATCATTGCTTGACCCGAGCTACGAATTTCGTGACAAACACACACACACACACATACTTAGCGAATTATATGTAGTAGGATGATTGATGCGAGATGCTACGGCAGATGTGGTCCGACGATAACGTGCACCGAGCTTCGCATAGTGTCTTGCAATGAATATTCTGAAGCAATCTCTAGAGATTTTGAGCATACGAATGCTAATGCCAAGAGACTTTGCAACGACCTAAATGATAATGTGTGGTTCTACTAGGGCAAAATTTCAAGTGACGGGTTGTCTGTAGGCATGTCTCTCACTTGCCAGAAAAGATGGTACGAATTTTGATAGATCTATTTCTCTGTGACCGCATTTTTTCGTCTGTTCAGGTTTTCATACAGTATTTGGAAACGACTTGAGCAATCGATCCACGATCCTTGTAAAGGATGACACCTATTTATACATTTGTATAGGAATTCTCGATTGTGCGGACTATTTCTGAGGTCACAGGATGGAAACAAATACCTTTTTATACTACCACTTTCTTCTTATTCAACATACATATATGACGAAATTCGACAGCGTTATATTGCTTGAAGAGACCAATGTTGCCGTTGTATATGTGGCTCATCGATGTTCATTATTAATGCAGCAAATGCTGTCCGCATTTTTGCCCGACCAACTGTCGTACGTACGTCCGCATTACCATACGCTCAATACTTACTACTAGCATCGTACCGACCATGCTTGCATTTCATAACATCGTTCCCATCTTTCATGTATTTTGAAAAATTATAGCATTCGTCTTGGAAGAAGTATAAGCCATCTACTGGCCGATTTAAACTTTTTACTCCCCTCCTTCCCTTCATCACTACAACTGTCTTGTGGTAGTCATTCAAAGTTTTTTTTTTACATATTTCAATGCTCACCACCGATGTATAGGCAGTCTTCGAAATGGAAAGAGGTGATGGGCAGTGATAAGTTACGTTGCGCATTCTGATATGCGGCGCCCTTTGTCCAGCTCAGAGAAGGGGAATCAAGGCGACATGAAGTTAGTTAATCAAAAAGGGTGACTTCTAAAATTTTGCATAACATAGCTGTGTTTGTGGTCACAGCAAACTCAGAACACAGAGGAATGTTTCTCAAACCTTCTTGCTTTATTATGAATTAACAACTAAATGTTGAAGTACTTGTCAGCCTCTTTATTGAAAATGTTACATCTCTCTAAAAATTGCGTTCTTATGTGACAGTCTGCAAAAAATTTTGTTTAAACTGTTGCGAATATTCGCCCGTCTTGTTTGTACACATGAAAGTTTTTGATATTCAAGCGTTCATAATTTCATTCTCACTAACTTTTTGCAGACCTCTAACGCTGAATGGATACCATAAGCGGAGTTTCCGAAATAATGCTGAATCTTCTTTGAAAGATCACTCGTTCAAAAAATAGCGGGGTTTTAAGGTTTTCCCTGGGTTGTGGTACTATTTTCTGAAAGCGCGAGTTTTCAACATCAAAGACTCATAGCTTCCTTCACAATCAATCAGTTTTTCGTAGTTTCCTAAGGCTTCGTAGACTACGAGATTAATGTTTTGAGGAAGAACTGAAAATAATCTGAAAGATTACCCTTGCAGAAATTTTTTCCTCCCTTTTCTCCTCTATGCATTTTCAGGCCGTTTTCCTGGTACGCGAGTCTTCAGCCTTTGAAAGATCATCAGTTTCTCTAAAGAAGGTATAGTAGGAAGCGGTAAGAGCAGCTGAAATCGCACGGCCGGCCTTCGCTTCATAACTGCGCTGACATGTCCTGAGAGCAGGGTCAAGCGTGCGTTGAGGAATCCTCGACATGTCACAGAGGGGGGGGGGTCGTATTGGCCGGCTGGGGAGAGATCGGGCCCGATTGATACAGTAGGTTCATCGTCGGAGGACAAACATTAATGATCAGATCGATACCAGGCCAGAGTATTTCCAATAACAATTGATTCCGTCCACACAAAAGCTTCGTGATTTAGGGGTGTCCGCTTAGCAATTCTTAGTGACTTCAGTGTTTCATCACCACACAACTCAATGGATCCGAAATTCGCACGTTTTCTAGGGATATTTTATCTTTCACTTAGGTCCTCAAATCCGAACTGATGTGAAGCACACGGCGCATCCCAGAGTGGACCCAGTTGGTTGCGCGCGCTTCAGCTACGGCTATCTTGGTAACGAATCTTAATTCAGGAAGAATCAAGAGGGTTCTGAAAGATTTCATGTTAAATTACAGTGAGGAGTACACTATTCAGCAAGAAACGCAGCCTTCAGCGTCAAATTCACAAGCATGTAACCTTTAAAGTTGAGACCCGCTTAACAATTTTACACTTTTTGCAGAGAGAAAAGCACGAATTTCGAATCTGCTCCTACTTCAGTGTGTAATCGCTCCTGCAAGGAGCTATAGTCGTTGGGATAGTACTAATGTAGCGAAAAAGTACCTTTCGGCGGCACTCGGGCAAAAATCCTCAACGTGGCCATTTTTTAAATAGTGAACGTATTTAGCAGCTTTAGTAGCCTATAGAAAGAGCAAATATTCTAGTTTATGATGACGTATTAACTTTCCAGATTGCATAAGTTTGAACGGAGTTATGGCTTTGGAAAGCGTAAAAACTCGCACTCATCACGAATTTTCCTCGTTAATTTTGCAAAAATCCTACAACGTGGCCATTTTTCGAGGACGGACTTATGAAGCTGCTTTAGCGACCGTTTGATTGAGAAAATCTTCGCAGTTTTGTATGACATATCAATTTTTGAATTTGACAGAAAATGAAGCAAGTTATTGCTCCGGAAAGTGTAAAAACTCGTGCTCGTCTCGAATTTTCCTCCGTTATTTGATCTAAATTTGTTATTTCTTATAACTTCTGTAATTTCAGTACTGATTAGAAAAAGCTCTTCCCAAAACTCCCAAATCAGCTTTCAGATTTGAAAATTCGTTAACTTTGAAGAAAGTTATTAATCATCTTGAATATTTGTTCAAATTTCAATAGTAAATAAGCTGCTCCACGGTCAACGCCAAAGTCAGTAACACACAGCTGTGCGAAGGCTTTTACAAGGCTTTGTGGCGGAAGGGGCGTGTAAATTGAGAACCATCTGTGTAGTACTAGATTTGGTAGTTTGTGGAGGAAATAAACAAAGAAGAGGCTGTTGTCATAGGTAGGCCTTTCCTAGTGGACTAATTGACGTTTTCTCCGTTTCTCGTTTGCTCGTTTGACAGGACTCGTCATTAATGATCACTCTTTGACTTTTTCACTTTTATACTTTTCAAATGAGTTTTTTTTTGTGGACGATGGGGTAGCAGGGCTCTTTTATGAGCAGTTTTGGTGGAGAATTAAACAACTTTTTCATAGTTCGGCTTTTAAAGAGGGTTGTTTCATGGACTTCGGCCTTCGGCAGAGGGGGGGGGGTCGTATTTCCGAATTTTCCTCGACGCCTCGCTTGACCCTGCCTGAGAGGCTCTGGAATCAAAAATTTCTTCCGAGAATATTTATTAGGGATCTATAAGTCAGGGTCAAGTGAGGCGTCCAGAAACTTTGGAAGTTCGACCCTTCCCCCTCCCCCAGAGACGGAATTCCATGAAACGACCCTATTCACAAGCTGAACTAGAAAAGGCTTGACTTGTTTTGTTTTTTAAGTGCTGTGTTAACGCCGTAGTTCGCGTTGCGAGTGTTTCACGAGAATGCTAGGTAGTGAACAACACTTTCGTCCTAGACAGGACTCGAACCCGCTTTTCTTGCTTACGGGGCAAGCGCGCTACAGGTTATGCTACCGGGACACCATTTCTTCCAACTCAGTTCTCATGGTATATGTGCCATAGCTTTCAGCCCTCACATTTCAGCACTTTCAGCTTATGAAGAGGTTGTTCAATCCTTCCCGAAAAACTGTTCTTCCCGGCTGGCCCTCCACCATGAAAAGTCGTTCAACAGCAAGATCAAAGAAAAATCATTAATATTGAGCCCTTCCAACAAATAGAGCAAAAAACTACGAGCAGTCATGAAGCCAGCGATCTATTACAGCATTTCTTCTTTATTTATTCCCTTTTGAGGCTCACCAAGTCTTACTCTGACGCAGAGTATGCGATAATTACACAGAGTATGCGATAAAATCTACACTCCATCTTTCGGTTGAAAGAAGCCTTGTGACCGCATCACCCAGCTGCGTGTTGATTGATCTTTGGCGTTGCCCTTGGAGCAATCTATCTGTACTATTGAACTTCGTCTCCATATTCTAAAGTGGACGAATTTTCAATCTTAAACCAGATTTGGGAGTTTCGTGATAAGATCTTTTCAATCAGTATTGAAATCATAAAGTTAGTTAACGGATTTGGATTGATTAAAGGCACAACACAGGCAGAGGTCTTGAGAACGCTTCTCTTCGGCCTGAAGAATAGACTACTAGAGGGCAATCTTAACACGTTGACGACACCCCCTTGTGCGCGCACCTACCCATGTTATTTTACAAATTTGCATCAACAGTTACTACATTAGTAATAATTTCATTAGTGGTCACGAGAGAACTATTTTTCGTATCCAACATTAGGGAGGGTCAGTCTTGAAGCATGAAAATGGAGGCACAATTTAGGAAAAACAAGCCTCTTCCGTGTGAAAGTGCGGGACGTATGTGTCCCGCGCTGTCGTCAAAGTGTTAAACGTGGCGTTCTCGTGCACGGAAACCGACCGATAAGAGCGCTTGGGCCTCGCAAAGTAAGCTGCCCAAGCTGCAGGCTTTTTTCTCTTATAAGGCTGTTGTCTGGCAATCTCTCATCTGTAACTCTACTCCGCGCTTAGTCTCCCATTCCCTTAGCACAGCCGATTAGGAAGGTGAAGGAGCCCTTAACCTAAGCGTTTTTGACGGATTCTTTTCCTTTTTTGTTTACTGCCGGCCCACTTCTCATCAATACATTCGCATTTGTGTACGAGAACCACACCACTGTGATCCTGGGGCATGCCTTTGACGGCGGAAGCATGATGAGCGCGAGTCACATTTTCCGTAACCATAACTCCGTTCAGGCTCGCCCAGTCTGAATATTCAACACGTCATCATAAACGAGAAGATTTGCTCTATTCAACGGTTATTAGAACTGTTAATACTTCGCATGTGGAAAAAATGGCCATCGAGGATTTTTGCCTGAGTCCGCTCAAATGTACTTTTTCGCTGTATAGTAGACTCTATTTCAACGACTATAGCTGCTTTCAGCGGCGATTTTTTACAGGAAGCAGGCTCGGAGTTAGAGCTTTTTTCTTTCCAACAAGTGTAAAACTGTTCGTGGAATCGCATCTTGAACATTATGTGTTCATGAATTTGACGCTGCAGGCTGCACCTCTTCTTGAATATTGGACTTCTACCTGTAGTTTCACACGCAACCTTTCAGAATCCCTTTGATTTTTCTCGAACTCGGATTCTTTCTCCAGAGAGCTGTAGCTAAAGCGCGCGCAACTAACTGGACAACTCTGAGACGCGCGATGCAATGTGTGCGATCCATTTCAGATTCGAGGAATCACTTGAAAGATAGAATATCCGTCGAAGAACGTGCGAGTTTCGGGTTGTATGATTTATGACTATGTCGTGATAAAACACTGAGGTAGTTAAGAACTACTACGCGGACCCTTTTGAATACGGAAATTTTATGTGGGCGAAATAACATACTTTCCTGCTATTGGAAATCCTCTGGCCTTCCATGGCATCGATTCGATCCTTGATGTTTGTGGATGATCCTGATCCTGATCATTGCATCCGTCTAGGGGTCGCTGATTGTAGCGCGAAACAGGGTAAAACGTCCGTCGAACAATGACAACAGGGGGTCGTATTTGGGCGACGCTTGAGGGGGCGTCGTATTCGCAGGAGTCAGCGTTGCAGTACGAAGAGGTTTTTGGGTGTAGATGACGAGAGGTGGTTCTCGCTATAAGGAACCTTATGTGTGTTGTGATGAAGCTCACAGCTGTTGGCACTCGCTGGGACCATCGAACGATTAGAATCAAGACGTTAGTTCTCGCGACGGTAGGAGAGAGGTAAAACTTTTGAGTGCTTCTTCAACTACTAAGCACAAACGAGTGCATGGCGCACATCAGAGCATCAGACTACTGCGAAAGTATCCATATTTGACTGCGCACGTAACAAATATAATTCTAGAGGTGAATCAATGCCTTCAAGCTGGACCTAAGTTAATAAAAGAGTGACCTCTTCGATAGATTGACCGCTAGAGGGCTACAAGAAAAGTTTGGGAACAAAAATGTTTGCCTGTCGGTAGCTTCTTGGGTTCACCGTCTGTAATGAAGCGCAGAGCTCGTGCGATCTGACGATATCATAATTCCCAACAAAATTGAGTTTAAAGAGAGTTGTCAGTGTTTAAGTGTTGAAAACCTGTGTTTCCAGGAGAGTAGCGCCGAAAATTCATAAAAAAAACGGTCCAACGGGGCGATTTATTGACTTCTTCAACTTTGGAAAGGGAAAAAGTATTCGTTGAAAAGCGCTACCCTTCCTCTCTAATCTAGAACTCAGAAAGTTCAATATGAAGAAAGTTATAACAACTTAAAGCAAAAAACCAGCGCTCTGCAAAAATCGGTCCGCGATTTCCCAAAAACGTTCCAACGGGGCGGTTTTTTGAAGGAAAGAGTTTTTGCGAAAACATGAGCATTTTTTGGGAAGAAAACTGTCTGAACTTTCCAATTTCTCTAGCCGCTCTCCATAACTCCTTCTTTAAAGAAAGTTACAACCTTTCAAAGGACGAAGTGCACATTTCTGCGAGTTCTTTGTTCTCTACCCCATAACTGACGTAGTTTTGAAGGTAAGGCATAATCGTGAATACCTTTTAAAACAAGCAGTTTTTTAAACGACAAATCTACTTAGAGTCTTGAGTAATATTGATATTGGACAAAATTACGCTTATTTGAAAGTGTTTAGTCAATAGTCTGTTTCTCGCTGCTTGAGCTGCGCCGAGGGGAAGTTGCGCGCCAATGCGAACGCAACGCTCCCGTGCTCCAATCGGACACTTCTGCTGGGTACTCTCATGCTCATAGGTGCACCATGCACTCGTTTGATATGCGCTTGCATATCGAAATGGAAATTTTTTGTGATTCTGATCGCCCATTCATGAGAGGCAGGTAAAGCGCCATTTGAACTAAAGGGCAGTATTGTTTAGCAAATAATGAAAGCAGTTCGTTTTGCGACGTTATGCATCAGTAAACCGGATGTCAGGAAACTAAAGCTCGTCTGCTAACTGTGTTTGAATTCAAGCCGAGTGTCTTTAGATTTTTTGTAGATCGCACTTACTTCCCCTAGTGTTAGCTTCTTCCTTAGCAGTGTACAGTACATAACGAGTGCGGGGGTAGGGTCGTATGGAGACTCTCCAAGAGGGGGGTGGTTATAAAAATATTGAAATCGGTCCAACGTGGCGGTTGACCATGGCACGAAACCTTTTCTTGAGGGGAAGGACGGGCTTTCAGTGGAGCAGAGAAACTGAATATCAATCATTCATTTATTCACTTGTTTATTTACTTACTTATTTATTCATTATCACTACAGGTAGTTAGCCAGCTAGTCAGTTGTGTGCTACAATAGGGCAGAAGAGTGGTGTTAGTTTGGTACATGTGTTGACAAGAATCGAACAAACAGCGAAACTCGTATAATAACTGAAGAAACGAATACAAAAACGAATCGCTTTTAAACGAGTTGGGATGAATCCTTCTCATGGTCAGAAAAATCGTGATTTTATCTTACCCATGATTCACGGGCGTGGGATCAGTCATTCACGATAACAACGAAAAGAACAAGAAGATTGCATTTGTTTCGGTGGAAAAAAGTCGAAAAACTGAAAGCGCTGCTAGGCGTTCAATGTACCGCCGGACATCCGTCACAAAGAATGCTTATACTCAGTTGTAGGAGTGCCGTCACTAGAAACTCATTCTAGCCTTTTGATTTAGTGCATTAACATCTCATCTCATTTTTTCGATCGATTTGTCCGTACTCCCCGAAATCGCACGCTTCAACCCGCTTCTTTCATTGTGTCACCGGAAACGAAGCCGCCTCAAGGCGGACTTCGTTCCATGCCCCGCCTTTGGCTCCACACCCCCTTACCTTCGATTGTCCATAGAGTGTGGTTTTTGTGAAATCGTTTATCTTCGGAAACCGAATCTTCGCGCGTAGATCTTTGTGCGTTGTCTCTAGCGATCATAAATGACATGCATGTTGGGAAAAAATGCGAAATTTCCCCAGGAAGAATTTCTTTTAGTAGGGACTGGCTAGCCACAGGACGTTGATAAATTCAGAACATCAAAACATACAGGCAAGAGTCGCAATGGAATTGTGTATTATTATATTTTATTTGAAAATTAGACAAGAAGTGCTATGAGGAACGCGAGTGGAAAGAAAAAAGCGAAAAATTTTAGAAAACACTGAGATTTCCCTTGCGAGGTCGGCCGCGGCGTGACGACGAGCCGCAGCGCTGCAAGGAGAGTGATGACCAGGGTCAAGCGAGGCGTCGAGGAAAATTCGGAAATACGACAAATTTATACATACCATATACATATATTATACCAAATTCTAATGCTACACAGATTATGGTTCTCAATTTACACGTCCCCTTTCGCTCAAAGGAAGCCTTGTTTAAACCTTCGCTGTGTTGACTGGACTTTGGCGTAGCTTATTTACTATTGAAATTTGAACAAATATTCAAACGATTGTAACTTTCTTCAAAGTTAACGAATTTTCAATCTGGAAAGCTGATTTTGGGAGTTTTGGGAAGAGCTTTTCTAATCAGTACTTGAAATTACAGGAAGTTATAAGAAATAACAAATTTAGATCAAATAACGAGGAAAATTCGAGACGAGCACGAGTTTTTTACACTTTCCGGAGCAATAACTTGCTTCATTTCTGTCAAATTCAAAAAATTGATATTCGTACAAAACTGGAAGATTTTCTCTTTCACGGTCGTTTAAAGCAGCTTCATACGTCCAAATACTAAAAAAAATGGCCACGTGAGATTTTTGCAAAATTTAACGAGGAAAATTCGTGATGAGTGCGAGTTTTTACGCTTTCCAAAAGCCATAAACTCCGTTCAAACTTTATGCAATCTGCGAAGTTAATACGTTGTCATAAAACTAGAAGATTTGCTCTTTTTATGGGCATCTAAAACTGCTAAATACGTTCACTACTTAAAAATGGCCACGTGAGGATTTTTGCCCGAGTACCGCCGAAAGGTACTTCTCGCTACATTAGCACTATCCCAACGACTATAGCTCCTGCAGGAGCGATTACATACTGAAGTAGGAGCAGATTTCAAAATCATTCGTGCTTTTCTCTCTGCAAAAAGCTGTAATTGTTTAGCGGTCTTCAACTTTAAAGGTTGCTTGTGAATTATGACGCTGAAGGCTGCGTTTCTTGTTGAATAGTGTACTCCCTCTGTAGTTTACATGGAACTCTTTCAGAACCCTCTTGATTCTTTCCTAAATAAGATTCGTTATTAAGATAGCCGTAGGCTGAAGCGCGCGCAACCAACTGGGCCCACTCTGGGATGCGCCGTGTGCTTCACATCTCGTTGGCTTTGACGACCTACTTGAAAAGATAAAATATCCCTAGAAAACGTAGCGAAATTCCGAGATCCGTTGACTTGTGTGGTGGATTTGAATCACTGAAAGTCACTAGGAGCTGAGCGGACACGTCTAAATCACGAAGATTTTGTGTGGACAGAATCAATTGTTATTCGAAATACTCTGGCCTGGTATCGATTCGATCCTTAATGTTTGTCCTCCGACGATGATCCTACTGTATCAATCGGGCCCGATCTCTCCCCAGCGGGCCAATACGACCCCCCCCCCTCTGTGACATGTCGAGGATTCCTCAACGCACGCTTGACCCTGGATGACGCGAGAAGCGTGTCGGACGCGAGAAGACGCAGACGTCTTGTATGCTGTTATTGATAGGGATGACAGCACTGCAGCACACATGAAGGCCTCAGCGCCGTTTAGGGATGGCCATGAGAAGTCAGGTCAGTCTGGGCAGCGACCTCCACTCCCATGTCTTTTCATCAGTTGACGCATGACGTTTTCGGGAGGGGCGCTGAAGAGTTTGGGCGAGATGGTATCACCATGTCGAACTTCTCTTTTCACGTCGGTGATGACCTCCTTGTAGAATGGTGAGATTATGCTGTAAAGTTGCCGTAGGGCTCACGGAGAATCATCATGTAGTGAGTGGGAGCGCCCTGGTTGCCCAAGGCTTCGATGAGCGCATCTGCCCACGGAGTCGAAGCCTTTCTCAAGTCGATGAACGTCAGACAAATCGGCATCTTGTGCTCTCGTAATACTTCAATGAGCTCGTCTCGTGTGGATATGGTCGACCTGCAAAACCCTCTCCGGCACCCTGCACATCCCTCATCCATTGCTCTGCCAATTCTGTTAAGGATGACTCGAGTGAATAGTCTTATAGATAACAGACAGCAGGCAGATTGGGCGATAATTGCCAATGTTGGCCATGTCTCCCGTTTTGTACAGCAGCGCAGCCCTGCTGGTTTTCCACGGAGTGGGACCATTGCATTCCGACAGGTAACGCGTGAAGAGTCGAGCCAGAGTTGTGATGATAACTGGTGGCATTCTTCAGATGTCCTTTTTCCGTGCAGACCGGGAGCTACCTTACCGACTTGATGCCATGTAAGGAAGAGAGAACTGAGTTAACAGAGCATCTAAAGCGGCATCTTGCACTCTCGTAATATTTGAGTCTCGCAACTGTTGCAACTGTTGAGTTGTATTCAGATGTACATGGCTATCGAAGAAATCCGAGCAGAAGTTGTATATGGCCTTTTTCATTGCCCTTTGATGCAAACTGTTCCATCCAAACGTCGGCGGCAGGTCATCTTGGTTTTATTGCTGGCCAAGTTCGGCGCCCATTGCAAATGCTTCTCCAAGCCTCTGCTGCTTCAGCTAGTACTACTGTCGTCGCTCCTTGAGATCTTCTCTTATCGCTTTTCTGCATAGCATCGCAAGCTCGGACGTGAGAAGGTGATTTCCTGCAGCTTGTGCGGCTCCACATTGGCGGACTAGCTCGAGAGGACAGACGTCCCATGGTGGCTTCCAAACTCTCTGTCTTCCTGCCACTATCGTGAAAATGTTTAACGAGCCGACGATAATCCTCCGGTTTCATTTCAGTGACGAAACCATCCTATGATCGGGCAAGCGATGTGAAGTGACTGTCCTGGAGCTCCGCTTTCTGGATTTTGCTGCTCTCTCAACACGCATGGAGAAGTGGAGTCTTGAGCGGAGGAGACGATGTTCCGGTCCCGTTTAGACTTTGGAGCAACAGCAAAATCTTCAATTAAACATAATGCGGTCAGTCTCATAACGAAACTGTCCATTAAGTGACTCTCAAGTCCAGCGAAGGTAGGAAGGTTTTTGAAACTGTGAGTAACTATGGATGGTGTTGGTCGAAATGATAAACCCCGACAATATCTCGCCCAGATTATTCCATTCAATTCCGTGAGAACCGATGGTAAAATTTGTCGGTCGTCCTTTCTGGGCCATGGATAACTTGATGAACTCCGACAGTCTCTCACCCTACTCATTCCCCATTCCGTAAGTGCAGAAGTGAAGTTCTTCAGCCGTTCTTCTTGGGCCAATCTTAGCGTTGAAGTCGTCGGCGATGACTTCAAAGGAGATATGATCTCCTCTGTCGAACTTCTATAGTTTCATATAGAATGCTTCGTGCTCTTCTTCGTCGAGGCATGATGTTGGTGCATAGGCGATGAAGATTGTCAAGGTATGACTTGAACCACATCTCAATCTCAAACGTCCGACTCGTGATGTTATTGTACTAATCGATGTTTATGGCCAAGTGCATGTTGACCAGGACACCTACACCGGCAATGCCTCTGCTGTCGTATGTTTCTAGGAGCATTTCTTCTCCAGTATCGAAAACGTCGTGCACTTGGCGGTGCCTTCTCGTCTCGGTCACAATGACGTCGTACTTGATCTTCTTGGCTTGCCTTATATGGTCTTCGACTTGAGCTTCGAATGCAAGCATCCGTGCGTTGAAAGTTTAGCACCATCTTAGTTACATCTCGTTTAGGCAGGCAGTCCGGGCTGTGGAGATTTTAGCCGTCTCCCACGTGGTCCTATCCAACGCTGCCGTATTGAATATCGAACAGTAAAGTACAGTTGACAAAATTGTTGAATGTCGCGTCGAATGTGCAAATCCTGATGTACGTTGAAGCCACCTGGCCTGTCGTTGCTGGGTCGGAATATCCACTAAGCCTTAGCACTATATCGTTTCTCAGAATATTGGGTTGTCTCATAATTACTGTCGCATTCCTATTCAATTCCAAATTCCTTCCGTCTAAGACCGTTACATTGCGAAATAGGTTATTATGTTGAAGTATGCTTCAAGTGCCTTAACAGCGTGGTTTCGGAAGCGCAAACCCTTACCGGGTTAATCAACTAGTAATAAAAATAGGTCAGTGACTGCAATCAATGATTATGTTTTACAATCTTCAAATGAACTCTGTAGCAAGGAGGACAACAGAGAAGACCGTGTTTGACTCAGTCTCTGCTACTGATAATTGAGCTAGTGAACCAATCCAACGACAAAGACGAAACGAGCTATGCCCTTCAACCTCATACTGGGCCTGCGGTCATTTTTGATGAGCTCCCCTTGCACCCTAAATTGGGAGTGCCTCCGCACAATTTTGCCAAACTGCCAGAGAAGAAAGGTAAAGATTGCGGTCACCCCAAAAACGACTTCTCCAAATTCTTCAACCCTCAGTTTCCTTCATTCTGGGGTGGAAGCTTCCAAACGCCCACCAGTAAATGCACGTATATCAGTGACCATGATGGTGGTTATGCTATTAGTCAGTTGTTTCCCAGAAGAGATAAAACTTGACTAAACAAAAGTGTCGAAATTGCGACAGTAATTATGAGACAGCCCAACAAAAAAAGACCAAAGTTAAGCCACTTGTTGAGCATCCTTTGCAGGTGGGTAACTGGTCGGTCGCATGCTAAAGAAGGAAAGTATAGAAAACGAGTAATCTAGTCAAGGTTTGCTGTTTCTTTCGAATTTTGATATGTCGTTTTCAAAACCTTTTCAAAATGATCGGTAACCTTGAGCTTGTCATTGATAATCACACCAAGACCTCTTAAGGTGTAGCAGTTTTTCAGCAGAATGCCATTCAACACACGAACTCCTAGGGTACCTTCCGCAATGTGGATTACTCAAAATATGGCAAGGTTTACAGAAAACTTCAACATGGCAGTCCACTCGGTCAGATTCCCTGTCAATTTATTAGAGCAGATTGAACTGTGTCCGTTATGGGAATTGTAAGGAGCATAGATCTCAACATCATCCGCCTACATAGTATGATCCTTGATATCTGGGTAGGTACCTAATAAAAGCTGGGAGAAGTATCGTACTGATAGGAACATCAGCAATGATAACACAGATCACGATATGATAGGACTGATCCTTGCACTACAAGCAACGTGTGTACATATTAGTAATTCCACCATCCATTACGAATCCACTGCGGAATTCTTAGATCCATTACGAATCCACTGCGGAATTCTTAGATCTCATGCGAAATTTTTCAACCAAGTCGCTATTTATGAAGGACCGAGCTGCTATTTATTAGCCATAATTTCTTCATTTTTATCAAATCTGAAATGTTAATATAGCAAACAAAACTAGAATATTTTCTCTATCAAAGTAAAAGATATCAATATATCAGGTAATGAACAAGGTGAAGGACGACGCATTCGGCATTGACCAGTACCTCTTGTATGCGCCACGAATTCAAATTCAGAATCGTAGTGACATTGAAATGCTATTGAGCCTTTACATACACACAGCGCCTTGCGTAGGTGGGGGGGGGGGAACGATGTACAAGTCAGTGTTGTATCTGCAGAGCAAGCAGGGTGCCAATGAAGCGACCAAAGAGTTGTTAACGTATTTACGCCATTGACAGTTGATATGGGTTCACTTGAGAACTAATCACCAATACTCTTTTTCTTGTCTATTTTTGATATCAACGTTATCAACGTAATGCAAAAAAACTGAGATAATATATCTTCTTTTTGAAATTCTCGATGAGGACTCTTCTAATATAGGATTTATCGGTGAACTTTTGCTGCAATAATAGCTTCTTCAGACCTACAAGAAACATCAGGTATAATGCAAACCAAGAACAGACCAATGCTCTCGTTTATGGGGTTATTCTCACGGAATAATTCAAGGCAGTAGCGCAGAAGAAGAGATAGGATTTATGATGCTCAGGGATAGCCCAATAATATCACAAGACAATATAATTATAAATGATGTGAAACAAAGCGGGCCAGTTGGTCCATTTGAGGAAAGGTTTCGTGAGCCCTGAAATTTTTTTGCTCCTCTTCTTCCTTCGATATCTTCTAATTAACTTCAACATCTGAGTTATAAGAGTGGTGGAAAGAAACTGAAGAAATATTCTTTTGACCTCCACCTCAACGGAAGCTAATATGTTTTTTTCCTTCATTGCGATTACACGTCTTCTTCATCGAGTTTCTACCATTGCAATTCTATCAGATCTATGGATAACCTTTTTCGCACTAAAGGTTCCTGGAATCATTTGGTGATATCATGTCTCCCCGCATTTTTTTTTACTCAAGACCCATGAGATGGGGCGGTGGCGTTCTAAGTGGCGCTGTCACACGCTACCAGATAGTCAAAACGCAATTCTCACAAATAGCGCGCGTGACAGTGTATTGTAAGGAGAACGCAAGGCGAAGGCAAGAGTGAGGAAAAAGATCTTACGTACTATCAATCAGAGATTCAGTTTCTAAAATCTGTGAATTTGAAGGGTACTGTAGTTTCACTTCAGTTTTCTCGTCTCAGTGCCGACTATTTATGTGCAACGCTGGACATGCGAGTGTGCGTCCGTTTAAGTAGTTTTTACAGTGAGCGTTCATCACAACATCTTCGAAAACGCGAGAACTTGAGAATAGTTCTATTAAATGGAGGCGTATACATTACCGAGAAATAGTGGTGAGTTTTTGCTCGAGTGAAGTGGCAACTGATTTGGTTTTTGGGCAACATGGAAGAATTGCTGTTCAACTCAGTTACCCTACAACCTACAAATCTTCACAATAACCCCTTCAATTCCGATCTCGGTGCAGCGTTCGTAAGAGTGCAACATCCTCACAACGCGTCAGCACCTGATGACAGGTATATGCACTTTCCTATACTGTTATATTTCGTCTTTTGTTTTTTCTTCCAGATTATAAAGGAATCATTCATTAGTCGGCGTTTCGAACGACCATGGATGACCTTAAAACTACGAGTTGTTCTGAGCGTTGGCTTTTAAGTGCCTCCATTGTAACAAATGAAAGACAGCAAAAACACGAAGCATTCGACATGCCCAGGTTTTCGAGACTTGAAATTGGAACACATTAATAATTATGCTGTCATAAACTTGCTGGTCAGTGGAATGGCATACACCGTAGACCATATTGCTTCTAGAATGCGCCCATTTTATACTGTCTTTTGATCTGATACTTTTCATCCCATTTCTCACAAAGTTCCCCCTAACGCTGCAGGGACCAGAAATAAGCATGAAGTTGCAGAAAAGTTTTATATACTCGCTGAGGAATTCAGTATGTTCGGGTCGTGCCACGATGTCCGCATGAGTGGCGCAAGGAGAATCATTTTCATCGAAGTGTCACATTTTCAGTGACCATAACTTCATTCCAAGATAAATTTTTGCAAGGTCAAGGAGAGATTCTAATTCGAAATGCTTTTTCCTCATCGTCTGCACTGAGGAAAAAATCCTCACGGTAGAACAGCGAAAACTAGCGGCAAATGCTTTGCCAGGCAGAGAAAAACTCTAGAAAACGAAGGGTAAGTGTCAGGAGCTTGTTCCCGAAGTCGGTGGTGGTTTGGGCTAGGACAACATTAGAAGGCAATACACCTCTCGTTTTCGTTGATAAAAACATCACAATCCACTCTGAAACTTACCAGAGTACTATTTAGAAGGACACACTGATTCAGTGGCCCCATAAACACTTTAGAGGACGGAACTTCATTTTGCAACAAAGCACATGGGTCGATATCCACGAGTTCCTTCTGCCTGTCATTTTCCTGGGTTCTGCAACAAAGACATGCGACCATCTAACTCCCAAGACCTCAATCCAATGATTTATTAGGTTGTCTCAAGTAGTGTCGCTTTTTTTCAAGCAAAAATTTTTCGTCTAAATCCCCACGCTTTCACATCGCGTTATATACTATTCGAAAGAAATTGTTTGTTCTACAAGATGCTATGTTCTTCTTCCACCTCTGTTTCAGGGTTTTTAAATTCCAGGCCCGCGAATTGCGAGGTCTGGCCGACAAAAATTGACCAAACCGACAACTATCTCTAACTTTATCTTCCCTCAGGAGAAATCGATCAATGATTTACCCTCTACTTATACATTACCTCTTCTAAACATTACACTGTTAGTCAACAAGTCGCATCGTTCCATTTCCGAACCATGTTTTTCAACCAGAACTCGACGGTCGAGCACCACCACTTGAGATCTAGGTCGAAATTTTTTTTATAGCCGAGACATTAAAAAACTAGTAAAATTTGAAGAAGAAGTCATGACAAAGTTAGGGATGTATGCCTGGTTGATTTTATCATCTCCTCAGGGAGAATTTTTTCAAAGAAATGCGGTCAATTTCGTGGATAAAACACCTTATTCCTGATCACTTGAAATTCGAACTAATATCCAACAAACATAGAAACAAAACAAGTGAGCGAATAGAGCAGAAAAAGTGCTCACAGTAGGGACACCACTCAATATGAAACAATGGCGTTTACGAGGAACAATTTTTATTTGAAAATTGCTATGGCTCATCGGTCAGCCAATTCGGAAGGAAACACCGCAAAGCTTTTTCGGCAACCTGAGGGTTATTTAGAAGAGGTCATGAGTAGGTAGAGGGACATAACTGATTGATTTCTCCCCAGGGATCATAAAGTTAGAGCTAGTCGGTTTGGTCAATTTTTGTCTGCTACTCCTCCCATTTCACAGGTATAAAATTTGAAGACACCGGAACAGAGGTGGAAGAGGAACATAGCATTTCATAGAGCAGACAATTCTCTTTCAAAAGGGACATAACATGATCTAAAATTCCAAGGATTTAAGAGAAAATTTTTGTTTGAAAAAAAAAGCGACACTACTTATGAGTTGGCAAGATTGAAATGCCGCTTCAGTTTGTGCCTTTATCTCAGCTCAGACACGATCTGTTGGGATAGGAGACCATTCATTCGAGAGAGCGATTCAGCGCGCATACTGCGAAATCTTACAATTAGGCGCCACTAAGCGGATGTTCTTCGAGTCAAAAGTTTTGCTCGAAGATAACTGATTAGAAATCATCGTATGAAGGTATATATTCAAGCAAGGAAAAACGGCTAGCGAATCCCAATCATTGTGTGCAAAACATTGAGCAATAACACTTAGTCTGTGATGCACTTTCAGCTATGGTTTCAGCTCCTCCAAGACAAAATACCTAAGGACGAAGATCGTGGATTTTGACCTGCAGTTCTAGATGACGGAGAAGTTAAGAAAGCCGGCGAATTGAGTCCTCGACGAAGCGCACAAAACTTGCATGGAGATTCGATTGAGTCAACAGAAAAATTCAGAGGTTCATACGTGCGACTGTTAGTTACTTTCAGGATAGAAAAAGGGTTCGGCCTATTCTGAGCGATGCGAGCAAGCAGTGCTAGTTGCCAATGCTGAAACTTCGCTCCATAACTTTAAGAGAAAAAGGTTCTTGTTTACTATTGACTGCATCTTGCAAAGAGATGTTTCTCAATAATAACGCGAGAAGATGTCCGTGGTTGGCGGCAGATGGGCAGCTGAGGGTCGCTCTGAAACAGGACAGCCACTGAGAAAAAGAAAAAGTCGTGCTACGGTGTGGTGGAACAGTACAAGACTGGCCGATTATGGAGAGCTGATAATGGGTCAGGCAGTTACAGCTGAACCCTGCGCATAACAGGCCGCCCGCGTGGACCGAGCTCTGCGTCGTTAAGGGGTGAATTCGGCCAAAATTATTAAACCATAACGGAAGACCACATGTCGCGAAAATCACGCAACAGGAAATCAAGGAGTCGGGCTGGGACGTCCTACTTCCAGTGCCATATAGCCCAAAATTGGCGCCGTCCGACTTTCACAGACTGAGGTACAACAATCCTTAGCAGCGAACCAATTCGATAACCGCAACGTCAAAATTTGAATGCCAAAATTCTTCGAGTCGAACCAGAAAGAGTTCTACGCGATAGGCATCCATGTTTTGCGTAACGAAAGGTGTCGAGCCTGTAACACACTTGAAAGAGATGATTCAGGTTGATGTGCTTCACTCTCGTTTTCATAATGAAATAATTGATGATCGTCTTCAATCTGGCCAACTTAAAGGAATCTTGCGCGGAGAAAATGATGATTTTATTTCAGCCTATTAAATCATGGTTGAGACCCATTATCACGGTGAAAAGAACTGAAGTATTGCTTTCGTTTTGATTAGAAATTCGAAAACTCGAAAAGGCTGCTACGCGTTCGAATTGCCCACGGACGTCTTTCACGAATGCTGGCACGGGAATGCTCAAACTTGGTTCTTGGAGTGCATTCACTAGATGCTCTTTCTGGTCTTCTGCTTCGTTGCATTCACATCTTACACTTCTACTCCATCCTATTCCATCGATCGATTTATCTCCAATCTCCGAAATCGCGCGCTTTAACCCGATTCTCTCATTGTGTCGCCTGGTACGTAGCCGGCCAAACGCCGTCTTCTTTCCATGCCTCGCCTGGCTCTGCCTCCTGGTCCTTCGATGGTCCATAACGTGTAGTTTTTGTACGTTTGTTTCTCTTCAGAAAACGAATCTTCATGCGTGAAACTTTGTGTGCTATTTCCATTAATCACAACTGACATATTCATGTTAGGAAAGAGTGCAAGAATTTTCCGCGCAAGATTCCTTTAATATTTCGTTTGGGGCTATCTGCAGCAGAAAGTGTCTTCTCCTCGCTACCGTAGTTTGGAAAGTCTGAAAGTAGCACTCTAGAGGAAATGGCAAAAAATTGCATTCAACTAGCTGCGGCCCGCCGTGGAAGCCTTTAACACGTTGACGACAGCGTGATGGTTACGCGTCCCACTTTGCACACCTCGTGGAACATTGTGACGCGGTAACGCGTCCCACCCAAGTCGTCCCTTTTTCTTGCACTTGTACGACTTATTCCTAAAGCCTTTGTATAAATCTATAGGTCATACATTACATTACTACTACAGCTCAGCTACATTAGGTACATCATTACTTAAAAACCACATGGTTCTCAGAAAATACAAATAATCTTTAGTTTGGCAGAGGTTTTTCAGTTCTTACGGATATGTCTTTTCAGTTCACTCCTCCTTTTCTTTTCATTAACGTGAACAAGTCGACGAAAAGAAATAACAGAAGCAGATACAAACTATTCGTATGAGAAGATATGTATTTTTGCTAAAACAACCGCGTCCAAATTGAATTCGAAACTTCTAAAGGGAAAGTCCACGGATCTCTTTCACTGAGGGTCCTCTCTCACTGAAAGATCTCGAACCGGTTGGTGGCGAGGCTAGTGGCGCGACCCCAGGTGGCAGATAGGGGGTTAATCGCGGATCAGAAGCCACCGTGTACTTGCACTAAGACGCAGGTGGATTCAGTGGATGGACTCCTTGTTTCTGTAGTGCTGTGTTGATTCATACCAGCTGTCCCCACTCAGGCGCATCCATGCATGCTTGCGTGTGGTGCGCTCTGTGTGTGTGCGGTTTGTATCCTGCATGTCGGCACAGCCAAAAGCTTGCATTCGTGACTGGGAAGTACATGGGAGGCGATTCGGGGCCGCCTCCAAAAGCTGAGTCCCTTGTTCCGCTCCAGGATGGAGTGGACAACTACCTGGAGGTCTATCCTAGCTCACACTACACAGCCTGGCAAGCTACTTGTGTGCCTTCAATATGCCGAAAACAGCAATATGGATGGGCCTCATTCCCCTGGCCCTGAAAGAGCCCCCAATACCGCAGCGTTGGGTAGGACCGCTCGGGAGAGGCTGCTACAATATCAGGGCCCGGATAGGGTGCCTAAACGAAGAAGGACTGAGATGGCGATCTGTACTTTTAGCGCGCGAACGCTTGCATCCGAAGCTCACATCGAAGATCTGATGATGTAGGCCTGGAAGAGCAAGTACGACGTCATCGGACCGAGCGAGACGAGAAGACACCGCCAGCTACACGCCGTTTTCGATACTGGGGAAGAACTGTTCCTTGGAACATGCGACAGCAGAGGCGTTGGCGGTGTGGGTGTCCTCGTCAATACGCACTTGGCCATCAACATTGATTCGTATGAAAGCACGACCCGAATCGGACGTTTAAGATTGAGAGATAAGGCTCAACTCCTGCTTTGACAATCTTCATCGCCTACGCACCAACACCTAGCTACAACGAAGAAGAACATGAAGCATCCTATATGAAATTGGAGAAGTTCCACAGGGAAGATCATACCTTCTTCAAAGTCATCGTCGGCCACTTCAAGGCTACGATTGGCCCAAGAAGAAAGGCTGAAGAACTTCCTTTCTGTACTCACGGAGTGGAATGAAATGAGCATGGTGAGAGACTGTCGGAGTTCATCATGTCGGCTAACACCATCTATGTTAACTCAAGTTCCAAAAGCCCCTCACCTTCATTGGACTTGGAAGTCACCTGTTGGACAGTTTCATAGAGGACCACATCATCTTCAATCGAAGGATTTGCCTGACCGGCGCTGTTGTTCCAAAGTTCTACACGAGATCGGACCATCGTCTCCTCCGCACAAGATTCCACTTCTCGATGCGTGTTGAGAGAGCAGCAAAGTTCAGTAAGCGAAGCCCCAGGTCAGTCATCAGCTGGGACCACCTAGCTTCCCTCGTTAGCTTATGGGAGGATTCCGTCATCGAAAACATCGACGAGGAGTACTATCGGCTCGTTGAACATCTTCACGATTGTGTCAAGAAGGCAGGGAGTTTGAAAGTCACCAAGGGACGTCTGTCTCCGGAAACTCTCGAACTGATACGTCAGCGTGGAGCCGCACGAGCTGCAGGAAATCATCGACTCACGTCCGAGCTTGCGAAGCTATGCAGAGAGGCGATTAAGGAGTATCTCTAGGAGCGAAGAGCAGCAGTATCAGCCGAAGCAGCAGAGGCTGAGAGGAGCATCCGCAATGCCCGCCGAAGCTTTGCCAGCTACAAGACCAAGATGACCCGCCTCCAACGGGTGGAACAGTTACTGCATCCCGAAGGGCAATCTAGAAAGTCATCCACGACTTCTACTCGGATCTCTTCGATAGCCATGTCCATCTGCCTACTTAATCAACCGCCGATAGCCATGTCCATTTGCCTACTTATCAACCGCAAGAAGATGGACACGTTGTCCCGTCAGTTCTCTCTTCCGAAGTCCGACACGCCATCAAGTCGGTGAAGAATTGTACAGCGCCCGGTCTCGACAGGGTACCGGAACATCCGAAGAACGCACCGCCAGTTATCATCAGAACTCTGGCTCGACTTCACGCGCTACCTATTGGAATGCAAGGTACCCACTCCGTGTAAACCAGCAGAACCGTGTCGCTGTACAAGAAGGGAGACTTGGACGGCATTGGCAACTATCGCACAATCTGCCTGCTGTCTGTAATCTGCAAGCTCTTCACTCGAGTCGTCCTTAAGAGGTTCGGCAGGATACTAGATGAAGGACAGCCATACGAGCAAGCAGGGTTCCGAAGAGGGTTCAGTACGATCGACCATATCCACACGGTTACGAGACTCATTGAAGTTTCACGGGAGTACAAGATGCCGCTTTGTCTCACGTTCATCGACTTGAAGAAGGCCTTCGACTCTGTGGAGGCAGAAGCGGTCATCGAAACCTTGAGCAACCAGGGCGTCTCTACTCAGCACATCAAGATTCTTCGTGAGCTCTACAGCAACTTTACAACCAGGATCTCACCATTCTACAAAGTGGTCACCATCGACGTTAGGAGAGGGGCTCGACAGAGCGACACCATCCCGCCCAAACTCTTCAGCGCCGCTCTCGAGAACGTCATGCGTCAAGTGGAATGTGAAGACATGGGAGTGAAGGTCGACGGCCGGCAACTACACCACCTTCGTTTCGCTGACGACATCGTTTGCCGAACATCGAGCAAGCGGAGCGAATGCTGATTTTGACTGCGCCTGTGGTAAGGTCGGTATACATCTAAACTTAACGAAGACGACGTTCATGAGAAACGGATTGGTTCCTGATGCCCCATCAACGCTCAACGGAACGAACATCACCCAATGCTCCAGCTACGTGTACCTAGGTGGGGAAATCAATATGATGAACGATCTAGTTCTATAGCTGAGCAGGAGGAAACGAGCGGCTTGGGGAGCGTATAAGAACATCGAGGGAGTAGTGAAGAAGACGAAGAACATCCGGCTCCGTGCCCACCTCCTCGATTCCGCTGTGCTTCCTGCCCTTACCTACGCCTCAGAGACTTGGACTCTGCGCAGGCAGGACGATCATGCGGTCAGCGTTATCCAACGTGCTGTCGAGAGGACGATGCTAGGAGGAACCCTATACACACAAGTGCAGAGGGGAATCCGGAGTTCAGAACTACGTCAACGATCGCGGATCAGGGACGCTGCCGTTTTCGCTAAGGAATCGAAGATAAGGTGAGCCGGACACGTTATGCGATTTTGCGATGACCGTTGGACTAGAGCGGTTACGACTGGATCCCTCGAGACGTCAGACGAACACCTGGATGACCGCTGGCCCGATGGTCGGACTTCTTCACGAAAGCTCTGAACGAAAGGAATGAACGGCTTCGTGTCCCTCGAGCAAGGAGGATACACTGGACCACCCTAGCACGCGACAGGGACGAATGGAGGCGTTGCTGGCGCCCGCTCGAGCAAGTCGACGATCAACGGGACGACAGGTGATAAAGGTGAAAGGGAAAATTAGTTAAACTTGCTTTTTCAGGCCATAACCCGTCATTTTGATTGAACTTCCATTACTGTAGCTCCCGATAAGGTAGTCTGAACGAACAGTATTGAAAACACTTCATCGCATCTAAATATTGCGTATTTACAGCTCAAAATCCATTTGATTGGTGTGTGGCGGCTGAGCTCGCAAAGTCGCTCTTGTCCCGCGAGTTGCAAATGCACAAAACACGCGATGTCGTAAACGCTTCAAAAAGAGTTTGGAAGCTTGTACTCTGGCCAAAGGCAATCATTTCAAGCAGTACCTCGGATAAATGTTCCTCTATCCAAAAATTCCTTGAGCAAGTGCAACGTATTTTTTTTTGACGTGCGAGCAGGTACCGGACGTCGCGAACGGGGCTTGAACCTTTTGCGATCCGCATCAGTGAGCTCTGCCTAGCAACTCCTGACGCCTCGAACCTTTCGGTGCGAACACTTTCCATCGGGTCCACAACACCTCTCCTGCGCACCCCGCAGGAGAGGTGGACCAACCCCTCGGGGACCATGGGGCTCCTAGAGGTCCCAAGTGCCTCCCACAGCTTCCGGGTCAGAAACAGTGGTGCCAAAGCCTTGCCAACCATGGCGCAAACAACACACAATGAGCACATAGAATTAGGGCAAAACCCAATGGACACAAACACAACATATAAACAATACATTTAGTACACGCAATAACTTACCATCACCTCTGATCTCCCTCGGCCACCTCGCTCAAGGGCAGACCAGGCCAGCGACTGCACGTATTAGACCCCCAGGCGGCAGGCGACAGGCGCTTATGACAGGCGCTCCACCAGCATGGACTCAGGGGCAACGTGCCCCTTCCCCTTAGCTGGCCTCATCGCATTGCCCGGTGAACACCAACCTGCCACCAGATGCCGGCCTTGGGACAACGTAGTACCCATTCCAAGCAGGGACCTCAGCTGCAAGGGATTGCACGTCGTCAATGACATACCTGGCAGCTAGGCAGACAACGTGGACGCGACCGCTCGGCGCGGTGATAGTAGGCGAACAATGGCTGGCACCGACGGTAGGGGGCGGAGCCAACGGCGCAATGGGCGCATCGCGCAATGGAATGGGCCGGGGCGCCCGGTGCGCCCACGGGGCAACCGTCGCATCCGCGACACGGACTTTGTAAACACCCTGTAATTACTCTCTTCAGACTCGACCGTTTCGTCCTGAGATGTTTTTCGCGTGGATGACCAAATATCTTGAAAATTTTTTCCGTTCTCAGCAAAACTTTCAGGGAGAGTTCGCTGAGTCGCAACAGAGCGTGGTAGCAGAGCTAAAATTTGAGCAAGTCCTGGTCATAGCAAGAGGGAAATACGTCCAAATCCAAATATCCGGAAGCAAGCCTTCTTTTCTTATGTGAGCCAACCGCATTAGATTCGATTTACTACCACATAAAAGTAGTTTTGAACAAATTGCGATGTTTTTTGGGACTAAATAAAGAGCAACCGGATGCAGTGCTATGGAAGAATCGTCTTCACGAGGCTGAAAATAGACTTCTTCAGGAACCTCGCTTTTTGAGGACGCCTCTTCCAGGGAATTCCGGAGCACATCAGAAAGCAAAATGTCGTAGTTGTCAGAAATGTCTTTGATCCTCCCCAACAAGCTTTTGGAAGGATGTTGTTATCGCTGAAATCACAAAAACTCGAAGTTACTGCTCAGGAACCTGTGGTGATAAAATTGCGAACGTGTGATTTTCTCGAGAAATGAGCTTTGAGAAACGGTTGAGCGTTTATTTGCAATCGAAAATCCTGCACCTTTTTGCCAAGTGGAGAGCATGCCACAGAAATGAACCATGGTAAATTTATTGTCAATGGAAACTCAAAAACTCGCGTTTTCTGAAGAGTGTGCGACAACATCCCCAAAAAAGTGCGAATGTGTGATTTTCTCGTAAAATGAACTTTGAAAAACGGTTGAGTGGTTCTTAAGAAGCACAGATCCTGCACTTTCCATGCTGAATGTTTGCCACAGAAAAAAAATTTAGTGAGTTATGGCCACTGAAAGCCCAAAAACTCGCCTTTGCACGGGAAAAGTGGGAGCGGATCAAATTTTTGAAAACGGGCGACCACGTAACGGTCTTGTACAGGAATTTTGGAATTTCTAAAACTTTTTACGGCTCTTTAAAAAGAAAGATATTGTAGGCCTTCAAAGTTTGATGTGCGTTCCTTAGAGATTTGGGCTTTCCACTTCTAACAGAAGAACTTCCCAACGTGTAAGGTAACCCTTGTAGACCTCTGAAAGCGGACCTCATGCACAATCCATATCTACCCAAACGATCAAAAGATGTATGATTTCAAAGGAGTTACCTCTTTAGCTTTTTTGCTTGCCGCTCTAATCGTAAGTGCTCTCACTCCCTGGGTGATACCATGCGCGATCAAGGCTAACATCGCAGCGCATCGCGCCGTAAAGAATTGTAAGTTTCCTTGCATATTCTACCTTGCTTTCCTTCAATTTGTATCTTAACGAGGTTCTCTTCTAGATACTGTTTTGATCATGAATAGGAAGGAGTCTGATCGTGAGTGGCACCACCACTGAGACTGGTAGATCCACGGTTTGCTTTGTGATCGTAATTGCTATGAAGCGCTTCTTCATGTCACTCCTAAAATTGCGTTCATCAGGGCATGGAGCTGGATCTGCCGTTGCAAAATGATAATCATTGTGATGAAGAAATCGCTAGTGGCTCCGACCACACCGAAAGAGCCATCTGCTGAAGACTTAACACTCACCATCAGTTTACTGATATTTTATGCCTCAAGATGTACAGCTATAACGCTTGTTTTGTAGTAACAAGCACCTCGCACCGGACCCCTCGAGAGGAGTGCAATTTGTAAATGTACGTGACGGCTGACCCTGCTTACACACCCCCGTATCACAGTCAACCCTGCGTCGCGTAGTTCGCAACAGCACGTTGAGAGATCCTCAACGCACGCTGTATGGGCGGAGACGCAGACGGCTCGAGCATGCGAGTGTGAATGTTCGCGCGAGAGAACGTGTCTTCTTCTTCTTCTCCTTAGCGTTAGTCCCGCGCAGTCGCAGGGTCCGCTGTCTTTGTCAGTCGTCGCCACTTCGCTCTGAGGGCCTGCATTGGCCGTGATTTCACCTAGGTCCTTCTTGTAACATCCTTCCACCTCTTTTTTGGGGCTCCTCGCGGTCGCTTGCCTTGCTCGAAGTCCATCGCAATCCTTATCGGGTGGCCCTGCGATCTTCTCAGCACATGTCCATACCACCGCAGTCGTTGCTCCCTCACCTTCAGCTGGACAGGGGCAGTCCGCATGACCGCTCTGACATCCTCGTTCCTGATTCTATCCAGTCGCGTCCAGCCGCAGGCCCACCTCAGCATTCTCATCTCAGCGGAGTGAAGCTGCCTTTCGTGATTCTTGTTCAGGGGCCAGCACTCGCTGCCGTAGAGCATCGCAGGCCTCACCACTGTTCGGTACACCTTCCCTTTGAGCGCTCTGGAGCACCTTCGGTCGCAGAGGATTCCAGTGGACTCCCTCCATTTCATCCATGCACGCGAGAGAACGTGTCTAATCGAGCGAAACTGCGCAACGTGGCCGTTGAGAACTGCGCAGCGCAGGGTTGACTCTGCCCCGTATGGCGGATCTATTACGATCTCGTCGTCGCGGAGTCTGCGGTTCTCACTTTTTTCTTAGAAATCGAATCCATATGTTCCAAAATGAAACAGCCAACTAGTTTTTTTTCCGTTGCACTTATTTACTTGTTGGAACTGGTCGAAACCTATCACTGAGATCATCATGGAAGGAAAACAACCATACTGCTTCAGAAAGGGCAAATGATCGCAAAACGAAGTCAGGCCGAGACGCATTACCCTGGAATTGAATCTTCTCCACGTAATAATTGACGATCCTTCCGGAGTCTTGTAGGATGGAAAAATAAAAGAGCTCCGTACATTCTTCGTGGTTTTTCATCATCTTCATGCTGAGATCATCCTACGATGCGCCAAGGAGGTACTGGGAGAGACGCGAGGTGGATTCAGAGGAGACAAGGCAGCGTGGTTCTGGAACGAGGAGGTCCAGCGAGTCGTGAAGCAGAAGAAGGAGGCATACAAGCGCTGGCAGAAGACCCGGAGCCCAGAGGACCTCGCTGCCTACAAGGGTTGCAAGAAGCTCGCTAAGGCAGCCGTCGCCAAGGCGAAGAACACGGAAATGGACGCCTTGTACGAAAAGTTAGAGAGCCGAAACGCAGAAAAGTTCGTCTTCAGACTGGCCAAAGCCCGGCATCTGGCTACCCAAGACATTAGGGTGGTGAAGAGTGTGAAGAGCAGTAACGGTGCCATCCTGAGAAAGCCAACTGAAGTCAGGAAGAGGTGGGAGGAGTACTACAAGGCGCTCCTGAACGAGGAGTACCCCCACAAAGACAGCTCACACAAGCAGAGGCGACGGCTGGCCGTGATCTCACTCATGGACAAGGATGAGGTTCGTTCAAGAACTAAGAAGATGCAAGGTTTGGAAAGGCAGTGGTCCAGATAAGGTGCCAATCGAGCATGGAAGGCGCTCGGAGGGTATGGGATCGGAATGGCTTACCCAGTTCCTGAACACGATAAGCCACCGAGGGAGGATGCCGGATGCCTGGGAGAACAAGTACTATCGTTCGCCATCTTTCAAGCAAAAGGGTGACGCGATGGACTGCTCCAATACCGCGGCATCAAGCTGACCGCTCATACAATGACGCTGTACGAGCGACTGGTCGACGTCGCAACTGCGGGAGCTGGTCCCGATCTCTCAGGAACAGTTCGGCTTCCATGCCTGAAAGGTCTACTACGGATGCCATCTTCATCGCGAGCAAGTGATGGAAAAGTACCGAGAAACGCCGACCCTGCTACCTAGCCTTGCTCGACCTGGAGAAGGCGTTCGACCGACTACCTCGAACAGTACTGTGGAGGACGCTCGGGAGCGGAAGGTGCCAGAAACACCTGATCTCTCTGGTGAAGGACATGTACAATGGGGCGAAGGCAGCTATCCGCACCCCACGACGGCCTAACGAAAGGAAGTGGACATCACGGTTGGGGTTCACCAAGGTCAGCTCTGAGCCCGTTCCTCTTCCTCCTACACTAGATGTCATGGTGAGGGACCTCATGGAAGGACCATTAAAGACGATCCTCTATCGCTGACGACATCGCCCTGATAGCGGAAAGCAGAGAAGAACTAACAGGCAAGGTGCCAGAAATGCAGGAAGCGCAGGCAGAAGTGGGCTTCGGCTGAATGTCCGGAAGACCAAGTTCCTAAGCTCTGAAGAGGGATTGACCAATCGTAGACGGCCATGGAGAGATCATCGAAAGAGTGAGGACTTCAGATACCTCGGGAGCGATCTGGCAGCCGACGGAAGTGTGGATCAGGCAGTAAAGGCACGAATCAACGCGGCCCTGGATGAAGTGGAGGGAGTCTACTGGATCCTCTGCGATCGAAAGGTGCTCCAGAACACTGAAAGGAAAGGTGTATCGGCAGTGGTTAGGCCTGCGATGCTATACGCAGCGAGTGCTTGGCCCTGAGCAAGAACCAGGAAAAGCAGCTTCACTCCGCTGAGATGACGGATGCTGAGATGGCCTGTGTTGGTGAACGCGACTGACAGGGTCAGAAATGAGGAGGTCAGAGCGGTTCATGCAGACTGGCCCCTGTCCAGCTGAAGATACGGAACAGCGTCTGCGATGGTATGCGGCACGTGCTCAAGGCGGCACAAGACCGACCTCAATAAGGAAGGCAATGGACTTCGCGCGCAAGGCAAGCGACCTCGCGAGGTGCCCCAAAGAAGAGGTGGAAGACGTAATCCAGAAGGACCTAAGTGAAATCACGGCCACAGCAGAAAGATGCCCTAGAGCGAAGTGGCGACGACTGATAAAAAGACAGGCGACCTGAGACTGCGCGGGACTAACGCTAGGCGAAGAAGAAGAAGACGACATTCTTCGTGGTTTTTCAATTGAGATAAACGACGAATTCTAAGAAGCATTTTAAAAGTCATTTTTACTTAAGCCTGCCTAAAGTTTTTTTTCATTTTTTGCGGCGAGTTGCTCCTTTTCAACCGACGGCTATTTTTTTCGCTGTCAACCTAAAGAAGAACACTGATGATTTTCTCAAGTCAAGTCTCACCAAGCAAAAGTTGAATGCCAATCATTTCGAAACATAGAAAACGCGAACATCTCTGAGAAGAATGAGCATAAGCTCTTCTTGGCATTCACAACCTGGAGCTTTGTGATGATGTTCGATTCTCAATCAAGTGTGACACATACTATATTTGGGGAGCTCTTCAGGATCATTATAAAATACGAGTTTCTGGACAAACGCAGAAGTCTTCCTCCAACTGGCCGCAACTTTTTTTCTGCCCCAAATTCGTTTAAATTTTGATATGTTCTAAGAATTCGTTTAAATTTGGATATGTTTTGAAGACATGTTTTTTTCACCAAATCACCACATTTTTGCCAAATGGGAGAAAGAGAGAAGAACGAAATCATTTTTTTTAAGTTTTATTTGCTCACTAACAAGAGAAGTCACCACAGGTCCTGAAGACGACGAATTGTTGAAACTTTGACCAATAAATGTGTCCCACTATAACAACTGTATGGCACAGAACATCACAAAGAACGAAAAGTTATTCTGCTGGAGATTTCCGTGTATGGCCGAACTCCAGGTAAATTTCATATCAGGAAAAAAAATTTACAATCCAGCAGAACAAGCGACTGGACAATCAACATTGAGCAGAATCAATACTCTGTTGATAAACTTCTAGAGGCGCTTAAATGGACCTAAGTATGGAATCAATTAATGGATTCACTGTCTATTGGAGAAACTCCCTCCACCTCTCTTCAAGTTTTGCAAATTTCTCATTTACTTTTCTGGTCCTTTTTTTCTGCAAAGAATTTCGTTACCATTCCCTATCCTGCCTCGATGAAGCTCAGGATGCAGCTGAAGTTGTCTCTCAGTTATGACACGCCATGCTGTCGCCAGCGCTCTTGCACTACTGAGCTGCAATGCTTTGGATCACTTTATTGCTGAAACGAGGAAACTTCGGTTTAGCGCCATACGTGTGGATGCACACATCTTCTAGTATTTCTAGTGTATAAGCATACAATTCCGCATTCACCACTTCTGAGCACTGCTGTAAGTGGAATATCATTATGAAACGCGGTGAACAGTAGGTGTGCGTATATATTATATTTATACACTATACAAATACTATGAATTCATTTCGCACACCTCTTTTCCAACCATTTTCCTCTCGTTTCAGAAGATTTGCAACGATGGAAACAAATCAAGTGCGTCGATTCTGCTCACCCGTTCTCGTTGACAACAGCTCTGCCCGCAGCGCAACCTGCAGTCACACTCTGTCACAGGTATTTTATCCGTGACAACTAGGAAAAGCGGTCGTAATAAAACTGTTTTGTTAAATGACGTCATCTCCTCTTCATGCCCATTTCTCACAGACCGGTCGATTATCGATTTTTTTTATTCCTTTGGTTTTCTCACTGCCTAATTCGAAATTGTCAAAGGCGGACGCACTTTTCTTCAATAGTGCGCGCTATTTGCTCAAGAAATGAATATGAGCGTCATTATAGCGTACTATAATTAATTTAATTCAAAATGCATTACATCTTTGTGTGCATGGACGGCTGGAAGCAAATCAAATATCACAGCTGTAGGAATGGTGAACGCGAAGTCTTCCTGGTTACGCTTGTTTGACGGCATGGCAGACGGACTGAGCTGGAGTTGCTGTACCGAATGCTTGTCAGCAGGGTCAATCATTGATTTGAAACTGACCCACGAAGAGGGGAGTGGGTCGCATGCGTAGGAGAATAGGGCGAAAAGCGCAGCAGTATTCTTAGTAGGCGTATGAGAGTCGAGATATCCTCCGAAGCCAACATAAGTGAGGGCAGAGGCAGAGCGGAATCGTTGGTGCTACTAGAGGGTAGCGGCAAATTAAACATTGTATGAGAGAGGTATGCACTTTTTCTTTTTAAAATATGTGGGAGAAACGCTTGTTTTCTAAGTTTTGGCCAAGAACTCCTCAAGGAACGCCATTGCGCGGCGATCAGAGTGGACTGACGAGAGAGGCCGATTAGGGTGAGAAGCGCTTTTTCGAAACGCTGTTTTGCATGATATAGAAACTCAGGCGTGGACCACAAAATTGAGGTCTCCAAATATCGATTGTGTTACGGGCTTACCAAAGTCGAATTCGGGAGCTCAACTTGGAAAGTCTGTTCCATAGATTTGGAATCTCTGTTGGAGCTTATCTGATCTTAGCTTTCAATTTCCTTGCAGCGGAGCGGCGTTTGAAGCCTTCTAAATTCTGGACATGCCGTCCGTTTTGAGGGCGAAGGGTTACGTTCTAAGTGTTTTATCAGCAAGTGCGCAATCGGCATCGGGAACTAAAAGCTAACTGCTGTGTAAGGCAACCAGCAAAATGGCTGGGGTCATTACCTTCCCAACTTCTGGTGTTCAACTACCCACCGTAATTAGAAAAGGCTATTAGTATGTCGTGTTTTGAAGCTGCTGAGCATCCTCGACGTATTGAATATTTTTTATTTGTTAATCTTTGTCTCATTGGACTCCTAATCACTTTCATAATTTGCTATTCTGCCATTACGAAACACACCTTCTTTATAGGCGTATCGGCTGGCGTTTCGAATCTTAATCTAAAGATACTTCGTCGTCATTTTAGTGCCCTGAGGTGTAGAGGACGTCTCGCACCTTTCACGATCCGAGTCATTCGCGACGCTAGCCTACCTTCTCCACGAGGGTGGTTGGTATACCACGTCTCGAGGTTTCGGTAACCCGTTTTCCAAGCTTATAAGCTCTTGTGAGACGAGAAGGCATAGCCGACTGGTGCAGGCCTGGGTTATGATTAGAGCACGATAGTTGTGTGTTCAGTGTGCACGGCGTTCCGATCCTCACAGCTTCTTGAGTAAAATTTGCCCATGTGTAGTGCAATTGGTACGTCTGCTGTTTTGTCTACTTAGTACTCCCTCCTCCCAGCGCTTTTCTGCAAATAGATTTTCTAAGCAATGATCCGGGCCGCTTGACAAGAAAGCCAACCAATCTCTATTTTTCACTTATTCTTCTTCATCCCGCATCTTGAAATAGTGGCATTGCCAATAGTATTAGGTATCATTCATTATAAGGATCATCAGTAACTATTACACTTAGGTTTTTTACTGGTATCTAACCTTAAAAGGTTGTAACCAGAAGAGCATTAAACGGCGCCGAAGGTACGCATGTTGGAGCCATTTGAAAAAGTGGCCGTTATAATGATGTTCAGGCATTGGAGGCTCCTTTAGGTAGAAGATTTAGAGGAAATTGAGACTTTGACATAGTTCTGAAAATTCGACCGTTCATCATCCGTGAGGTTCACCTATCGGTCGGCAGCCCATGAGTGCTGCAGCCAGCAAACTGGAATACCTTTTCCGTCAGATTCCGGTAAGTTTTCTCAAAGTTTTCTTCAATAAATAAAAAATATCACCAAAGAATAGGCAGTGGCAGACAACCATTTTGATGGTGGACAACCATCAAAACCATCCGCACGATTTTGAAATAAGATTCTTCTTTGTATCAAAACGGCTTGTTGGGTTCTCCGCTCTTCCACTCGCCGAGCTTCATCTCCATTTCTGGAGCGATCATAAAGACCGCGACGTAGAGGGTAATGTTTTCTGCAAACCGAGCTCCACTTACCGTGCATCAGCAGAGCATTTTGCTTTATTTTCGCGTAGCGCCTGTCTGGAATCGCTCACTGGCGTGAATCTCAAGGTCATCAAAGCGGGGCCGTTCTGGAGTCACAAATTCTCCAACAGTTTTTTTGATCAAAGCTCATTTGTAAGGGTTACTGAATGAATGTAGCATTCATTAATCATGCTAACTCCATTTTGCGCAAATTAACCATGGCTCTATGGTTCACATATGCGTCCCTATATCATACAAAAGTGTTTTGAAATGCTTTTGAAGCTTGGCACCCCTGAAAGACCTTCCTGGTAAGAACGTTCTAGAAGACTGAAAACCAGTGGAAAGAGGGAGTCTAGGTTTTACCTGAACCCGTAGAGAATGAAAGAAGTGTAGCAGCACACGGCGGGAAAGAAATGTTAAGAAGAGAAATGACCAAAAAGGTCACCGGAGCTTGGAGAAAAGTATCAACCAGCTCAAATCTCCTTGAAAAACTGTTCAAATAATACTAGGCTGAGACATGAGTCGTTGAGCTTGCACTTTTCGGTGTTGCACACAAATATTTTGCAAAAATAGAAACATGAAACTGGCAGTGTTCACTTCGTCACTATTTATTGGCTTGTCCCATAATTAATGGCCGATCTTCAACTCATTTACTAAGGAGAATGAATGCATTCCTCTCTGAACAAGTGAAGTTGTAGGATGAAGAGTTTGTAGAGGTCGTTTTGGGATGGTTGTATTTACTGACTTTTTTTTTCTCGTAGCTGCTGATTCAGGGCGCTGGAAAGAGGACAGCGCGATGGAGTAATGTCAGGGCTATGCGACAGATGAGGCATCGTGATCCAACCAGTCCCCCTCGAAATGTGGCGAGTTATCTTTGCAATGAGATTTCGGGTGTTCTTCCGGAGCAAGGAGAATTCGAGACGTTTCGAACCGTTCCCCTGCACTGCTGTGGCCAACCTCGGGAACTATTCCATGATTAGCTTCGCAATGCGTCTACATGAAGTGAGACGGTCCACAAACCTTTAGATAAGGTGATGGGTTCAAGCTGCGAGGTAGCCACGACCCGTGCTTCGTGTTGTTATCATGGTGGACTGATGACCCATCTACACTGATGGCCAACCAGGGAAGTCCTGTTTTTGCGGTCGCAGAATGAAACTTTTGTAGATGGTCGGGCATGCTTCTCGGTCAGATCAATAGATGCATGCTGTCTCCATCAAGACTTCACACTGCTGCAGCCGCTTCACTTCAGGTGTCGACTCATGGAGCGTAGACTGCTCTAGGATGTTTGCTACGAATTTGCTAATAGCGTTCGGATGCACTTCTTATTGGTAGCGAATGGGGTTCTCATCGCAAGTGACTGGAAGTCCATCATGAGATTGAACTTTGCAGCTCCTATCGTCTCTGCCGATGCTATTAAGCCGATAGCTCAGTGCACGATACGTAGCAAAGAGTGGGGCAAACACAGCGCCGATCTTGCCTAATGCGCTCCTTGCAAGATTCTCCTTTGAATGTTCTCGAAGCACAATCGCAGGTTTTAGTCGTTGGTCTATTCCGCATCCTACTTAGTTATCGCGTTGTACATTTGAGCTTCTGAAACATCATCGCTTAAGGTCTTATGTGTTCTTCAACATATCATTTTATTTATTTTCTTTTTCACATATTATTTCGTTACGCAGCTAACTTGACAGGAAGAAAATTGGATTACCAAAATCGGCCAGAAATTATAGGACTACACAATACATCTTTGATTCCATTTCGCAAGAGATCACCGAAAATTGAGAACAAAAGATTATGAGTCCGTTTTCGTAAACCTTATTATTGTTATTGTTTTGTACGACTTAAACATAGTCTCAAGTTGAAAGAAAGGCCTATTAACCTTTGGCGACAATGCGGATTTGCACGTAGCGTGGGACCACGCCTCTTTTTGACGCGCCCAACTCTCGCACAAAATGCGGCAGAATTCTCCCTAAAAGCAGTTTTTCTATCAAAATTTTGACTACGCTAATAAACAATATGACTGGTCCCATGCGATTTTGAGCTGATCATGTATTGCTGGAACTGGGCGGAAGTGGTGTTATGGAAACTGGCACGCCTACCACGCGAATCCTCCGGAGATCAATTCCTGGGTCGTGAGTCGCCCGGGTCAACCAAGCCTTCCATTCCTCCGGGTTCGGTTAATTGCTACCACACTTGTCTGGGAGGATAAAAAACACTGACTTGTACATCGGCTGGCCCCCGAAAATTATTGTATAGGCCACATTGCATTCGAGCGCCACTACGAATGTAGAAATGGAGGTAGAATACGTGCCGCATTCCTTTATCCTTTACTGTTGGAACTAGAATTGGAAGTTTAGAAAAGAAATCTCAGATTTCAAAGGGATTGTATTTGAAAGCTCTAGAAGTTCAACTGTACAGGGAGGGCCAATAAAAAAAGGCATTTTGTCTCCACTTTCAGGTGGATTCGAGCACACTTTGCTCAATTCGGACGGAATGCTCCCAACTCAGTATTGAAGAGCACATTTCTTTCTAGAAAATCTTCATGGTGGTCACCTACGTGGACGGCTTCAGAAGAATTTGCCCTGGAAACATGGTGCACTGGTCGAGCTGAATGGGGTCTTCGAAGGATCGTTCACTATAACGACCTTTACTGGGAAATTAGTTTTGAGGGGATTTGCATAGTGGGAGCTAATGCCTCTAGAAAACTATCCAAAATCAAATCGATTCACGAAATTGCGCAAGAGCTTCAGGCTGAAGCACTTACGGTAGACTCCTTGAGCTGACGACGGTGACAGATGACGTCATATTTTGAAGACGGTGAGGGCAGTGAAGGAGGGCCTGCGTTCACTTGTAAAGGGACATTTAGGTAGTATCCTGCTGTGTAACTCGTCAACGAGGGCAATTCCTGCGAAGAAAAAAGGGTCGAGGTCCGAAATCGGCAAAATGTCTTTTTTGCCCTCCACCTCCCCTGTACAGTAGAATTTTGTTATAGTTCAAACTTCTCCATGTGTCTTAAGACTGTTAAAGGACGTAGATGTCCTGGTCTGTGATTAATAAGCTAATCAATAATGTAAAACACTAGTTAATACACCGCCGAGCGAAGTGCAATGTCCTAAAATTTCATATAAATTAGCTAGTAAGAGTCACTTTTGCAAAATATGCTAAGCATAGGCGTAACGGAGTTTGTTTATAGTTACTGATATGTTGAAAATATTGGGCTGCCTCATAATTCCTGTCTCACTTCTAATCAAATTCAAATTTTTTTTGTATGAGACCGTTTCATTGCGAAATACGTCAATATGTTGAATTGTGCTTTAAGAACCTCAACCAAGTGGTTTCAGAAGAGCACGCCCATAACGGGTTAAATGACTATAAAAATATCAGTGACAATAATGAATAATTATGCTTTACGATCCACAAATGAACTATTTTGCAAGGAGCACAGCAGAGAAGATAAGCGCTATGTTCGGCTTAGTCTCTACTACTGATGGGGTACTGAGCTAGTATTTCAATCGCAATGGCGAAGGCGAAACGAAAATCGAAGGCGAAAATCAACCTCACGCTGGGATTGCGGTCACTTTTGATAAATGCTCCTTGTACCGTAAATTGAGTGTGTATCCGGACGTTACTACCAGGGTACTGTAGCAGATACCTGGGCGTAGCCGATGCAGCAGCACACACTATCAGGATGGAAACAAAACCAACGTGATACGTAAACGACCTCCGCCGTGTTCATCGTCTCTGGAGCTCCAGTATTCTGCACTACTGGGCTGATTCAATGCAGCTATTATTGGCAGAGGTTTGTGCATTCTAACAGTCTTTACCCCAATCAAAAAGGTTTCGAATGAGCCGAGATGCAGGCATTCGAAAATCAAGGTCCAAAAGCGCAAGTACTTTCTTCACGACCTAATATTAGGATGGAAAGAACTGCAGAATAATGAAATCGTGATTGAAACCATGTGGTCACGCCGACCATGAGCGAGAAGCACGTTTGACCAACTGGGGAAAAGTCATTCTGCGAGGGCACAAGCAGAGCCAAACCTAATCGGTCACCGGTGGAGATGAATCATGAGTCCACGACAAGAACACGGGGCAGGCCCTATGGCTACCTCGCAGCGAGGAAACACCAGCTCAACCAAAGTCCGCACTCCGTATTCTGAGAATACTACATACTCTCGTTTTGTTGTATTCGCTGTGTGGCCTGGTTTGGAAACCACTTCACTCTATGAAGACAAGCATTGCCAAGGTGCGTGGAATAGCCCTCCACACGGGCTTCGGTATTGCGAGGAAACCGTCAGAAACCCTCAGAATCTCCTTTCTCCAAATGGACCCTCGGACTCACAGTGCAATGTCAACTCGCCACGTTCTGAGGGATATGGTCAGGCACGAAAATCCACCCACCTTATAGCGCTGGCATCGCTTTATCGGACCATTGCCTGCCCTGCGTCCATAACCAGCATATGTGAGAGAAAATTTAAGGAATACGACAATCCCCCAAAACGACTTTTTCAACTTCTTCATCCCCTACCTTCCTTCATTCTAGGCGGAAAGTTTTCAAAGGTTTCCTAGCAAATGCATGAGGATCAGTGACCATGACGGTGGGTATGCTGCTGAACAGTCGCTTCCTAGTAGAAATAAAGCTTGAACAAACAAAAGTGTCAAAATTGAGACAGGAATTATGAGACAACCCAATATTTTAACTTGCGTACCGCTGCAAACCTGTTCTGTGTGGCTGCGTGCGCCACATGGTGGCGCACGATTTCTGAGTCAGTTTTCTTCACAGCGGTTATCGTTTTTTTCCACGTTTGTGCAGCTATATATTAGGTTGTTCGGAATGTAATTCGTGTTCCGAGATGCCTTGCATACTTGGAATATTTTTATAGTGGATCTTCTTTCGAGACCTGAAGCCCTATATATCTGGCAAGCATATTCTATTTCCTTTCCTCCAGCATATTTGAATATTAGTTTTACTTGTTATACTGGGGTTTTTTATAGAGTTGAACTGAAGGGTCCATCAATCTTGTTCTAGCAAATTTTCTTCGATGTGCTAAAACTCTGACGTAGGCCCTACTGGACCTGTCAAAGTAACATTGAAGGATGGGGCCAAATAAGCACCTCCAGAAGCCCAGCACAGCCTTGGTTCCAAACTCTCGGTTCAGAAGAATTCCACAGAGAAGTTAAGGGGAGTCGTGAGCATGCCCTTGCTGTTGAGGACAGCCTTCTGAAGATTCCCGTGGAAGATGATTCCAGTCTAACTGTGCTTTAACAAGCACTAGGACTAGAACTAGGTATATTGAAAATATTGTGGTCCCTGAAGATAATTGAAGAGGCGAAGAAGCTGAACTTGTGACTTCCACATGGGGTGACTGGAGCAGCAGCAACACCGTCTCCCCAAGGAGTCGTTCCCCAGTTACGTATCAAAAACTATTAGGTACCGGATATCTTAGTGTCGCTTTTCCAACACTGGATTCAGTTTGATTTTTTTTGTATTCAGAAATTAGAAAATCAAACAATATAATCACCAAATGACTCAACTACACGTTGCCATCTACTGACAAGGGAAAAAAAACCATGCTCATAAAATTCGGAATTTTTAGAAGCAAAAAATTAGAATATGTCCGATTTAACATCATCTGAGAAAAATATATTTCTTGTTGGTTAGGAAATTAGACATGGACAAGAAAAGGTGACAATCAGATGGGCTTAGCTCTGGGCTGTAAGGGAGATGAGGTAGAACTTCCCAGCCTAGCTGGGTTTTTCCTGTGTCTTTTTTGCCGTATGTGGTTTGGCGTTATCGTGAAGTAGGATGACACCTTTTGACCAATGCCGGCTCACCCCAGTTTGGAGTGGACCACATCAACTTTGGAACAATACCGGTCCGCATCAATGGTTCGACGGGGTGGAAGTAGTCTACGTAGATGATTCCTTTATAATTCCACCAAACAGTAATTAAGGTCTCGCTGGGGTGTAGATCTTGTTTGGGAGCCACTCCTGGTTGAGAACCCTTCTTGACCCACGATGATGATCGGCGAAACCTATCGAGGAGGATCCACTTTTCATCACATGTGATGATCCGTTTCCAAAAAGACACCATGTGACGCCAAAGCAAAATTGAACAGATGTTGAAGCGCGCTATCTTGTTGGCTGGCGTGAGCACATGAGGAGTCCACTTGTCCAATCTTTTCGGGTAGCCCAAGTCGTGGAGGTATTTGCGCACTGTTGATTCACCGCACTCGAAGTGCTCTGCTATATCAGCACATGTTTGATAAGGATCGCTTTCAACTAGTTGAATCAACTTTCCTTTTTCAAACAGAGGTGGCTTTTTCCCACGATCCATATCTTCGAGTTCCACATTACCTTCTCGAAACCTCTTGAACCATCGCTGAGCGTCCCACATGGTGATGGTCCCTTCTCCGAATGCAGAATTAATTCGATTAACGGATTCGGAAGAGTTAAGCCCGACTTTAAAGTCATTGCTGATTTGCACGCTGGACCTAGGCATGGTCTGAAAGGAAAATTTGAAACAGGCGAAGGTGAAATAGAAAACCGACCATGGGAAATATAATAATAAACAACTTACCAAGCAGTACTTATCGACAAGAGTGATCGGTTCAAAACATGCTCCCTTAAGGTAATCGGATTCAAAAAAGGCGCGATACAAACAGCGACACTAAGATATCCGTTACCTAATATTAGTATTCGGTGTGCGTTGTCATCTACGACAGAAAATAGAGTCCTTACGGTTAAGGAAAGCCATCTCTTCAACAGTTTGACCGCGATGAATCTCCAAAACTTCTCCAAAGCCGAAATTATAGAAGAATAAAGTTGAGCTCAACATTTGGCAGTCTTCCACGGGACTGATCCAACCTTCTTCTTCTTCTTCTCCTTAGAGTTAGTCCCGCGCAGTCGCAGGGCCCGCTGTCTTTGTTACTCGTCGCCACTGTCCAGGGCGTCCTCTGCTGTGGCCCTGGCCCCTAATTGGTTTAGATCTTTCTTGATCTCTCCACCTCTTCTTTGGGGCTCCTCGCGATCGCTCGCCTTGCACTTCGAAGTCCATCGCTTTCTTTATCGGATGATCTTGAGACCTCCTCAGCACGTGTCCATGCCATCGAAGGCGCTGCTCTCACATCTCTAGCTGTACAGGAGCAGTCTGCATGACCGCCCTGACATCCTCATTTCTGACCCTGTCCAGCCGCGTCCAGCCGCAGGCCCACCTCAGCATCCTCATTTCAGCGGGTGAAGCTGCCTTTCGTGGTTCTTGTTCAGGGACCAGCAGTCGCTGCCGTATAGCATCGCAGGCCTCACGAATGTCTGGTACACCTTCCCTTTGAGCGTTCTGAGCACCTTCGATTGCAGAGCACTCCAGTGGTCTCCCTCCATTTCATCCATGCAGCGTTGACTCGAGCATTCACTGCCTGATCCACGCCACCGTCGGCTGTCAGATCGCTCCCAAGGTAGCGGAACTCCTCCACTCTTACGATGATCTCACCATGGCTGTCGATCGGCTCTGCACCCTCTTCAGAGCTCAGGAACTTGTTCTTGACTTACCGGAGCCCACCTTCTGCCAGGACATTCTGCCATTTCTGCACCTTGACTTGATGTTCCTCTCTACTATCAGTTATCAAGGCGACGTCGTCAGCATAGAGGATCGTCTTCAGTGGTCCCTCCATGAGTCCCTTCACCAGTGTCAGGAGGGAGAGGAACGGGCTCAGAGCTGACCCTTGGCGCACACCAACCGTGATGTCCACTTCCTTCGTTAGGCCGTGTGGGGTGCGTATAGTTGCCTTGGCTCCTTCGTACATATCCCTCACCAGAGAGATGAGGCGCTCTGACACATTCCGCTCCCTGAGCGCTCTCCATAGTACTGTGTGAGGTAGTCGGTCGAAGGCCTTCTCCAGGTCAAGGAAGGCTAGGTAGCAGGGTCGGCGCTTTTCTCGGTACTTTTCCATCACTTGCATAGCGATGAAGATGGCATCCGTTATAGACCTTTCGGGCATGAACCCGAACTGGACGTTGTCCAGATCTCCCAGGAAGGTTTTGAGTCGACCAGGCGCTCACATATCTTCATGGTATGAGCAGTCAACTTGATGTGGCGGTAGTTGGAGCAGTCCATCGCGTCTCCATTTTGCTTGAAGATGGGGACGACAGTACTTGTTCTCCAGGCATCCGGCATTCTTCCTTCGGTAGTCACCGTGTTTGGGAAGCTGGTGAGCCACCTCACCCCTGTGCTCTCCCAGGGCCTTCCAAGCCTCTATGCGTACTCCAGCTGGACCAACTGCGTTTCGAATCTTATACATTCCCAGTGGCACGTCGAACCTCATCCTCCGTCCAGAGTGCGATGGGACCAGTTGTCGCCTCTGCCCGTGAGTTGTTCTCGTGAGAGAACTCCTCGTTCGGAAGACCTCTGAAGTACTCTTCCCACCTCCTCAGAGCTTGGGCTGGCTTCCTCAGTATGGCGCCGTTGTTGCTCTTACCGCTCTTCACCACCCTGATATGTTGAGTTCCCTGATGCCGGTCTTTGGCCAGTCTGAAGACGAACTTCTCTGCGTTTGTGCTTTCCAACTTCTCTTACAAGGCGTCCATCTCCGTGTTCTTTGCCTTGGCTAGGGTGGCCTTAGCGAGCTTCTTGCAACCCTTGTAGGCAGCGCGGTCCTCGGGGCTCCGGGTCTTCTGCCAGCGCTTGTATGCTTCCTTCTTCTGCTTCACGACTCGCTGGACCTCCTCGTTCCAGAACCACGCTGCCCTATCTCCTCTGAATCCACCTCGCGTCTGGCCCAGAACCTCCTTGGCTCATTGCAGGATGGTCTCAGTCGCGTTGCCCCAAGTCCGCTGTATTGGCCCGTTAGGATCGACCGACTTCCGTTATCCTTCGCTTGAGGTTTCTCCTCTCCGCTTGGTGCCACTTCCACCACCGAATTCTCTTCTCGGTTCTTACCCTTGTCTTCTTAAGGAGATCTATTGCAATGTCTGCCAGGAGGGGCCTGTACTGAGGAGCCAGATCTTCGCCGGGAAGGACTTTGATATCCTTCGCAGTTTTGTGGGTTGATCTTCTTACCAGCACACGGTCGATTTCCATCTTTCTCCCTCCACTGCTGTAGGTTACCTTTTGAGTCTCACTTTTCGCGAAGAACGTGCTGCAGACTGCCAGGTCGTGGGTTGTAGCCAGGTCCAGAACCCTCTCTCCCTCAGCGTTCCTCGTTCCTATCCCTCTACCTCCATGCATCCTTTCCGGCCTCTTCTGTCACTGTCGACGTGACCATTCAGGTTACCTGCCATGGTCAGGTAATCACCTTCCGATCGATCTGATGGCATCGTCAAGGCTCAGATAGAGCTCGTCCTTCTCATTCTCGGAGCAACCAGCTTGTGGTGCGTAGTACTCGGAGAGTATGGTCCAGTACCCCTCCTTCGTGTCTATCCTTACAGCCATGATCGGTTCGCTAATTCTGTTCACAGCGGAGACATAGTCCTTGAGCGACTCCGCAACCGCTATGGCCACACCATTCCGCTTGGTGTCTTCCCCATTGTAGTAGAGTTTGACACCTTCCCCAATTTCATAGGCCTTAGCCCCTTTCCTTCGCGTCTCTTGAAGGCATAGGACTTGGATATTCTTGCGCGTCATCAGATCGGCAACCTCTCGGGATTTCCCGGTTAGCGATCCTACGTTCAGAGTCCCTATTCAAACTAGCTTCTTTGGCCGAAGCCGTTCACTCCTCGGTAGCCCTCGCATACTGACCACAGAACTCGGGCATTCGAACTAGCTTCTTTGGCCGAGGCCGGTCACTCCTCGGTAGCCCTCGCATACTGACCACAGAACTCGGGCGGGGGTTCTGCGCGCCACTTCCGGGTGACGTCCTAGCTTTATCACTGATTACTTTTTCGACTTCAGACATGTTTGCTGTGGCGGGGGTCTTCATCAGCCGGCGTATGAACCTGGGCCTGACGCTGGAGTCGAACCATTTTTGCAATTTTTGTGGGGCATGGTCAACCTCGGCAGGGATCGAACTCGCGATTTTCAGGGGTGCAGACATGAGTCTAACCTCCTAACCACTCGGCTATCCCTGCCTACGGGACTGATCCAACCCAGCTCTTGGAAACCAGGTGGGCTCAACACAACACCATTGACTCTACAGCATACCGATGAGATGCTCTAGCAACATCAAGTTCGTCGACCGAAGGAATTAAGGGAAGCCTATTGCAGACTGGCGCGGCCACACGTCCAATAAACGACCTAGCAAGTATTGAGCAAACTGGCGTACGAAGCTCCGATCCACAAGTCTTGCTCATTGGCCCTCTCTCTCACCAATACCCCCTTTTCCAACCTTCTCGTCAACTTCTTCAGTAAGAAAAGTCTCATTGTTCGAACTGATGTGAAAATGATGCCCGACGATATCATTGCCTGCAGAAGGTGATTGTAATGTGGGAGCGGCATCTGAGTGCGCATTTTGTTAGGAAAGATTAGTACTTTTGAAACACTTTTTGTACCGACAAAAAATGTTCAATTCGAGTGAAAATGCGTCCCTTCGAATATGGAGGTCAAAAACCCGCAATACTTCCCGAACAACCTAATATTTTCTCGGTGAAAGAACAACTTATATGAGTAGGCCGTCTCCAGATAATCAGTTAATGCTTGTTGTTGTAATAATCCTATTTTCTATAAAGCGCTTCGTCTGTCGTTCTGTCGTTCTGTATGTCTGTCACGCAATTCTCTAGCTCCTCGGGATCCCCCTGGAGGGAGGGGGTCAAGTGTAGGACGGGTGGGCAAGGTTTAACGAAGTACAAAACAAACATAAACATCAATTCTCTTGGAAAAGACCTTGAAACTGAGCCAAAAAGAGGGTAAAGAGGGTGCATTGGTAAGTCACATCGAATTAGGGAGACCCACCCCTGGTGAGCGGGGCGTTCTCCAACAAAGCAGTGCTTTATGAAATATTTCATAACTCGGTTGGGAGAAAGCCTACAGCGCAGAAAACAAACTGGTGTAGGGGAGCAGTGTCTCAGGTGTTCCCAGCATATATGACGTGGGCGAAGGCCTGCCCACAATGGGTGGAGCGCGCTCTGAAGTGTACAGCATTTTTTACAAGTCCTAATAATTCGGGCCGAAGAAGTCTTGATGAGCCGGAAAAAGGTGGATAGAGGTGGATGGAGGAGTGGAGGCCAGCTGTCATCGGTAGGCGGGGCTTGACCAAAGTGGGTGGAGTTTGCGACGAAAATTCATAACTCGGCTCCAAGAAGTCCCGGAGGCCGGGAAAAGGCGGTTTGAGGTGGGTGTTGGAGTGAAGCCCAGCTGTCATCGGTGGGCGGGGCTTAACAAAGTGGGCGGGGATGGCGACGAAAAAATTATAAATAGGCTCCGAGAATCCCGGAGACCGGTGAAAAAGGGGTAGAGCTCGGCGAAAGGGAGGGGGCCAAATGCTATTGGTGGGCGGAGCACGCACGAAGTAGGTGGACTTTGCCACGAGATTTATTGTCCGGAAGCAGTCGGGAGACCGGGAAAAAGGGGATAATGGTTGACGAAGAAAAATGGTTGAAAGCCGTCGATGATGAAGCGGATAGAATTTAGCTGAGAATTCAGATATTCGTGGTGTGGTCAAGCCAAATTTAAAAACTTTCGCCGCACTATCAAAATTTGCCGCAGATCTTTGTTGTGCGCGCAATGCGTGCCTAGTATTCTAATAAAAGCCTGGTTTGCAAATTAAATCTGCCTCAATAGAAGACATCCTTTTGAGCAAGTTCAGCAGTCACCTCAATCTAGCCGTCATACAAGTGGGCCGCGATGACGTTTCAACGAAAATTCTCAAGTGAAGAAGGTGAAGTGTAACAGAACGTCAGTGTTGAGGCTTCTGAAGCGCTTTTTCCTGCTTACATGTCATTCTGTGGTGAATTTTAGAAGTATTGTGGTATTAGGCGTTCGAAATAACCTTTACTCGAAGCCACGCTCATCCTTGCTTCAACCTGTTATGCAAGTCGATAGCTAAAGTACGGCAAAATATGGGTGTAACATATCCATCACCCTCGAAGGTCCGCTAAAAAGCGAAATGCGTATAGAAATATCCTGCTAATCTGAACACTCGTCAGTGCTATCCAATGAATATGCCAAAGCAGATTGTGCGGCAACGGGGTAAATTTGTTTGTCATCACTAGTCTTCACCAGAAGTTGGTTAAAATAGATTTTTGGACCCTTCATTATCGCTGTTGTGCTATCATTTGGTAACTACTTAGAACCTTTATCGTAAGATAAGTGAGCAAAACATATGACGCAGTTTTCATAAAATTATGACCCTATCTGATAACAAGAATAAGAAAGTGAAATTGTACCACTGAAAGAGAATTTCGTAAAATGCCTGTCCCGTGTGGCTGCGTGCGCCACCATGTGGCGCACGATGTGCAATGCACGCGCGGCCATGCCAGCTCGCCAGCGCAAAAACGGCTTGGTACGCAATGTTATAAATGGGTAAAGAAGAAAATTCAAGGTGGCACCCACTACTGGGTGACGTTGTCCCACGCGACATCATAGTGGCACCCATCGGTGGGTGCCACGGTCGCCAGATGGTTAAGGTGAGGTTCGATAATAACGACGGATTTCGAAGAGCTCGTATTGATGTTTTTTTTAATTTTTTTGTAAACCAATTAACAGCAGCTGTCAAAATGTCGATGCTGCCGCCTGGGCTTTCCAACATCTAAGCATCATATCTGAACACTCTCATAATTTCAAAGAAAAGATGACAAACAAGATTTGTAGAGTGGAAGATGAACTTCCATGTGAGATACACCGCTTCTAGAGTCATGTATGCGATCGGCTGGCATCCGCACGTCATTGTATAGGCCACGTCGCATTCAAACGCCACTACGAATGTACAAATGGAAGTAGAATGCGTGCCGCATCCCAAAAAGGGATTGATCAACGGCAAATGCTTTACCCTTTATCCCTATTGCTCGAGTGTGGAAGTGATGTAATGGCGCGATCGACTCCTTGGTCGCGCGTCCTCCAGGCCAACCAAGCCTTCCATCTCCGTGGTCGGGTAATGGATACCAGACTTGTCTGGGAGGATAGGAGACTCTGAATTGTACATAGGCTAGCCCCACAAATTCATTGTACTGGCCTAATCACATTCAGCTGTCCCTACATGCGTTCCTACAATATGCACAAAACCATTTTGAAAAATCGCACCTTGCTCTGAAAAACCTCCCTTGTTGGTGTGATCTACCATCGGCCCTGTTTTTAATGTTTTACCTGAAGGCATTAGCGTCGCGGTCAGCAAGCATATATGGTTGGGACAATATAACTATATCTCAGTAGAAACTCATAAATTTAGTGTTTCTTATTCGCTTTATTTACAGTAGTGACATCTTTATCAAAATCCTCTCATTCTGCGCTGAAATCTCCTCACCGACAGAAATTTCCGCGCGCGGAAAGCTTTTTCAATTCGCAGAATCGGCGGAGTTTATCAACAGTCTGCACATGCGTACTTAATTCTGTTGCAGGACGCGCGAAGCCCTGTCCCACCAGGATTGCCGCGCAATTTGCTGCGTGCCAGCTCGGACGAACCAAAAGTTCCTCACCCGTCTCACAGAATTATATTGGCCTTACAAGGAAAGGATACCAGGTCGAAGTTGCCATTTGTAGTGAGACATACACTACTGGGTGTGGTTTTGGGCGCTGATATCGAAACTGCCCTCTAAATTTGCGGAACGAGTCGGGAAACGTAGTTATGAAGCGAGATGGCGCAGTGGCAGCGGCTTGAGCACGCGGGAGAGAGGTCGTGGGATCGAATTCTCGGCGAGTTCTGACTTTTGCTTCTCCTGGGGACATTGCTAAGGAGACATGCATTTATGCCAAGTTATCAGCATTCGTCTATATTACAAGTGTAAGGAGCTAGCGAGGAGCTTAGATCAGGTGTGCGTGCCATTTGCAAGTGACCGCTCCTCCCCATAGCGCACTCTATAGGCACTATCATGCAAAGCAGAGGTGACTTTTGTGTTCAGCGTTCTAAACCACACCTTTTGACAACTTCTGATCCGAATCTAAAATTCTGACCTAAAAGGGTGTGGGCAGTCCATATCTATCCATTGACCCAGTGTCGGAGTCTGGTCATGAGATGGAATTAAATATTTGCTTTCGTTATCCAAAGATTTAGATGGTACTTTTCAAGTATACACTCACTGCCGTCTACGGTAAGACAGCGCATGGGTTACTGGCCTGGGATGAAACTAACGACTGATTGTCCGCCAACTTTGCGAAATTGGTTCAGAATGTCAGTTTTCTAGAAGTTCGTCTTGAGGATAGTTGGGTCCGCTGAGCAAAGCATATAACATCTTCTTCATAATGAGTACCCTCCGACGTAGAACACTTCGACTCTTCTTCTTTTCTTCTTCTTCTCTCTCTTCTCTCCTCGCGTTAGTCCCGCGCAGAGTCGCAGGGCCCGCTGTCTTTGTTACTCGTCGCCACTGTCCAGGGCGTCCTCTGCTGTGGCCCTGGCCCTAATTGGTTTAGATCTTTCTGATCTCTCCACCTCTTTTCGGGCTCCTCGCGGTCGCTTTCCTCGTACTTCGAAGTCGATCGCTGTTCTTATGCGATGGTCCTGTGACCTCCTAGCCATGCCCATACATCACCAGACGCTCGTATCTAGTACCTTTAGTTGGCAAGGCGGTCTGAGCCGCTCTGACGTCCTCGTTTCTAATCTTGTCCAGCCGCGTCAAGCCGCAGGCCCATCTCAGCATCCTCATTTCGGCAGAGTGGAGCTGCCGTCCAGATTCTTGTTGAGGCTCAGTACTTGCTGCCGCCGTAGAGCATCGCAGGCCTTACCACTGTTCGGTACACCTTCCCTTTGAGCGCTCTGGAGCACCTTCGATCGCAGAGGATTCCAGTGGTCTCCCTCCATTTCATCCACGCAGCGTTGACTCGAGCCTTCACCGCCTGATCCACACTACCGTCGGCTGCCAGATCACTCTCAAGGTATCGGAAGTCCTTCACCCTTTCGATGGTCTCACCATGGCCGTCCACGAACGGCTCTGCACCCTCTTCGGAGCTCAGGAATTTGGTCTTATTGACATTCAGCCGTAGCCCACCTTCTGTCAGGACTTTCTGCCATTTCTGCACCTTGACTTGAAGTTCTTCTCTATTATCAGTTATCAAGGCGACGTCGTCAGCATAGAGGATATCAGCATATAGTCTTCAGTGGTCCCTCCATGAGTCCCTTCACCAGTGTCAAGAGGAAGAGGAACGGGCTCAGAGCTGACCGTTGGTGCACACCAACTGTGATGTCCACCTCCTTCGTTAGGCCGTGTGGGGTGCGTATAGTAGCCTTGGCTCCTTCGTACATATCCCTCACCAGAGAGATGAGGCGCTCTGGCATATTCCGCTCCCTGAGCGCTCTCCATAGTACTGTGCGAGGTAGTCGGTCGAAGGCCTTCTCCAGGTCAAGGAAGGCTAAGTAGCAGGGTCGGCGCTTTTCTCGGTACTTTTCCATCACTTGCCTAGCGATGAAGATGGCATCCGTTATAGACCTTTCGGGCATGAGCCCGTACTGGACCTTGTCCAGATCTCCCAGGAAGGTTTTGAGTCGACCAGGCGCTCACACAACTTCATGGTATGGGCAGTCAACTTGATGTGGCGGTAGTTGGAGCAGTCCATTCCGCGTCTCCATTCTGCTTGAAGATGGGGACGACAGTACTTGTTCTCCAGGCATCCGGCATCCTTTGCGGTAGTCACCGTGTTCAGGAAGCTGGTGAGCCACCTCACCCCTGTGCTCTCCCAGGGCCTTTCAAGCCTCTATATCCGTACTCCAGCTGGACCACCCGCCTTCCCAACCTTCATCTTCCCAAGTGCACGTCGAACCTCATCCTCCGTCCAGAGTGCGATGGGACCAGTTGTCGCTCTGCCCGTGAGTTGTTCTCGTGAGAGAACTCCTCGTTCGGAAGACTTCTGGAGTACTCTTCTCACCTCCTCCGAACTTGGACTGGCTTCCTCAGTATGGCGCCGTTGTTGCTCTTACCGCTCTTCACCACCCTGATATGTTGAGTTCCCTGATGCCGGTCTTTGGCCAGTCTGAAGACGAACTTCTCTGCGTTGCTTTCCAACTTCTCTTACAAGGCTTCCATCTCCGTGTTCTTTGCCTTGGCCACGGTGGCCTTAGCGAGCCTGTTGCAACCCTTGTAGGCAGCGCGGTCCTCGGGGCTCCGGGTCTTCTGCCAGCGCTTGTATGCTTCCTTCTTCTGCTTCACGACTCGCTGGACCTCCTCGTTCCAGAACCACGCTGCATTGTCTCCTCTGAATCCACCTCGCGTCTCTCTCAGTACCTCTTTGGCGCATTGCAGGATAACTTTAGCGGCATTGCTCCATGTCAGCTGAACTGGTCCTTGTGGATCTGGTAGGCCAGCTTCCAGTACCCTTCGCTTGAGGTCACTCTTCTCTGCACGGTGCAACTTCCACCACCGGATTCTGCTCTCGGTTCTTACCTTTGTCTTCTTGGGGAGCTCCATGGCTATGTCTGCCAGTAGTGGCTTGTGCTGAGAAGCCAGCTCTTCGCAGGGGAGTACCTTCACGTCCTTCACAGTTCTGAGGGATGATCTTTTTACCAGCACATGGTCGATTTCCGTTTGTCGTCCTCCACTGCTGTAGTTGACCGTATAAGTCTTCCTTTTCGCGAAGAACGTGCTGCAGACTGCCCTGTCGTGGGCCATAGCCAGGTCTAGGACCTCTCTCGGCGTTCCTCACTCCTACCCCTTTACCACCGTGCACCCTTTCCCGGCCTCTCCTATCACTGCCGACGTGGCCATTCAGATCACCTGCTATGTTCAGGTAATCGCCTTCTCGAACCGTTCTTATGGCTTCATCCAGGCTCAGGTAGAACTCGTCCTTATCACTGTCGGGGCATCCTATCTGCGGCGCGTACACAGAGAGTATGGTCCATTACCCCTCTTCGTGACTATCCTCACAGCCATGATCCGATCGCTGATCCTGCTCACTGCGGAGACATTGTCTTTGAGCGACCCCGCTACCGCTATGGCCACACCATTCCGCTTGGTGTCTTGCCCATTGTAGTAGAGTTTGACACGTTCTCCAAATTCCCTGGCCTTAGCACCTTTCCATCGCGTCTCCTGAAGGCATAGCACCTGGATGTTCCTGCGCGTCATCACATCAGCAACCTCTCGGGACTTCCCAGTTAGTGATCCTACGTTTAGAGTCCCTATTCGAACTAGCTATAGCCGAAGCCGTTCCCTCCTCGGTAGCTCTCGCATACTGACCACAGAACCCGGGCGGGGGTTCTGCGCCCCGCTTCCGGGTGACGTCCTAGCATTAACACTGATTCTTTTGCGACTTCTAGACATGTTTGCTGTAACGGGGGTCTTCATCAGCCGGCGTGTCAACCTGGGCCTGACGCTGGTAGTCAAACCATTTTTGCAATTTTTGCAAGGCATGTTACCTCGGCAGGGATCGAACTCGCGGTATTTTGGAGGTGCAGACATGAGTCCAACCTCTTAACCACCCGGCTATCGCTGCCCATAGAAACACTTCGACGCTTGTAGAATAAATGGTCACAACATTATGACGAATATAGTCATGCTTGAAGAGAGCTCGACTGAACACGTGACAGCGTTGGCAATAGTGCAAATTCCAACACTGAATAGGTTTACTGAACATAAAGCAAACATAGTTACAAAGTACAAAATACGACCTCAGCAATATTCGAGCCATGATCTCACCAACACAGGGGCGAGCACTACCTCTAGGCCAATCTGCTGCTGCCAACACTACTTTGCCACTATCTCTTAGAGTAGACTTTCATTAGAAACAACCTTTGCAACTCTGTTCAGAGAATCGTTCCGCAAATTCGGAAGACGGGTCTGAGATCAGCGTCCCAGAGCGCGTCTGTGGGTATAAGTTTTATTGCAAATGGCCACTTCGACCTAGTATCCTTGTTAGACTCCTGAAGCCACAAACCCGGAGGAAGTGATGGTCGATTGGAGAACGACTTTGAAACAGTTTCCTTAAAAAAAAGCACTTCTTACAATTATGTCCTAATGTCCTGAAGAACTTACCAGTGATATAAATTTTTCAAGTTTTCACATTTCATCCTACATTTAATTGCCGCTGAATGGCTAGGATCTTGCCGTTTTTAAGCAACACAGCTGTACGAGATACAGTTCCGAAGAAAGCTGTAGCATTTAAAAATTGGAAACCCGCATGCACGCGAAATTTACTCACGATGCGGTTCTTTGAAGTAATGGTTACTAAAAAAAGCTCCGATGCAAACTAGAAAATGGATCTTTCAGACACCTCGAATCTTCTCAAAGCGTTTTTGAAATAATCCTCGAGAATTTGCATTATCTACCAACATAATATTTCAGGACGATCTTCAAAAAAGGGACTAAGGATGAATTTAAGTCAGCTCTAACTAAAGAGCGTCGTGCATCTCGAAAAGTCGAAGGAAGTTATGACCCCTGGGAAACAAAATGCCATTAAAATTTTATTTCCTTGCTCCGTAAGTCGAGCAGTTTACAACAATCAAGGTAGCTTAAGGAACTATCAGAAAGAAGGAATTCCAGCTGTTTACTTCATGGCAGAATACTTTCCAGAACTCTAGACAATTTTGGTAAATGCTTGGAAGAAAAAGTATGGCTGATCCGACATACATACATGTATTTCAATTTTTATGGAACGAGGAGTTGCAGAGAAGTTATGCTCGTTTGAAGAGCAGCAGGTTCGTGGCGCTCCTTTTTCCTCGCCATGTGAAGAAAGCATGCCATGAGAGCAAGCAACATTTGACGCTAAATCGATGTAGTCTTCTGAGGTGGTGGAGATTTTGTGATTCTCGAATAAAAACTAGTCCGTCTTTATTTTACAAAACGGAAAGGGCAGTTCCATCATCAATGGTTAGAAGGCGTTTGAGAGCGGAACGTCGTGATTTAATGGCCCATATAGGAGTGACTCATAACGCCTCCGCTAACACTGGAATCGCTGCTGAATAGGGCTCTTATTCATTGCCTGCGCGTTGCCACGTAAGCACTGATTCAAGCAGTCCATGCTTTGGTTAGCTCTGTCGTGTTGTAGAACGAATTCTGCTTTTCGCTTTAAAGTGGGCTTTCTTTCTATTACTTCACACTACAGTGCTCCTCCAAAGCAACCAGTTATTATTATACTTCATGGTGTGAGGGTAAGCTATGTGCGTGTGGCTTTTTGAAATGCGCCGCATGGCGCTTCCCCAAACAAGGTTGGTCGGCGTTCCGTTGATCAGTCGCCCCTATATACTTAAAAAGATATTGACGTTTTCCAGAATACAAACCTCCAGGATGCAGAAAAAACGTTTTCCCACGGACGCTGAGTTATGCCCAGTTCGCTCAATTAATTGCAATTCAAACTTGGGCGTTGCCCGGGTTTCAGCAGTGGGAAAAGGTTCTCGTTGCCAACTGTACACCGGAAAAAAGCTCAGGACGAGTTTCAGACGAGTTTTCGGCGGCGCGAAGTTTGAATTCTGGGCAATCGTGCATAAAGGGTATCCCATAAAAATGCACCACTTTTCTTTACTTGTAACTTCTTTCATAGAGGATGTATCTTCAAGAGGTTTTCCAAAAATTTTGGCTATTGTAAAATGGAGTTACCCCTGAGCCTCATTTGTTGAATATTTTTTCTTCAGCGAATCTTTGTAGTTGTTGAGGACTCTTTCTTTTCAAGCTTTATTGGTGAGCTTTCGCTGATAAAACAGCTTCCTCAGACCTATAAAAAGTCACAAGCATATCACAATTAAACAGCTTTGCAGTAGTTACAGCAAACGATAGCTAAATGGCCAGGCGGCTACTTTCAATTGAAGGATTCTGCAAACAACTACAGTGCGTTTCATAACTATGAGGTCACCCTAACATACTGCATTTAAGGGACCAACAGCCAACTGGTGATTTTCCCACTATCATTAATGATTCACCACTCGAATAACCCCTGTATCGCAATTTTGGACAGAGCAGCTTTTCTTCGAACTTTTTTGTAATTATTTTTCAATTTTTGCACCGTTTCATAATATAAGGTCACCCTGTGAAAATGAATACTACATTATCGGAAACAACCAACCTGCCTGCGAACTTGAATGATTGTTACAAACACACCCACTAGCTAAATTTATGGAATGTTTCGTACTCGCCTTTCGAAGAAAAGGTAAAGTTTATGCATTTCCTGGTGCTTGGCACGGTTCGCGAGTCTTTCCAAAGATCTTCGCAAAGTCATTAGCACTGCTCATGGATAATTGAAAAGCTCCTACGTCTCTAGATATTCTACAGTATTAGAACATCCACAAAATAGTTTCCATAAACGATTAGAGAAGAGTGATGAGGGCTGTCCCGTGCAGTAGTTCCGCTTCAAATCGGCGTGGTGCTTGAAAGGCTTCTATCTTGAAAAATGTGAACTGGAGTGCGGTTGAATTATGCAACAGCATTACCAGGAAAGCAACAAAGATGGTCCGAAGGCTCGCTGGCCACTGCAAAGTGGCACAACTTCAATCCGTAAAGTTGAACTTGAAGGAGTTCGAACAAGGTTGAGTCTGCTCCACAGTCGCACCATATAGCTCCACTAAAGTTGGTAATTTTTGGACAAAACTGGTTTATACAAAGAGATCCTGCGAATATAAACACTTTTAAAGTGACTTTCGAAGGTGGCCGATTCACTTCAGCGCTGGCAATTTTAGTTAAGGAAATGTGAAAGGCGTGGGTGCTTTATGTTGTGTCCAAATTTCGCTTCCATAAATTCCACAATGGACTCCAAAGATTAGCATAGAGCCTTGCGAGCACATTTGACCTCTTCCCTGAGCTGATGAAGTCGGCTACCTACGTGGTCATTCAGAACAGTACAGGTACCCATGTAGGTCATTAAACCAGAAGCAGCATTTCTCTCGAAACCCTGATGAACTGAGCAAATTTTTCTGAATTTCTAGTCGTGTTCTAGTAGAACATTTCAGGGGCATCTTCGTCATGGGTAATAGTGCAGATAAACGCCAGTTAAAAATTACACAAGAGCGTGCACAAGCAACCCTTAAACACGGAAGTGAATCGATGGTGATCTGCCTTGGAATCCCAATTCGGGTAGGCCACGGAGAGTATTCGATGTTGCCCTTGATAAAGGAGTAACTATACATTATTTTGTCTATTTTATCTGTAAATGATCTTGGGTAATTGTTCTTTTTCTCAGGGTGACCTTATATTGTGAAACGGTGCAAAATCGAAAAATAATTACAAAAAAGTTCGAAGAAAAGCTGCTCCCACCAAAATTGCGATACAGGGGTTACTCATGGTGGGGGAACATTTGGTGATAGTGGAAAAATCACCAGTTGGCTGCTGGTCCCGGAAATGTAATGTTTTAGGGTGACCATATAGTTATGAAACGCACTGTACTTGAGACTGCAAAGTTAAGCGACAATCCGATCTAACACAATTGGCGACACTAGAATGATGACACCTTACCCTAGGACAGTCGCTAACCAAATGAAAAGTACTCAGAATAAAGAACGTTACTCTTTTCACTGTGCTCGCATATATGTATACACCATTAACTTATGAGTCTCATTGCCTCTATGAGTTTCTCTCTGTTGTTTACTTCTGAAGACAGTCGCTTGATAGCGAGTGCCTCTAGCCCTCTTCTTTCCAAGGAGACATCTTTTGAGGGGTAAAGCACGGTGACTTTTATGGTAGGAGGCGGTTCTTGTTCGTGGTAAAATGTACGATGTCGCGAGAAACCGCTGTTTGGATATGACGAAGGGTTTTTCAGTGACCAACCAGGGAATGTCTTGTCTATGCGGTTGTAGAGTGAAACTTCTGCAGATTGACAGGTGTCTTCTCAGTCATGGCCAGTCCATGCATGCTGTTTCCATCTAAGCTTCATTCTACAACAGTCCACTCCATTTAGGTGTCGACTCATGGAGCGTGGGCTGCGCGCAGATGTTTGCTATAGTCTCCTGCTAATAACGTCCGGATGCACTTCCTATTCGTAGCGCAACGGTCCTCATCGAAAGTGATTAGGGATCCGTGATGAGGTCGAACTTTGGAGCTCCTATCGCCTTTGCGTATGCTACTGAGCCAATAGCTCAGTGACCGATCAGTAGCAACGAGTGGGCAAACGTAGCGCTGACCTTTCCTACCGCACTCCTAGCAGGGTTCGTCTTAAAATTGTCGCAAGACAAAATCGTTGGGTTTGGTTGTTGATCTATTTCGATTCCCACTTAATTATCCCTTTGCAGACTTAAAGGACGAATTCACGCTGGAAAGGCAACCCATTTCAAATTAAGTTAGCGATGGTGAGTGGTACACTAATTAAGGAAAAACCATGCGAAACGGCCCAGAACCTGAGAAATGGGACCACTTCCTTGCCCGTTGATTTGAGCATTGATGCGACTATCATCGCTGTGCCCTCTTCAACGGTACGCTCTCTCACCTATCTAATCACTCAACACGTATAGACCTGCGGCGAGTGATTAGATGATCGGTGGGCGTGCTGACCAGCCGCTGCGGGATTAAACCTTAATAGTTCAACGAGGTCAACTCCTCCTGTGCAAATTGTGCTTCGTTCGCACACTTAGGAGCTCTGCGGGTCCCTCAACCAGGTGAATTCTTGATTTTCCCTCTGATCGTTAATTCGTCCTTTGAGCTTCTGAATCATCCTGGCTGAAGGTCCTGATGTGTTCTTCAATATACTAGCTTATTTCATCATGAAACTAATTTACATGAAGAAAATTGAATTTGAACCAAAATCGGCCAGAAATTATGGGTCAACCCAAAACTTTCTAAGTGCTAACCATCCCTTACTTGAACCAAAAGATAAATCTGTTACTGTTAGTCCACTTTCTATTTACATTTGGCGGTGAATTTGACCGCTCCGCTAACACAGCTCCGCTACGAGAACGCACCAACTTTTCCCAGACGCCGTAGACGCCCTGATTTTTACGAAGCATCCGAAGTCGCCCTCCGATCGCACATAGAATGGGGCGCGAAATGGTCAATTGGAGCGCGCCGATCGGATATGCCAAATATATCGTTGTGCGGGTCTCAGGCAATATCCCGTTGTGCGGGTCACAGGCAGCGCAGCGCAGCTCCGCAGTCAACGTATCGATCGAGGGGAGCGCGCCAGCGATTGATCGCTCCCTGCCACAATGGCCTGTGACCCGCACAACGGGAGCGATGGCGCCCATCGCGCGATTCGCGCGCTGGTCGCGCGATTCGCGCGCTGGTCGCGCGATTCACATTACTCCCAACTTGTCAAATCGATCCAATCACAGTCTGACATCGGCCTTTGAGGGCTTATATTTAATCACTAATTGGCAGTTATTTGAAAAAAGGAGGGTGGGTTCACGGCTTAATTTTCTGGTTTCTGAAAGTGTTCAGCTCTTTTTCAAATTATCGTGCTTCGACATACGTCGTCGTTGAGGATCTGTCAAGGCTGCAATTCTCATTCGAGTTTTCTCTCTTCGGCAGATTATCTTGCTTTGTTGATGAGCTTCCGAAATCGAAAGCAGCATTGAGAAATAAAAGATTGTCGCTTTCCAAGTGATATTGAATAAACTCAAAAGCTATCAGCTTCGAACAAATGTCAAATGTCAAATGCTTCGGAGCCAACCGAGAGAATATTCCTCCTACTGATGCAAACGGCTTTTTTCATTTCTCTCGAAATGCTCCCAGAAACGAAATCTCCGGAGAAATGTTACCATTGGGTCCACTCGTTCCAAGCTGATGTGCGCCGTATATATAATCTGCCAGAGCCATTTGAAAAGTGCCACGTCCACCAAAATTGCCTTCAGTCAATAAAATAATCACAATAACCACAACACAGTGCGTTTCATAGCGATAAGGGTACTCAATATTTTGCATTAACGGAAGAAGCAGCGGGGTGAGCATTTTCCTAATAACACCGGCTAAATTTCCACCATGGATAACCTCTGCAACGCAATTTTGGTAGGAGCGGCTTTTCTTCTAGGATTCCTGTAATTATTTTTTTCGCACCGTTTCGTAATTATAAGGTCACCCTGAAAAAATGAATTTACATTATCAGATCAACAAATATGACTGTGAAACTGATCTTTGTTACAAACACATCCATTAGCTATACAGGGGTGGCCAAAAAAAGAGACACGTTGCCCATGGCGCACATCATCGAAGTTTTCATCGCACAGGGTGCTGGTGTTAATGAAAATTTTACGGTGAAATATTCCTAAGGTGTTTCCACGTCAACAGAAGCAGGCCCACTGTCCCCGCTTTCTCTAGAATATGACGTCATCTGCCGCCACCGTCGAGCTCAACGAGGCTTACCGAAATCGCTCCGACCTGAAGCTGCTACACAATTTCCTCAGTGAATTAATTGTTGAATAGCTTCCCAGAGACATTAGCTGTGAAGGTGCAAAACCGCTTTTGACCAGCGTTTCAGAGACGTCGTAATCGTCTATGGTGTCTCAACGACCCCGTTGAGCTCGTACCGTGCACAATGCTTCTGTGGAAAAATCTTCTGATGTCGTCGGTATAGAAGGTTATCATGTGAGGTTTAGATAGACTAGAAGATGCTCTCCAATGCTGAGCTGGGGGCAGTCAATTTGATTCAGCAGTGTGTGATTAATGCTGTCTGAAATGTGGAGTCGAGTGTCTGTTTTTTTGGCCATCCTGTATTTTTGGCGCGTACGTATTCGTTTTTTGAAGGAGAGGCCAGATTTATGCAAGTCGTGGTGCAGGCATTCTTTGCTCTATTCGTAGATAGTAGAAGAGCTCCTATCTCCCAGATGTTCTGCAAGTTCGGGGATCCACAAAACATCACAATAAATGGCTAGAGAAGGGTTATGAGGCTAGGGATTCCAGTTTCAAGAAAGTTCAGATGAAACTTTCTTTCTCAAAACTAGAGTCGCTCGTGAGTAAGAGCTGGACAGCGGAGTGGAAAAAAGCTAGGACATTGCCACAAAAGCGACAAAGATGATCCAAAGACTTACCGGCCATCACAAGGAGGCGCAACTTCAATTTGTCAAGCCCAACTTAGAGGGGATTGGACAAAGTTGGGCCTGCGTGACAGTCGCACCACACAGCGAGATGATTGGTTGGTGTTTTCCGGATAAAAGTAGTCTTTACAAACCTACTGTAGATATAAACACTTTGTCGTGACTTGCGAAGGTGGTCGATCTACTGAAACGGTCGCAATCTCAGTGAAGAGATGATAAAGGTGTGGGTATTTCCAGTAATGATTGAGCCGGGATATTTTCTCATGATCTGTGTATGCACGCCAAGGACCATCATGGAGCATTGCAAGGATATCTGATCTCTTTCTTGAGCTGACGAGTCGTCTTCACAACGTAATCTCACAGAACACTACGGGACTCATGTGCGTCACTCGCAAAGGCGAGGAGCGGCAGCAATCCCAAAACCCAGACGATCTGAATAGGTTATTCTGAAGTTCTGGTAGCATGTCGTTAGAATATGTCAGGAACGTCTTTCTCATTGAGTACCATCAGACAAACTCCGGCTAAGAACTGCAATAGTGCTAACACAAACCACCCGTGAAGCATGGAAGCTGCCCTGGAATCGCAATCGCAATAGGACAGAGGCTTTTTGATGTTGCACATGGTGGGAGGGACCACAGGTTACTAACTGTTTTACGTCCGGCACTAATTTTAATAAAATGTTTTTCTCAAGGTGACCTAATAATTATTAAGCGATGCGAAAATAAAAAAGTAGTTGTAAAAAAAAGCTAGAAGAAACGATGATCTTGCCAAGATTGCGATATAGGGGTGAGGAATTAGCTGGCGGTACTAGAACAATTATCAGTTGACTGCTTGTTCCAGAAATGCTAAATTTTAGGGTGACCTTATAATTAGGGATGCACTGTCCCATCAAGTCCTCATTTTCAGCGGTCTATCCAATCCTCGGAAAGACAGGGGGTGTGTAGTTTTCAATAACGTTGTGGATTTTCACGTGTAAATTTTTCGGATAATATCCTCCTTGTCTAAAAGGTTCTGAAATTGGTGCACATTACTCCTGAGTTCGATTCTTAAAGGAATCTTGCGCGGAAAAATCATGATTCTATTTCAGCCACAAATCACTGGCTTGAGACTCATTATCCACGATAATAGTGAAAAGAATTGAAGTATTGCTTTCGTTTTGATTAGAAATTCGAAAACTCGAAAAGGCTGCTACGCGTTCGAATTGCCCACGGACGTCCTTCAGCAATGCTGGCGACGAGGATGCCCAAACTAGGTTCTTGGAGTGCATTCACTAGAAGCTCTTCTGGCCTTCTGCTTCGTTGCATTCACATCTTACATTTCTACTCCATCCTATTGCATCGATCGATTTGTCTCCATTCTCCGAAATCGCGCGCTTTAACCCAATTCTCTCATTGGTCGCTTGGTACGTAGCCAGCCAAACGCCGTCTTCTTTCCATGCCCCGCCTGGCTCTGCCTCCTGGTCCTTCGATGGTCCATCACGTGTAGTTTTTGAACGTTTGTTTCTCTTCAGAAACCGAATCTTCATGCGTGAAACTTTGTGTGCTATTTCCAGTGATCACAACTGACATATTCATGTTAGGAAAGAGTGCAAGAATTTACCGCGCAAGATTCCTTTAACCAGAAAATCCCGTGTTGCATAGCATAGAAGCGATCCGTCAGGGCGCGTGAAACGTGATGAGATCGAATTGTGAAACAGTTAACACATTGCGTACCGCGTGCGCTGCCGTGTGGTGCACGAAAAAGTATAGTTCTCGGATATATTCAGCATTTTTCGATGTTTCTGAACTGATTCACCTGGGTCAGCCGCCCGTTGCGCAAAGAACAACGAAGGGGTAGTACTTGGCCGAACGAAAGGGGATGGGGTCGTATACACAGAGACACGGTATGCGGATTCCATGCAACAGTACAAAGCAACTACAATCACGATACTATCCCCGTCTCCAGGGCACTGAAGGACTTTCATATGGAAGTGGTACTGCTTATCACAAACAGGTGCACGGCGTACCCCGAGCAGGAGTTTTCGCTTCAAAACGACATCGTCAGCGGCCGTAAGCAGACAAACTTCCTCAAAAGAATACTGATGTCTTCAGAACAAATCTAAATGGAAGGAAGTTAGAACTTGCTTGATTGACTTCTAGGGACCTCCTCAGAAATTCTGGCTGTAGGGAACTTTTCAGTGAAAATTTTGCATACCTCGTGAAGCACTCTTCATACAGACTTCAATACTTTTTACCGCTTCTCATTTTCTGAAATTTGAAGGAAATTATGGACGTTTGAAGCTTGCAAAGTCGCGTTTTAGGAAAAGGGTTTGAAAAAATCTGGGGGGAAAAACGAGACAACGACAACGGGACGACTATTTTTGGAAAGAGCGATTTTTCGAAAAACTTTCAGTACTTTAGCAGCTATTAGCAGCTATTACTTAACCATGGGCTTCTATTAGTACTCCAAAGTTCAATCAGCCGAATTCGCTGCACTTTTCTCCACCTAGGTTAGTTCTGAAAGCATGAGAGTTTCTCTGAGAGAATTTTTCGCTTGTGCTCCCTGAAACACAAAGTATTTTAGTAAGAAATCTCGCTCTAGGATGCGCCATTCAATCGTCTGTGGTGCATAGTCGCAGTGGCAGTTGAAAGTCTCTCCTACATACTTTGCCGCTTATTAGCCACATCACGACAGCTTCTAACTTTGTGAATGGTGCTTGAGTTACGACCCATTCCTTTTCCATTGGCCAAAAACGACCCCCTCGTTCTTCGCGCGACGGGCGGTTGACACTGCTTACGGCCCCTGGAGGGGTCAGCTCAAGTTTGAGGTGGGTGGGGAATTGGTCAGGAATTGCAAAACCTCTTCAAACTGAACGGAGGTCCTCCATCGAAAGTGCTGCTCACGCTGGTAAGGGCGCTGCTGACGGCAAAAGTTTCTAGTCCGGTTTTAGAACATCCCGTGGACCGCGAAAATGGATGAGGGTATCCACTGAGTTGATAAGTCAAGCCGGCGGTGCAAGGAGCTTTTTTGAGTGGGCGGTGCTATTAAAAATTTATTCTCGGTTAGGAGAAATCCTAGAGTTCGAAAAATCGGTGTTGATGAATAATATGTGAAGTGTGTCCAGCATACCTAAACTAAGCGGAAGCCCGCCCACAATGGGCATGATGGTCCTTGAGCAGGAGGTGTTTATTACAAATCCTCATAGTTCAATTCAGAGAGGTCTAAAACTTGAGGAAAGGAGTGGACAGAGGTGGTGGAAGGTGGCTCAACTTTCATCCGTGGGTGGAGTGTGCATTGAGGTAGGCGAACTCTGCCACTAAACGTCATAGTTCAGTTCCGAGATTCGCGACGAGCAGCAAAAAAATGGATGGAGGCTTGAATCAAGGGTCGGCCGCCGTTAGTGAGCAAAACATAGGATCACGGTAGCGTGCGGCACAATTTGGCGCCTGCACTTAACGCCTGAACTAGTCTTTTTTTCGAGCGTGCGCTACTTGTTTTCCCATTTTTTTCATTTGTTGTATAGATCGCCCGCGAACGGAATGCAGACATACGACAGACAGACGACAGACGAAGCGCTTCATATCAGTAGGATGAGGCATGCCGATTTGAAGAACTTGTGGGAGTGGGAGAACCTTACCAGGACAAACTACAAGGACTTGGTCAGCCACACCCTTTGAGGTCACGCTGGGCTCCGTGTCAACAGAATCGATGGGATCGCCGCGCCAGTAGGCGTAGCCACGACGGCGCGGCGAGTGGGCGTGTCCATTGCCAGATATCGGATGTACTAATGGCGTGGAACTTTCTGAGCATTCCGATGACTGTGATTGTGAATGACTGTTCAGCGGAATTTCTAATTGTTGAACCCTACGTGTTCTACTTCGGAGCAAGGATACAGTAGCTTTCATTAGCTATCTTAATATTGTAGTCGTTCCTTATCTGAATCTATAGTAAGCATGTAGCTTTTTGGGCTTTAAAACATGAATATAATTTGTCTACACTACTACTAAGTTTCACTCACAGTGTCTCTAAATAGCGCCACTATTTTACAAAACACATTTTCTAAATGAGAACCGTGTGGTAGCGAACAAAATAAAGAACTACGATGACCAGTAAGGTGATCCTATCTTTGCTCTGATTAGCTGTATTTCCTGGACAAATAACTTGAGTTATTCTGATGTCTAAAAGAACTGGAGTCAAAGTTTTGACTTCTTCCTTTTGCTGTAAGCCAAACTATTGAGGGATTTGCTTCGATGCGCAATCGTGATTCAGCTCTTACATGCTCTCAACACGCTGAATTTTTGAATGTGGTCATAAAAAAGATGTTCGGGATGAGTAGTTCAGTCAGGCTTCGTTCAAACAAAAATCATGTTTTAGATAATGTTGTAGTCAACCATATGATAGCCACACCATATGATAGCAAGCAATAGCTATTTTTAGGTCTTATTCCTGCGAATATGTAATAGTTGACTATTAAAAGAATTGTTTCAAATCAACATAGTGTTGCAGCCATCCCGGCAAAGTACCTTGGGACAGGTTCTGTAACCATTGTTTTCCCCAGATATAACCAATTACACGTATGGTGCTGGCGGCTTCGCCTCAGGCTCTTGTCTTTAGCATTGGGTCGCACAAGATCTCTATTGCTCGGACAAACAACAGAAATGTCCAGAGAGAAGAATTCATCCAAGATTTCATTTGAGTTTGTTGTTGAGAGCCCCAGGAAGGTTGCGATAAGCCGCAGTGTATATGATTTAATGTAACAGTTTTCGTTCATAGAACCGCAGAGCTCTTACTGAAATAGTGGCCAGCGTCAGCTCTGCCCTCGTAAGCACGTGGGTAGTACTCTCTACTTATTTTTAAGGAGTGGTTGGAAGAGCATGAATCTTGGGAACTAAAAAGAGGTTCTTTCGTTTATTGATAACCATTTACATCTGCTAGTTAAAAATTTTATGAATAAGTCAAGATATAAGTTAGTGAAACCGTGTCAAAGAAAGAATTTCTAATTCTTGAGTTCAGGAATTACCAATGAACAAATAATATTGATTCACAGGTGGTTAAAATGATGAACAGTGTATTTTAGAAAGGCATGGTCATCATAGTTTGGAGGAGTAAGTCTACCCACATTAAGTTTCACGCTGTAAAACATCCTACTAGTCTTAAAGAGAGAGTATGAAGGTCGCCATCCTACTCAGAAGTCGATATAGACAACACTCGTCCTGAAGGCTCCGCCCCTCGCCGCACGATTGGCCGCACGCGGTTGCGCGACGAGCCATCGATTCTGTTGACCGTTCTCCCCGTTCGCGTATGTCTGTCACGAAATTTCCTAGCTCCTGGAGATACGTCTGGAGGGGCGCGGCGTGGCGGCGCAATGGGCGTGGCGTGCGTCGAAATCAGTACTGACGAACAAGATTTCAAATTAGATTCTAAAATAGCCCAGTGACTGCGTTGAAAGTAAAAATTTGCTTGATAAGCCAGATGCGAATCAGGGAGAACACCTCCGGCGGACGGAGCGTTCTTTAAAAAAGCAGTGCTTTATGAAAAAATATCAATAGCTCGGTTTGGAGAAGTCCTACAGAAACAGAAAAAATTGGTGTAGGGAAGCAGTATCCAAAGTGTTCCAGCATACATAAGGTGGCAGAGATCCGCCCACAATGGGTGGACCCCCCCCCCTCACCTGACCAGCTTTCACAGTTCGCTCCGAAGGTCTTACTTAATGAGAGCAGGAAATAGGGGAGTAGAAGCCAAAGAAGGAGGGCGGCTAAATAATAATAGGCGACGGCTCGCCAAAAAAGTGAGGCGGGAGTTAGCTCTCAGGAAGCTATAAGTCGGTTCGGGGAATTCTCAGGAACTGGAAAAAAGTGGTAGAGATGAAGCGAGTGGAAAAAAAGAGTAATTGCTGTTGGTTGGGACATGCAGTAATGAAGCCTATACTCCGAGATGTATTTTCGGACGCTGATCTCAAATCCAAACTTCGAAATCTGACAAACGACTGTACCGTAAAATGTGCTTATAAGCCAATCGAATGCTAGGGAGACCGCACCTCCGTGGCCGGAGCGTTTCTTTTAAAAAATCAGTGCTATTATGAAAAAAAATCAATATCTCGGTTTGGAAGAAGCCTACAGAACAGAAAAAAATTGGTGTAGGGAAAGCAGTATCCAAGTGTTCCAGCATACATAAGGAGCCAGAGATCTCCAAAATGGTGGACCCCCCCCTCAACTTGACCCGCTTCACAAGTTCGTTCGCGAAGTCTTCTATAGAAGCAGCGAAAAGGTGATAGTGAAGCCAAAGAAGAGGGCGGCTAAATAATAATAGTGACGGGCTCGCAAAAAAAGTTGGCCGAGTTAGCTCTCCAGAGCTATAAGTCGGTTCGGGAAATTCTCAGGAACTGGAAAAATTGTAAAGTTGGCGATGGAAAAAAAGAATTGCTGTTTGCGTTGGGACATGCAGTAATGAAGCTCTAATCTCCGAGATTATTTTGGACGCCGATCTGCACCACTCCACTCTCACGAATACCTGCGAACAATTCTCTGCCACAAAAAAGTTACGGGGTTTGTTTCAAATGAATGTTCATTATAAGAGACACCTTCAATGGAGGGCTGTCAGCGGCGATATGGGCCCACTCCAAGCATAAACCGCTTCACAGTTTCTTTGTGGACCATTCTGCTTCGTCAAGTGGGCGATTCCGACAATTTATGAGCAAATATGCTCCTTCCTGGATGGGCTGCGCTCAATGTCACAAGAACCAATGTTCTTCAGTTACACCACACTTGGGGACAGAACATACCCAGTGTAAGGACACTATTGAATTCATAGTGATATCTCTACCGTTTATACTACTCATAGCTCTCACCGGAAATGACGTCTCTGGTGACGTGGCAACATCCCGACACCTGTGATAACTGATCGGAAACTTCGTGAAGAGAGCGATTTATGTATAAAGTGAGCCCCAAACACGTGACAGCGTTAATTTCGACACTAAATGTTCTTTTGGGCTAAAACATGCATAATTAATAATAGCAAAAAGTTGTACTCCACCAAGATCCGAACCATAGTCTCAGAAGCATAAGGCTTCACCACTACCACTCGACCAAGCCGCCGCTGACAGCCCTCCGTTGAAGGTGCCTCTTATAATGAACATTCATTTGAAACAAACCCCGTAACTTTTTCAGAGAACCGTTTCGCAGATTTGGAGAGTGGATTTGAGATCAGCGTCCAAAAATACATCTCCGCGTATGGGTTTCATTACGGATGGTCACTTCGACTTGGTGTTCTTCCCTTGTTAGAGTCAAATATTCCTAGTGGATCGGGTTGAATTTGAGAGTTTACACCGCAACACTTCATATCGCCAAAGAACTGTGTTGTGCGCGCAACAGTAAGGCGGCAACTGATTCTCTTTATATTCTCTTAAACATGAATCTAAAAAAAGAGTGGTAGAAGTAAGTGCCATACGATTGTAGTTAAGCGACCGCGGCAACAATAACTTCGATGTTCACTGCATTGAAAGCGGCTAGATTTTGCCTTTTCATCACCATAAGACGTCATTTCGAACTTTTACATTTGTACCTTGCTATAATTTGACGCATCGGATATCATCGGGAACAGTTTGTCGCATCCAAGTTTTGCGTATTTACGGCCCATCCAAGTTTTGCGTATTTACAGCTTAAAATCCACGAATTTGATATGAGACGACCGCGCCTGCGAAGTCGTTCTGGTCCTATGCGGCGCAAAAACGCAAAATGTGCGTTGCTGTCGAGGTGTTAAAGGAATCCTTCCCGGAAATTCATGCATTCTTCCCCAACACGCATATGTCAGTCGTAATCTAGAGACAATATAGAAAGTTTTACGCAAAAAGTTTTTTTTTACCAAAGGAAGGACAATTTTTTGTTCTTTTCGCTCTTATGGTGATCGATGGCTCTCAAGCTAGCGAACTATGGGTGAGATGGAATCACGTTTTTTCCGAGAAAGATCCTTCAATTCAGAATCGCGTGGGTGGGGCCAGAGCCGAAATCTTAGTTGTCTTCAATATCGCTGGATCCGCGTATGCCGGCCGCACGCCTTAGTAAGCGAAGACAATTTCACGGAATACTAAGTATATTCATTAAACTCAACTCTCAGCTCAACAAAACTCAAATCTCTGCATCCAATAGCTCAGCTCTCTCTCACTCTCTTGAGAAGAGTTTATAGTGATAATTTTTGGCAAGCCTCTTTGGCAAGCCAAGCGCTCTACCTGGCTTATGACCATGTAGAGCACAGCGCTTTAATCAAAGTGCTCTACTCGCTCTTGAACTTCGCTTTTCACTGAATACTGCGAACGCGGTGTCTTGGCATGATTGTTATAATCCGACTGCTCAGAGATGAGCGTTCGGAAGCTAAGAACAGCGCTGGCCTCAGCTCGTAAATCTAACAAAATATTCATTCAAGTTGAGAAAGCCGGAATGTGGGTTGCTATCTCAAGAGCTAATTGAGCATGCGCTGCACATACAATATCCGTTACGCAAGCCAACGAGACATCAAGAAAAACGTCTTCAACATTCATAAATACGTCACGTACTCGATTTTACCAAGTCAGCTGTGGATTTATTTGATTTTTTCTGTATTCCATGTTTTCTTAGAGGGTTGGGAATGGACTGCCGTGGCCCAGTGGCTGAAGGCATTGCTTCGTTTGGTTGTTCACGCTTGTCGTTGAATTGTCCTGTTTGCAAGGGGCAAGCTTCTCAGCTCTCAGGATTGGCTGATCGGTGGTTAAGAAATGTGAACACGACTACGAGGTGGCCTTGAGTAGTCATCGCAACGTTTCAAATAGTATGCCAAATCATCTATTGAATAATGAGACTCGTAAGGGGCCACGATTCGTGCTTAGTCTTATGGTTAGCCATAGGCACTTATGATTCAACATTAGAAGTGTGGTTTCATATCAGTGACTCGAATGCCATAGAAACAATTATTGACCAGTTTTGTTCCTGAAAAAATGCGGAGTGAGAGCTTACTTTGGCCACACCAGAACTAATTGCGAAGAAAAAGTGTGCAATTTGGCAAATGAATCGACGAACGGGCTCTATTTTGCGGAAATCTTTTGGAACCGGATAGTGCATGCCACTGCAAAATCAAAGGTTTCTTCTATTAGGCTGGAAAGAAAGTCCTGCAACACTTTTTGAATTTTTGATTTAAATTTTATCATTTTTGGTTACAATTTCTGACCGGTGTTATCTCTACCATGAGTGCCCACCACTTGTCTCCAACCCCCAGAAAATTTCTGGATGCTCCCTTCTCAAAACCCAGCGAAGTGCGAGTCAAGAAATGAGGCAACCTCACGTTCGAGTTGAAGTTGGTCGTCTAATTACTTCGTCATCAAGATGATGATTCAAGGTCCAGGATAGGTGGCAGTCATTTATAGCTCGATCAGGGGAATACGATAAGAGAGGTAAGAAATCGCAGCTCCAGAAATTCTTACCGGGCTCATTTCGGATCATGGTGATTCGCAATGTCATGAAAGAAATAAATATTGTCGCGATAGGAAGGCTCTTGACGAGCTGCCTCGATCAACTTCTGGAGTTCCGCGGGTTGAACCTCTACCTACAGAATGGTGCCCATAAGGAAGAATTTTTAGTGGAGCTTCCATAAGAGCCTATCTGTAATGGCGTGTGTAGGACGCTGTTGGCTCCTTATAAAAATATCAAAAGATCGAAAGCGCAGGTAAAGGTGAAACACGCTGTAGCGGTGAACCACATGCCTATTCAAGCCATTGCGGATAGTGTCGGTTGTTGACACGGGTCCATAGTTCTGGAGACATTTGTGCTAGACAGTGACTCGGAGTACGGGTTTACCAGTGATCGGGGTTTCTTGAATTTTCTTGATAACTACTGACTGCAGCACTTATGTCCACCTCGTGGATTATAGCCTCGAGAGTGCTCTATCATGTTAGCCATAAATGCTACCCACGAATTTTTCAGAAAAAAGGAAAATTTTAGAAAGAGTGTTGCAGAACTTTCTTCCCAACCTAATATAAACATCTCACCCGTTTTCGTCAGACTGAACTGCAAGTGATTTCTTTCTGAATTTTATTTAGTTTCAATGAGTTGCAACTACTTCCATAACTTTTGAACACAAAACTTCATCCACCTTATGTTGAATTAGACAACATATCAGGATTATTATTGCAAGTTATGTTTTTTTTTGTTTCGAGGATCTGCTCTGGATGGATATGGGTGGGAGGCACGGCGCACGACAACGCTGCACCACACGTGATGTCGCGCTTTCGGAGGATTTGCTGAGGCGAAGCGGGAACCGTGACCAGTTTCCCATGTCTCTACTGGCTTGTTTTCGACTGGCCAGAATATGTGTATGGGTGCACTCATTCACCTCTCAACCGATTGCATAGATTGAATTTTCTTGCAAAATTAACGAAAGTGAACTACTTCCTTATCTTCAGTTAGAGAAATATTAGTAACAAGAAGCGACACTCCTAAAGCCCTAGGTCAATTTCATTAGCTGCAGGTTCCTAATGCATGCAGTAAAGGAATCGAAACTCTCTCCACTAAAACTACATCCCTCACGCAGACTCATGTATTCAAATTCACTGCTGTGCTACAATTAAATGGTGCATGGGGTGCTGTTCTATACGAGGTTTAGCTGAAGCGCTGTGGGAAGCCTCTTAATCAGTTGGGCATTGCGTACGAAAGCAATGTACTGTAGAGCCACTGCAAGTGATGTTCTGGACTTTCTCATCTTTTTACAATTTTTCAAATTTGGAAGTTCTATGGGGGCTGTGTTAGGTGGGTGGGCCGGCCAATTTTTGTTTGAAAGTTGGTAGGTAGAAGGAATTTCGAGGAGAATAATCTTTCTGACTCACAAATCCATCCTTCCTAGCTTAGCGTTAGGAGAAAGAGAAACTCCGATGTGTGTAAGAAAAGTCACTTTTCCCAAAGTGCCTCCTGCTCAAAAATCGGCGGCCCCGCCCGTCTCCCATAGCCGTGCTGGCTAAACCACTTTACATATTTGTATTTGAACTTATGCTTAACATCAAATCTGTGAAAGTGAGAACGACCTGGCTAACTTCACCGAAGTGACAAATAATATTTACGGAAGATACTTCGACTTCCTCCAGAGCATGGCACGACAATTTAAGTTATTCTATTCTAAGCGCCATGCCGTGTGGATGGTCGCGGGAATGTCGGAGCTATTACCATGCCAACGCTACGGTCGCGTACGACGCTAATTATGCGTTCGTTGCCTCCCGCTCCCACCGCAGTGCTCTGCAATAACTGTTCGCGTGTTTGTTTAGTTTCGCATCGATCCATCGGAACGAATCGATATCATTCGGCGTTCGTTAGCAACCGTCGACGGGTTTTAGCCGTCAGCACCTCCATTCACCTCTTGGTGTTCAACAATTCTTCATGTCCCTCGTTGTCTATGACCTCTCTTGTTCACGCAAACGCGGTAACTTTCCCTTTTATTAGCTACTCTAATTTTTTGGCTTGCTTCGAAAAGTCCTTGTACTCGTTTCCAATAGTTTTGGCTGATTACATATGTCACTGACTTTATTACCTTGTAATCCCACTTCACGACTGGGAAAAACACGTGTACTTGAAAAATTTCTGAAGTCAGTTCCTAGTAAGTTTTTGAACCTTGGATGTGGCTTCGTTCAGCTCCTGAAATTTCCCATGGCTTCGTTAGATTTCCATCAAACACTCAGAATTCTTGCTGCTCCCATGTTTCCATGAAGCGAGAAGAAGAATAATGAGCTGCATAAGTTAACCTCCGTTTCTACATATGCAAACGGAAGGGTCGTAATTAATCCACGGGGGAGGGAGGGGCTGGGGAGGTCGGAAGTGCAATGACCAGCGGCGAAAATCGGGACGACATACTTGTACTTATCACTTATTGCGACTCATGGTTTCGAAGCAATGGCACGGGAGGCGCATATCATGGCTGGCAGTGCAAAACGTTTCATAACGATTTATCGGCAACAACTTGTTTTTGAAATTTTAGGGAAGTTGACGATTCAGAATTTTTAACTGGTTGACTGGTTGCGCAGCTTTGAGGGAAGTCTGGAATCTTGTAACTCTTGCTAGAACCTGCCTTAGCTTTCCCAAACTCTAAAGGAAGTTTTGCTCATTTCAAGCGAATGGGTGAGCAGGTTCATGGTCTCCCTCCCTCATCGGGTTCAAGTAGCAAACACGCTCCCACCTAGTCGCGCGATGCATTCAAAACTCGATCAGTATCATCAAGATGTTTCGAACTGCACGCGTAATCTGGTCGTGATGTTAATTGTTTGTGTCACGTCCACGATGTTACCAATAAATTTGCAACATCTGCCACCACAACCACCACGACTTCGGATGGAGGTACAATGCGTAGCTCATACCAAAAGGGAATCAATCAACACAAAAATTTCTTAAGCCACTAGGCTTAAGCTTGCATAATGTACTGTTACTAGTAGTGTCGTGCACACGGCAAGCACACTGGAAGATGAGATGTCCCAGCGCAAATCAGCCGTGGAAAGGGATGGTTCCAATCTTCCGCACAGTTTTGTCGCGTGGTGTCGTCTTCGGCAACAAATGCTACCACCTCATCACAAGCGGTAGGCGCTGCACACCGCTCTCGGAGAGTGAATTAGATAAAGGAGACGCAAACCCTCAAAGTGGCGTGTAATGCCATCGCTCGCGGCACCAATATTCGCACGCCGCCGCCAGGCTCGGTCCTATCGTTGCTACTTTTTGAAAATTTTTTACGACCCCCCTCCCCCAAGGTGGATTTGATACGACCCCCTTTTCCACACCTCGACCACCATCATCGTCTCCACAGTATTCAATTCTGGTACCACTCAACCCATCAAACTCCACCCACTTTTTCCTCTAAAAATGCCGTCGAACGGTGGGGGCTGGGGGTGGAAGGGGGAGGGGTATATAGCTAATCTAAAACAGTAAAATTTACCTAAACTTAAATTTCCAAATTTCCACCATTTTACTCTTACTTTTACCCACTTTTACCTATCTTCCCACTGCTTCATTGCTTCATCTTCTAGAAGGGGGGGGGGCAACTCCCAACCTATACGACCCCCCTCCTACAAACTCAACCAGGTACGACCCCCCGTTGTTACTAGTAACAACGTAGGGCTGGCCCTGGCCGCGGCTCCCCCTCTCGTTTGAGCCCACATGCAAGGCGTCATGATTCATTGCGCACGGTGACGCATTTGTGCGGTGAAATTTCCCGTTAGGAAATGACATCAGCTTTAGGTCAACAAAAAGAGTTTTATAGTGGAACACTAGTAGACGCAGTCGGAGCGATATACACGGGGGGGGGCAAAAAAAAAGAGTCACTTTCATTCTTATTCAAACAAAATTAATTACACTTTACCAGAACCAAACTGAATGTGCTTAATTGCGTATTGAAGAGCACGTTCTCTTCTACCAAAAAAGTTACATTGGGGCTTTCTACACCAACGACATCAGGAGATTTTCCCACGGAACCTTGGTGCACGGTACGAGCTTAGCGGAGTTGTCGAGAAACCATAGACGATTACGACGTCTCTAAAACTCTGGTTAAAAGCTAGTCAGAGCTAGTATCCCCAAGAAGGCGCATTCACCAGTTATCGCGACTGAAGAAATTATGTTAGGCTAAGCTTCAAAATGGAACGATTTATGGTAGAGGCCTCCTTGAGCTCGACGGTGATGACAGATGACGTCACATTTTGGAGACAGTGAAGGCAGCGAAGGTGGAATTGATTTTACTTATAGGGGACATCTAAGGAATATTTCGCCGTATAACCCCCAATAGAAGCGGCATCCTTTGCGACAGAAACTTTGATGATGTGCGCCATGGGCAAAGTGACCTTTTTTTTGCCCCCCCCCCCTACAGAGGTGGACAAAAAAGGGACGCTTCGACTCATATCAGGAAGCCTTAATTCGCACAGGCAATAGATGATCGATATGAGCCGTGGTCGATAGAAATATTTCGACAAAATATTCCTGAAATGTCCCTCCTTACGCAGGTACAATCCACTGTTCACTGCCTTAATCGTCTTCAGAATATGACGTCATCTGCAATCGCCGTTGTGCACAAAGAGGTCACTCGTATTGCTCCATCCTGAAGCAGCTACATGATTACCCTCCCTTTCAAAAAGCCGGAAAGTGTGAGATGCAGACCAAGCACCACAACTGACGACGCCCTCCAAGTAAATCTGGTTAGTTGTGGTCCATAGTGGTAGCTGATTTTAAAGAAATGATAGTTGTAATTAGTGTCAACTGATCGAATACAGGTGCAACAGGTTAATCATTCCATTGGCAAGTATATTTGCATTTTCTGGAGGCCGTCGTCACTTGTGGTGTATGGTCTGCACCCGACACTTTCTGGCTTTTTGAAGAGGAGCTTACCTCAATCGGCTAGCTAATGAATGTCTTCCTAAATGCTATAGCTCTGATTATGCAAGGTATCTTCGGACCAGCGTTTCAAATAACGTTGTAATGGTCCATGATTCATCGAGCACCCGTTGAGCTGGAACCGTGCACAACCTGACCGTGGCAAAGTTCTCTAATGTCGTCGATGTAGAAGGCTACAGTGACGTCTGCTAATGAATGTGCTTTCCATTCTACAGTTGGAGCATTCGGTTTGAATCCTGCAAAGTGTAATTACCACGGCTCCGAAGTTTGGCCAACCCTGTAAATCTCCCAGCGGCAGCGACTTACGTCTTGACACATTCCGCAGATCAATTGTGCTGACCATGAGCTACTTTCAAAGCATTCACGCCTGCTGATATAAGTATCGTAGCGGTTCGCGGGAGAAGACCGTTCAACACGTTGACGACAGCGTGACACGGTAACGCGTTCCACTTTGCGCACCTCGTGGGACATTGTGACGCGGTGACGCGTCCCACCCAAGTCATCCCTTTTTCTTGCACCGCGAGACTTACTCCTAAGGTTTTTGTACTCATTCTTAAGGTCATACATTAACGTACTTGAAAAATGAAATGGCTCACAGGAAAGCCAAATACTCTTTAGTTTAGCAGAGGTTTTCGAGACCTTACGGATTGTCTGTTCAGTTCATTCCTCGTTTTCTTCTCATTAACGTAAACATGTTAAAAAGGAGTAATAGAAGCGAATGCAAATCTATTCGTATGGGAAGATAAGAGTTTTTGCTGAAACACCACTTTGAAATTAATTTTGGAACCACAAAAGATAAAAAGGGAAATTTGCCTTTTTTGGTCTTATCACGTCATTCCGGTCAAACTTCCACATCGAACATTATTCAAATGACTTGGTTACATCTGAGTATTGCGTATCTACAGCTCAAAATCCATGGATTTGGTGTGCGGCGGCGGCGCTCTGAAAAATGCTCTGGTCCTACGCGGTGCAAAAACACAACGCGCGACATCGTCAACGTCTTAATGCGCATAAACACACTAACTTTTTAGTAGTGGTTATAGAAGTCGCCGCACTCACAATTATTGGCAACCATACGTTGTGCAAATTTTGAAATGTTACGTCCCCCATTTCTAGGGGGTATCAGTGCGACCACGATCGATGTATGAACCGTCAGCGATCTGGAAAGAGTGGTGGGCGGTGGGGAGTTACTTAGCGCGCTTTGACATGTAACGCTTTGTCTCGCCCACAGGATGGGGTCAAGGTGACATGAAATCCACCCATTAAAAAGAATACTTCTACATTTTGCATAGATCTGGATGCTGATAATTGCGGAGAAATCTACTTTCAGAAAACACCATGTTGTTTTTCGGACTACCGAATCTGTCTTTGTGATCAACTATATACATTGAAGTAGAAGTGAAGCTAGCGACCTCTTCATTTTAAAGGTTATATATTTTCTCAATTGCGTTCTCATACGATGGGATATTAAAATCCCAAAGCATCAAGTTGTCTCTTTTCCAAAAAATCTTCAAACTTGAGCCTATGTTCAATTCCTCAGGAAATCGACCCGTGATTCCTTTCTTTGTGCACATGGGCGTTCATATCATTTAAACGTTCATAACTCCCTTCATGTTAACTTTTTGCAGACCCTCATTTTATTAGAACATGAGAAATTGGGACTTCTGAAACAGTGTTGGATTTTTTGCGAAAGGTCATTCTTCAAAAAATAGTCTCGTTGTCGTTTTATCCTCTATGGGTTTCAGGCCATCCTCTCAAAGACGCCTTCAGGGATAAGGCGCTCACCTGCTCCATACCCGAGGGTATCAGGCAGACAGACAAGCGTTAACGTTGCGCACCTTTTGCGGCTTAAAAGTGCGCGGGAAGGGCGCTAGAAGCCCGTAGTCCGCTCCTTCGTCCGCAATCCCCGCCTCCCGCTCAATTGCCGATTACGTGACAACTTGAAGTCGCCCCTGTGTTCTCTGACGCGTAAGGTCAGAGCATAGACGATTAGAGAACGGCGCCTGGCTCGGCTCCAAGTCTCAAGCAGTAAGGTGTGAGCCCTAAGACTAAGCGTTGGAGGGAAGAGGGGTTCTGGAGTGGGTGTGTTAATCATACTGTGGCAAAATTTGAATGCAGTATATCACAGTAAGCATAAGTCGCTGTTCAGGCGAGAGAGCGCAGGCGAAGGCATAACGGAACGGTTTAAAGGACCGAGTTCAAGTTGTCCGTAGACCGTCGACCACGTGGCGCCGCTTGAAAATTGCGGGCGCACTCGCGGCAGCGGGGCTCCGTGGAATAGCTTGCTGGTGGAGCGGACGCGAGCGCGTGCGGGTGTCGTTATTTTGACGTTGCAGCTGCAGCGAAGGGTTGAGCAGGCCGGGGCGAATATTTTATAGCATCACGTATTAGACACTATTCACTCTGACTTCAATGTGCAGTGCATAGAAGTAATAACGAACAATGGACTTAATGAAATCAATTTGGAATTGGTTGCACTTGATAGGGTTTACATACGAAACTGTTGATTTCTTCCACAATTGCAAGCGAGTTCCTGATTTTTGAGGGCAAAAATTGTACCTATACAATTTCCACTTTACTCACGGCGCTACTGATTACACCAGTCGGTTGATGCCAGCAAAATTCCTACTATTCAAACAAAGTAGCGGGGACTCATTTTGTCTCGTCCTATCGTCGCTGTTGCCGCAGCTGGGACTTCATCTGCACGCGGTCGCGTCAGCGCCGTCGGTGTGTTTTTCTCTCCTCACTTACTCTCCCCTTCCCCCCCCCCCCCCGGCAGCGGTTTCATTGCGTTCGATGTCGTTGGCGCTGTAGTAACCAGAGCTAGGCTCGTGAATTTCGTCCAACATGCTTCTTCTCTATCCCAGGGCGGATTGCGGCTGAAATAGAGGAGGTCCTTATTTTGGGCGCAATCGGGGGGTTTCTCTTGCTTTTTTTCCTCTTCTCCGGACCTCAACCCACCTCGAGCTTCATTAGTGGACGCTTTTCCGCACCTATTTCCCGAACCTTGTCTTTAGGACGCATTTTCATCCTTCGCGCGCATAAGTTTCTTCAAAAGTGGTATAACGGGGAACCATTGGAATCTACACTTTCAGTTATTCATAGCATACGCTGGACTCCTGAAAAGCATCGAAATGAAAGTTTTTCTTTTCCTAGGATTTTCAATCAATACTCTGGAAGTCAATGCGCCATACACTCCACTTTCATTTCGATCCGAAGACATCGCAAGTCCTCTAGAAGAGTTTGCTTGCTTGTGTTCATGGATTGTAATGTATTTTAGTAGAAACTCCTGCCGTGGGGTAAGCCATATACCGTCTACGATTAGTAGTCGCAGGGTATTTTGAAATATGTACTCCTTCGCCAATTTGTTTGGGACCTTCAAATTCTATGGCTATTCTTCGGGCTCACGATTCCCTTCCTTCTGTTGGTCAAATAGACCTCCCTCTTTGCAAACGGACGGTTTACCCTGTCCACAGTAAGAACGTTTCAATCCACGCTTCTTCACTGCATGTAGCAATGTTCATAAGTGTGTATGTTATGTTCCAGAATTTTGTTCAAATGGTCCAAGGGCTTTCATTTAAATATAGACCACATTAATAGAAGCAGGTCAACGTGTAGTATGTGTGTCGACTCCACAAGTTATGTAGTATTGTACAGGTCAACATAAGAGATGTAAGAAACGAGGCATCGTGTGCTCGCAATGCTTCAATAGTCGTGCGTTTTGGTGCTTTCATGCATGAAGTTGAGCCGGTTTCGCTGCTTGTAAACGCTTACCAAGCGCCCGCTTCAGCCTGCGCCGGCCGTCACTTTGATGTGACCGTCGCTCGTCTCAACTCGTCTATGTCTCCTCGCCTTTCGGGGCACTGCGCGGGTCTAATCGCCACGAAAATTTCGGTTTGCCTTAAAAAAACTTGCGTGTATATTCGTTTCCATGTGTCTTCTCTGACTGTTTCATATTTTTTGTTTCTTCTTCGCCGTTCTCATTAAGTGCTTTCCCTTCTTTCAATGAGTAACGAAAGCGGTTTTCTCCTTTTTATGATTCTTTTTTGAATGTTGGTTCTTGATAAAAGCAACATTACCTGCGACAGTACTGTAATAGACATGTTGACTGTTTAGTAAAGAAGTGTGGAGGGTGGGAAAATTGTTCGTTGTTTTGGTGCATACTTTGTGCGGATTTCAGTAATCCAAACTTGACTTCAGAAGGGGGCGAGAGGGGAGGGTGGGGAGAGGGTGGAAGAACCAATTCGTTCGTGCAATCAGGGTGAAAATCGTGTCGAGTACGTGGTGGCAGAAGTACGAAATCGAGATCCTGGCACGACCCCCTAAAACTGAGCAAATTAACTCAATTAATTAATCGAAAAAAAAGTCCTGCAAAATTAATTAGAAAAAATCCTGCAAAATAATGTTATGGACGCCTCATCTTATCATCTATGTACTGTCTTTCATCGCTGCACACTTGTGTGTATTTACTGAAATTTCGACTCGAGGAAGGAGGCATAAACTTTGGGTGACCTCAAAGTCAGGTTCGTTCAGAAATGCACAGGAATCCTGAGGACACGGGTTTGCGATTTAATCTTATTTCCTGCTTGAGTATATCGAAACAGCCGAGTGCAGGATCAACCCTGCGTTGCGCAAATTCCAAAATTTTTACGACCCCCCTCCTTTTAGGGGGGTATCGGTGGGACCCCTCATATTAACTATCATGTCTTTCACATAATTTAATGCTCATCAATGCTCATCGATGATGGCAGTCACCAACATGGAGAACTGGTGGACCGTGGTCAATCCGCGCGCTTCGTCTCGCTCAGAGGAGGGAATCGGGGCAAATGAAGTTTTGTTCATTAAATAGAAGGAATTTCCAAATTTTTGCGTAAACCATTACATCATTTTAATCGCAAAGATTTCTACTTTCAGAAACCCACCAAGATTTTTTCGATCTTTCAATTTTCCTTACCTTATAGTCGAAAAACTAAACATTGTAGCAATTACATTGCAGTCCAAACCCCTCCATTCAGAAGGTCTTCTTTCAGAAGCTGTTTCATGAAATCGGACACCAAAACTTCAAAAATGTAAATAGTTTTCTTCCTGAGGAGTATTTGAAATGTTCTGGATGTTCAATATTTCAAAAAATCGTCCCGTTATTCCGATTTCTGTGCACACGCGAGTTTTTGACATTCGAACATTCATAACTTTCTTCAATCAACTTTTTGCAAATGTCTAAGGCTAACTAGAAAATAGAAGATTAGAGCTTTCGAACAAGCACCTGAAAATTTTCCAGCGATCATTTCTTCAAAAAATAGTTCAGTTGTTCCGTTTTGGGTGGTTTGAGGTCTTCATGCTCAATATTTTGCAGATGTCTAAGGCCACTTAGAAACTAGAGGATTAGTGCTTCCGAATAAGTGCTAAAACTTCTTGAAATAATCACTCGCTCAAAAAATATTCCCGTTTTTCCGTTTTCTCCACCTTGATTTTTTTTCAAGCCATTTTCCTGGACCGCGACTGTGCAGTCTTCAAAGGCCCATAACTTCCTTTAAAATTAATGTGATGAGAAGCGGTAAAGATTGTTGGAATCCACAATCCACTTGAAGAGTACTTCATAACAACTGTGAAGTTTTCCTGAAGTTCTTTCTTCTGCCTCATTTTTCCTACGGCGTCTCTAGAACTCAATTCAGCAAATTCGCTACACGTTGTTTCGCTTAGATTTTATTTGAGAGCATCGAAACTCTCTTCAGAAAGTTTGTCTGCTTACGGCCGCCGACAGAGGAGGCGTTTTTATGGGAAAACGCCTCGGGTATACGCCGTGCACCTATCTGTGCGCAGAGTTCGCACTCGCATTTTGAAGTCTTCTGTTTTCTTGAGGAAGGTGTTAGTATCCTGATTGAGTTGTATTGTGCTGTTATATGGCACTCTTGTTTCACTTTCCCATGAACTGCTCTACACTTTGTTCTCCTCGGGATTTAAAGAATGTTTCGTCATCGAAGACAAACCATGTTTTTGCACTACACTGTAACAAAGTGTTTGGCTATTGTCTATTGTACTATTGATCTATGCCGTGGAGCAAAAGCGCCGTCCGCATAGCGTCGATTAAGGACAATAAGCTGATGGTGAGACTTATAGAGCTCCACATGCTTTAATGCTGTGTGACTCTCCGACAGCGTGCCGAGCTCTTGGAAAACATTAGAGGCTGAAAGTGCACTCCCGGTCACTGCACTTTTCAAGCCGTGTTGCAGCCTGTTCTGTGAGATACGACCCCCTCCTTTTCGGTCGGCTGAATACGACCCCCTCGTTGTTCTTTGCGCAAAGCAGGGTTGACCTGGCCGAGGTATTAATCAAAGGCCGATTCAACGGCAAGCTGCGGCGCCATTGTCACTGGGTCAGATTTGCTAAAATCCCGAAAAAAAAACCGCTCGAAATCTACACCCTCGATGAAAAGGTTGCATTCCTCCATTTCATAACCTTTGAAGCAGAAATAGGGTTGGATAGAGCTGGATTTCGCGTTTCCAAGAAGTATTGAAACTGCTCTGAAAGTCTTCCATGCAGAAAGGGTCTCTCAAATTTCGTCAAGTAAACGTCGAGGATGCTGAAATTTTCATGCTAGTTTTTGCCACTGTAAAAGCAATATCTCTCTAATTTCGTAAGGTCCTGAAAAAGGGAAGATAGTTTTGGAAAGCGGAAGGTTTGCGCTTTCTTGTGGTCTTCTTATGGTTAGCTTCCTTCTACATTTCCTAGTTGAGATATCTGCGTAGAGTATGTAACGAGGACGGATCCGGCCACCTGAAAATTCGCTCCCTTCTTCACCATTGCGAGTGTAATTGTTGGCAACGCTTGGAATGGGTTCAGAAAACATCCTCCCAACATAAGCAATAGGAAAAGGAGCAATCGTCATCATCGAATTTTGTCTAAGTATAGGTCATGCATCCGTCCCCCACTCACAGTTGCACAATCGATTGAAAGGTGTTATATGGTGGTGATCTTCTGAAGGAAACTGTATGGTAGTAAACGCATTTCGTAACTCCTACAACCTAAAAACAACTTCATTTGCCCAGCGCTTTTTCTTCACGGTTGTGTTTTTGTGACAGGGTCCCTAACAATGGTGTCATTCTCAGCGAGGTACTAAGGGAGAAGGAGCGAGCGATTGGCAGAGGAGATGCCTCTGCAGCGCGTGCGCGCATGTGGCAGTCTTCTTTGCGGGGATGCACCTTCATTCCTTGTACTGCCTTCAAATACGCCTTTCTCATGAAGGTGGAGGAATGCAAAGAACCTGCAAATTAAATTTAATATCATGTTTTTCCAGATATTTTCATTTTCTGCTGCGCTATACCCTCTTACCTATCTGCACCACGATACCACTGCTGTTACTGACCCCCAAAAGTACGACCCCCCATGACCCAGCGCGACAGGTACGACCCCCTGTTATTCACCCTGCGTGCATGAAGGAACTAGGTGAGGATCACCCTTTCTCAATCCTTATAACAAAAGAAAATGCTGTTCTTTTTTGCTATCTCGCCTCTGTCCCGTTAATGTCTTTCCCTTCATTAATATATCAAAGAAATGTGATTAGTATAGTAGTGCTTAAAACTCTTCGCCTTCGTTTTCGATCGCAAGTTTTTGCCACATCCAATTCGTTTATATTCTGACATGACTTGAAGGGACGCCTTTTTCGTCGAATTGATGTACCCTATTTCCTAAATCTGTGCCGATATCACGTAAAAACACCCCTGCTCGTGAAGTGTAATTTGTACATCTCAGAAACTGCCGTAAATTTGTATTTGATGGCGTCACCTTGTCACCATAGTTGTTTTCAGCAAGTTTGGTGTAAGCTTCTGTAAGGGGTTATTTGATGTCCTAATTACGAATATAACATTCATTCTCGACACTGGCGCTATCTGGCGCCTATTTTCTGCTCGTCTGCGCTCTCCAACCGAGAATTATGTGTTGGACAACGTTACTACCAGATACCAATGTCATATTCATAATCGTGACACCAAATAATCCCTATACAGAAGTCAAACCGATTTGGTGAAAACCGAGTCAAGGCGAGATGGCGTCAACGGTAAAAATGAATGTCGTTTTCGTAATGCATATCCAATTACCTTTATGAACAAGTTACAGTTGTCTCTAGATGTACGCAAATGCACTGCAATAGCGGAGGTGCTTTTAGGTTACAAGGCTTCTGTCAACCAGAGGGTGAGAGTGTAGAAGGGAAAGTATTAGGTACCGGGTATCTTAGTGTCGCTTTTTTGAGTTCAGGAAGTTTTGGAGACGATTACTATGTAAAATCAATATCTTAGAAAGTCTTTCTTGCTCATTAATACTGCAAAGTATGTTGCTTATTGTTTCCTAGTGTCGGTTCACAATTAAACTTTCCCCCAATTTTCATACTTTTTTGAAAATTCCTGGGTCCAGCGTGCAAATTCGCATGTGTGTACCAAATGCTTCCAAATTCTTGCTGAGAGCTACAACTTCCGCCCATCAAACCATCATTGCATTTGTTGGAGGGAATGCTATCATTTGATATGCTCATCGGTTTTTCACAGTTTTCTCAAAAGGCAGTGAAGCCTTTGAAGTGATGCCCGCAGTCGTCGTCAAAAAGGTGGCCCTAGCTAAATCAGTCGAGACGGGGCTGCACCAGTCTTGTGCTGAAATGGTAGGACACTTTAGCAGTGACTGATCGATGATGCACAAACGCTTTAACGAAGTTGATGGCACAAGAAATTCTAATAAATGTGCTCATCTACTACTCAGGGGTGTTCAAAAAGGGTGCGTTTCTGCCCCTGTCTGGCAAAAAAGACCGGGAAAAATTGTCCAGTTGAGCTGGTAAGTTATAACTTTTCCACAATTTGGTGCAGGCCTTACTATAACTAACTGTATACTTCTTCAACCCAGCCCCAACTTAAGTGAGAGGGATGATTTGTCAGATGATGTCAAAACCTACATACCTCTCTTTTTCGACTCAAAAAATTCCTAGCTTTAATCGTACGAGGTCTCCACTCATACTGGTAAATGGGAAAGTGTTAATGAGATATTCGATGAATAGGCTGTTTCACTCAACGGCTTTAAATTAAAATATTGGTGGTTCGAAACTCGTGGTGAAAAAACGACACTAAGATATCCGGTACCTAATAAACGTTTTTTGTGGTAGTAGGACTGAGCCTTCTCGACTGCATGATAAATAACATTAAGCAAGATCAATAATTACCTAATGGACTACTAGAGTCGTTGAAATGGTAACACTGCCTAATATGTAATCAGTCAGAATGCACTGTCTAATGGGCAACTCCCCTTACATTCTTCAGTTCACGAGTTTTTCGTTCATTTTTTTTAGCTTTCTCTCCTGCAGGGGCCATTTTCTTTCGTTTTCTGTGGTGTCTCGCTCAGGATATGCAAGTGAAGTGATCCCTCCGTTAGAGGCATGCCATGCCGTTGGAAGCGCTCTTGCACAGTGAGGTGCAATTTTGGATTGCTCTTTTGCTAAGAGACAAAGTCAGTACCGCACTGGTGCCATTCGTGTGGATACATACACCTTCTGGAATTTGACCATACACGTCCGCATTCACCACTTCTCGAATCCTATGCCACAGTTCCACCTCTATAACAGATTACCATAACTGAGCTCTCTCCTTGTTTCACGAATGGCGGCTGATACTTCGAATCGGACGTTTTCCGACAACTGAACAAAACACATGCACTGTGTTTTCGCGGGCATATATCCTGAATTTACTTTCGTTGCTCAGATGACGTTGGAGCTCTGTGGCGGTCTGCAGTTTGGGTATGCGTAGACTTGTTCCGTTCCCTATCACTTCGACGTCGGACAAGTTCACAGGGTTCGAAAAGAAGTGAAGCTGCACGGTTATGGTACACTCTGCAAGATCACCTGTATAGCGCCTGCAACGAACTGGCTTCGTCTTCTAGCAGTACAGCGATCCAAAGCATCACCTCTCAACTGTGCGGGACCATTCTCGAGAGCATGGCATGCCTTTGACGGAGAGCCAACTTCATTTGCATATCCTGAGCGTCACCGAGAGGGCACAGGAAAAGGTAAAGAAATCCTTTGCAGAGAAAGAGCTAGGGAAATGAACGAGAAACATGTGAACTCTGGAGAAAATTGACCATTAGCATTTCAGCGACTTAGTCTATGAACAAATCATTGATTCTGCCCAATATTCTTTATTTACAAAATAATTTTGTCATTCCCTCTCTTTTTCCTATTGCAGAAGGACGTCAGTTGGTTAAAAAAGAGCTTATCCGAAGTACTATCAAAACTTGAACAAATTAGATGTTCCAGAAAAAGTTATGGTCGAAAAATCATTTGTCCAAAGACTTTTGAGCACTACTATATGCTTCTATTGTTGAAGAACCGTGTCCTTCTTTCAAGAAAGATCTCCATTCAATTTCATATAAAACATGCAGTGAGGTGTTCTAACCATAAGTAGGCCGAAGCATTCTCTGCGATCGATCTATCGCCACATCATTTCTCCTCTCTTCACTTTGAAAATGACGACGCTCCATGGCTTACTGTTAGCATTTAATTTCGACATCGATCACGTGAGGGTACATATTTTGATGTCGGGAATTCAGTCCGCCTTCAATTTCCGAAGTTGCGATTGATTACATGGCTTTTTCTCACTCTTACTCCACAATATTAGCAATTTAATAGTGCAATATTGCAATTATTAAAACACAGCTAACGAGAAGCACTATTATTGGGTTGAAGTATGATATCGTAGCGCTTGCATTTTTTGTTTTTTTTTCACGCAAACGTTATAGAAAAAAAACAAAAATAGAAAACCAATCAGGGAAGTTCACCTTGTCGTTATTCATGACTTTTATTCAATTTCGCAGGAAGTCTCCGGTTGTAGAATTCAAAAACAGATCTCTGGATGGGTTTTATATATATATATATATGTATTTATTTATTTATTTAATATACCTGAAAGGGTGTGCACACGATGGACAAACAGAGTTGTAAAGCTGAGCGATCCATGATACAAAAAGCAAAAATCAAGAAAGAAGGAGGGAAAATTGGGCTAAAACCTAACAATGAAAATAACCCTGAGATTATGGAATAGTTCAGAAAAAGGAACTGAGATGGCAGCCATTGAGGTCCTACACTGTAGCCGGTTTTCGAAGGATTCACTATGCTGAATTTGTGCAGCAAGAATATGGTCTTATTTACGCTAACGAAGTAGGGTTGGAGATAGGGTTGATTAGAGCAAGGTTCGATAAGAACAATAAATTCTAAAATGCTCTCGTTTTGACGTCTTTCTCTTTTTCGTGTGAACCGAAAATGGCTGTCGAAATGCCTATTTCTGCCGCTTGAATCTCCCAACTTCTGAGCATTATATATGAGTTCAAATATAATTTTGAAGGAAATGACGAATCGATTTCGTAAAGCGGAAAAAGCACTTCCAGATGGTTAATGCGATTTTTCGAGTCTTACTTGTTCTTGAATATGCGCTCGAAAAAATAATGCTACTATATTACCCAATAATACAATAAGAACAAAGGTTCTGAGTGGTTGTTAATATGGTGGTACGTCGTGAGCGTAGTCCAAGTGGAACTGGGGGCGACACGGCTTGGAGGGAGGGGAGCAGTCACGGTCGCGCCGTACGTCATGTTCGTCCTCTCAGTGAGAGCAGTGCGTTTCAAATAAAGCTTTAGGTACGACACAAATGCGCCCCATCTGCTGTTCCGTGCCAGAATGAAGGACTGCATGCTCCCCACTTCATCGAATTCACCATTTAAGAACTGTAGTCTGTTTCATTTCAAAGCATTATCAGCTACAAATAGTCATGTAAGAAAATTCAATAGTGCCCCTGTTTCAAAAGTGTTGCATATAGGCAGCCCGGATAGTTTGGTCGTGAAATTTATTCCTGCTGCAAACTCGTTTGTGATTTCGTGAACACACCTAGTGAAAACACCCTACTCTTTCAAAGTGCATGGGCAATGCGGACTTTCTACAGAGAGTAGCATCCAGATAGTCGCGCGCCGTCTCAATAGCACACCAGAAGTTTTCCAGAGTAATTTACAGCAGTGCAGTACGTCTGCCTTAGAGTAATTCCTCTGATTTCTATCATAGGATGTAGATCCGTGCTTCATACGGGCCAATTCGTAACATTGATTTTGCAGACGCCTAGTGCTTTCGGGCGTTTCCGCTGCAGAGGGTGGTCTCGTTATCCTCAATGAAAACGAAATTCTGCAAGCAATGTGCACTTAGCAGACAGCAAGTGATTAGCAAGGAAAACCTCGTAGACGCTAAGGTTAATCTACACGATACGCGAACGAGCGAAGGAGAGAGTACAGCGCTGTAGCACAGTGCAGTCCATATCATATGGAATCAGTCACCGTAGTTCCTTGAGTGAAGTCACTGGATATTTTCTGGGATCCCTCCATCAGCTATGTTATCCATGAAGCCTGTCTCATGCTCATTGGAAATGTTTCCCCAAAAAATAAAGAGCCTTGAATAGTCAACTTAATGTAGTGGCTATCTATCCTGTAGCATCACCTGATGAATCCCGCTGAAGTCTCACGTAACTCCTTGATTAGCTAACTTACGTGGTAGAACTGGAGCGCGATTGCTGGATATATTAGGTTGTCTCATAATTAGGTCGCTTTTTTCAAACAAGAGCTTTTCTTCTAAATCCCTGAGCTTTTACATCGATTCATATACCATTCGAAAGACAATTGTCTCTTCTACAGGACGCCATACCATTCTACCATTGTTGCAGGGTTTTCAAATACCAAACGTGCGAAATAGGAGGTCTAAGCGACAAAAATTGACCAAACCGACAACTGTCTCTAACTTTATCTTCCCTTGAGAGAAATGAATTATTGATGTACCCTCTACTTATACATGACCTCTTCTGAACATTACACTATTAGGTTTCCCAACAAGTTGCGTCTTTCCTTTTCCAGACCTGGTTTTTTAATCAGAACTCGACGGTCGAGCACCATGACCTGAGATCTAGGTCAAAATTCTTTTATGGCCGAGACATTGAAAAACTAGTAGAATTTTAAGAACAAGCCATGACTAAGTTAGGAATGCACGACTGTGTGTGATATTTCTCATCTTCTCAGGGATAATTTTTTTCAAAGAAATGCGGTCACTTTCGCGGATAAAGCACCTTATCCTGAAACACCTAAAATTTGGACTGATTCCCGACAAACAAAAACGAAACGAATAGCGAATAGAGCAAAAGAAGTGCTCACACAAGGAATACCACTCTATATATAACAATGGCGTTTACGAGGAACAACTTTATTTTAAAAATTGCTATGGGCTATTGGCTTATCCGTCAGCCAATTCGAAAAGAAACACGGCAAAGCTTTTCCGGCAACCTAAAAGTGGAATATTTAGAAGAGGTCATGAGTTAGTAGAGGGTACATCATTTCTCCTCAGGGAAAATAAAGTTAGAGCTAGTTGTCGTGGTCGATTTTTGTCTGCTGGACCTCCAATTTCGCAGACCTAAAATTTGAACACCCTGCAACAGAGGAGGAAGAAGAACATAACATCTTGTACAGCAGACAATTCTCTTTAGAAAGGTGTATGACTCGATGTAAAAGCTTAAGGATTTAGAAGAAGACCTTTGCTTGAAAAAAAGCGACACTAATTATGAGACAAGCTAATACTTCGTATGTGAATTGTTGCTTGTGGCCTTCAACACATTTCTCAGGCATTTTATGGGAGTGAAATCATTGTGGCATTCAACACTCCCATAAAATGCTGGAATTCTCTTCAACTTGTTGTTACAGCCAAGGAATTTGAGCACGTTGAGCAGCTATGAAGTATTCCACCTTTGCATAAGCTTGTTCTCAGGTAGAAGGCCCAAATTCTAGGTTTTCTGAAGATGTAGCGTGCTTTCACGAAACATGGTCTAGAACTGCAAATGAATTGGAAGGCTGAAAAATTTTTGGGTCTTTCTGGGTGCCTCTATACTTTTAAAACAAGAGGATTTCCAAATTTCTTACTAAAATATTTCCAGATCACATTGTATCGTGAAATAAAAGGTGCTGGCCTCAGAGCATGCGGAATTGAATTCAAGTGGATAGCAACTTACTACTCCTTCAACACTTTTCAGGAGTGCCTTTATACCTTTGCAACGCACTGTGTCACACATTCCAGCTCACGCATGTCATGTGACTCGCCTCAACCCCCCCCCCACTCTCTTAATTGGGCACTACCTTATTTATAGCTCACGTATTTCTCGTTTTGCATTAAGGGACAGAGAACGTGCCGCGTTTCGCGGCCGAGACTGGCTCCTCGAGCTTCATGGAGCCGAATTAAGTTCCACGCTAGGTACTCTACATAAGTTCCTAACGTATGTACAAAATGCGGGTGGTTGTGAGGGGTAAGTAAGGGCTTGATGGGTAAATAAGCACTCATTGAGCTTCAAGCCAG